>CP032582.1:33466727-33971752 GCA_008044935.1 Gossypium turneri
CACATACTATGAAACTTTATTTTCCCATATGAGCTTAAACCATGATCATCACATATCAAAGACAAATGCTCTTGACATTTCCATCACATAAACCGAATTAATCAATGCAACTCAATGATATAATCATCCATATATCATTATTATCACAAACATATATATATATCATGACTAAATTTCTTAAACATTTGATCAATTGCTTTTCAAAACCGCAATAGTTTCTTCAGTACCAATACGTATTTACCATTCAATTTAACATTTACCGATTCAAATCGGGCATATGACCATTTATACACAATTCATTCATACATTTTATTATCCTCCTCCTCCTCTCCATTCCACATCCTTTATGTATAAAACATGCTTAAATAGCATTATACATAATTTCACTATTCACTTATATTTAAATTCAAAGCTATCTATTTGAGTCAGAGTCACTAAATCATTTTTATTCGAAGCTACAGAGCTCCAAATTAAGATCCGTTAATTTTCTCCGAAACTAGACTCAAATTTATTCTTATAATAAAATTTTCAGAATTTTTTACTTGGCCAATTAGTACAGTTTATTCTTTAAATTCACCCCTGTTTCACTACTCAACATCACTGACCTCTCTTCACTAAAAATGAATTATCTCATTGTACAAAATTCAGATGATATTTACGTTTGTTTTCTTTGAAAATAGACTCATTAAGGATTCTAATAATATAAATTATAACTCATTATTTTTGTACAATTTTTAACTATTTTCCAAAGTCAGAACAGGGGATTTCGAAATCAATCCAACCCTGCATCACTAAAATTCAAATATCTCAAAATGTATAACTCTTTTGCTCTCTCTGTTTCTTTTATGTAAAGATAGACTCCTTAATCTTTCATTTCATCTCTTATTCACTCTCTAGTTCAATTTTCACCATTTTTGGTGATTTTTCAAAGTCACACTATTGTTACTGTCCAAAATTGTTTTGTTGCTAATTCTATTTTTTCATAGTTTCACTTTTTCACTTTTAACCACTATTCAATTCAAAATTCACTTTTCCATTTTCAAGTCAATATTCAATTCAATTCCACACATATATTCATTATTCAATTACACTTAATCGTTACATGATCTCATGTATTTTCACTTAGTCAATTTCCCGTTGAACGCTCGGAATGTTATCCGTTATCGGTGGATTCAACACTTAGCAACCACCAGTGATACGGGGAATCAGCACTTAGCAACCCCTTTCACATTCAAAGATACGGTGGAATCAGCACTTAGCAGCCACCAATGATTAGGGGAATCAGCACTTAGCAACCCCTTCACATTTAAGAGACGGTGGAATCAGCACTTAGCAACCACCAGTGATTCGGGGAATCAGCACTTAGCAACCCCTTTCACATGTAAGATACGGTGGAATCAGCACTTAGCAACCACCTTATAATCAATGATACGGGTTCACATAGTAGCCTGCACATAGTACTACACATGTGACCATCACTATCCGATACACGTAGTAGCCTGCACATAGTACTACACACGTGATCGAAGCTATCTGGTACGCATAGTAGCCTGCTCATAGTACTACACATGCGACTTATCATTCTGGTACACGTAGTAGGCTTCACATAGTACTACACATGTGACCATCACTTTCACTTTCACATAGTGGCCTACACACAGTCCGTGCCACATATGGGATCATTTCTGTCATTTCATTCGTATCCCTTTTTATTCCGAATGTTCAATCGGGAAATTTCTCACTTTTTCTCATTTTTTTTCTTTTTCACTAATCAAAGTCAATTCCTTGTCTTTCTTGACTTATAATAACATATTTAACTTATTTAAAATTCACATTATTCAATCCAGTCCAAAAATACATTTTTGCAAAATTACATTTTTGCCCCTAAACTTTTGCATATTTAGACTTTTGCCCAAAGCTCGGAAATTAAACTTCATCTCTTATTCTTATGTTTTATGACATGCTGAAAATTTTTCTCTTCTATGGCAACATCAAATTCCCACTCTAACACTTACTTATGAACATTAGATATTTTTACCGATTATGTCGTTTTACTCGTTTTCACTTAATATCGCTTAGCAAAAGTTGTTTAACATAATTTCTAGCTTCATATTCTACCATAAAACATCAAAATAAACACATTTCACCTATGGGTATTTTTCAAATATAAACCCTAGGTTAAATTAATGCTAGAATAAGCTGAATCAAGTTATCGGGACTCTAAAAACGTAAAGAACATTAAAAACGGGGCTTAGAATCACTTACCATGGAGCTTGGAAGCTTGAAAACCCTAAATATGACTTCTCCCCTTGCTAAATTCGGCCTTAAGGTTGAAGATGATGAAAATTTGGCCTATTTTGTCTTTTTAATTCATTTTAATTACCAAATTACCAAATTGTCCTTAACTTAAAAATATCCTATTTCACATATCTCATGTCCATTTTTGTCCACCAACTTAACCAATGGTCTAATTACTATATAAGGACCAACTCAACTTTTACACTTTTTACAATTTAGTCCTTTTTACTAAATTGACTGCCCGAACGTCAAAATTTTCACGAAATTATTTTGTGAAATCGTAGACCATAAAAATATAATGAAAATATTTTTTTTGTCGAATTTGTGGTCCCGAAGCCACTATTTCGACGAGGCCCAAAATTGGGCTGTTACAATGTTCCTCAGGGAACAGAGCAATGAAGATACCAGATCTTACCTTCCTGTACTGACAGTGAAGCAGATTGAAGATACCATAGTTTGCAATTTAAAAGATTGAAGCTACAACGGTGAATCTTACTTCCCAGGTGATGCAGTGGAACAGATTGAAGCTACGACTGCAAATCTCACTTCCCCGACATTGCAATTTAAAAGATTGAAGCCACAACGGCGAATCTTACTTCCCAGGCGATGCAGCAGAACAGATTGAAGCCACAACAGTGAATCTTACTTCCCAGGCGATGCAGCGGAACAGATTGAAGCTACAACGGTGAATCTCACTTCCCCGACATTGCAATTTAAAAGATTGAAGCGACGACGGTGAATCTTACTTCCCAGGCGATGCAGCAGAACAGATTGAAGCCACAATGGCGAATCTCGTTTCTTCGACATTGCAATTAAAAGATTGAGGCCACAACGGAGAATCTTACCTTCCTAGGCAATGCATTGGAATAGATTGAAGCTACAACGGTAATCTTCCTTCCCCGACATTGCAATCTCATTTCCCTAGCGGTGCAGTGGAATAGATTGAAGTTACGATGGCAAATTTCGCTTCCCCGACATTGCAGTCAAAAAAAGATTGAAGCTACAACAGCGAATCTTACTTCCCTGGCGGTGTAATGGAATAGATTGAAGTTACGACGGCGAATCTTACTTCCCCAACATTGTAGTTAAACAGATTAGAGATGGCAGACCTTACCTCTCTAAAGTTGCAGTAGAGCAGATCGCATCCAGTCCTATCACCCTAAACAATTCTATCTCCCTGGTTGGTAGTGGAATAGATTGAAGAGTCACAAATCCTATCTCCCTGAAGTTGTAGTGGAGCTGACTAAAATGATGAATCCTATACCTCTGAAGTTGCTGTAGGTCGGATTAAATCTACCACAACAAGTCTTATCTCGCTGATGCTATAGTGAAGCAGACTAAAACCATGAATCTCGTCCCCCTGAAGTCGCTGCGAAGAAGATTAAAGCTACAAGTCAGATCTTTCTGAAGTGCAGTAGAGTGGATTGAAGCAACAAGACACGGTGGATTGGAAGGAGGCTATCTGAAGAAGAGAAATACCAGAGCAAGTCAAGAATCATCGAGACCGGGCAAAATTAGTCTTTCTTGGTCTTTGCTCTGTTCTCGTTACACGACAATGAGCAAAGAGGGGCAGCTGTACAAGCCCATTTTGCCCGGGCCCATTACAAATCCATCTAAAATCTACCAAAAACCCAATTACAAGCCACTAACCCAAAACATTAGCCCATTACCTCTAATCCAAACCTAACTAGCATACCCAATCCCCGAGCCTATACCAGCAAAACCAAAATAACACATTTACAAAATTTTAAACCAATACCTAAAGAAACCTCAGCCCAATAACCTAGCCCAAACCCGAAACACATTACAGGCCCAATCCCAAACCAAGGCAAGCTAGGGTTACAGCTTTTCTGAAACCCTAGCGCCGCAGCCTTCTACCCCCTAGCCCTAGCACCGCATCTGAAGACTTTTGGTCTTCTGACCCTCTGCCGTCGCAGCCACCTACTCCCCACCGCCATTTGCCCACTTGCCGCGTCAACTCACCTGCAAACAATAAAGAGAAGGCATCAGAATAGCAAAAAAGGGAGGCTTTAAAAAGCAGAAGTAAATGTAAAAAGGGGGGAACCGATCTTTTTGTTTTGTAAAAAGGGGGCTATTTTTTCTCTTCTTTTGTAACATTTTCGTAGAAAAAAGAGCAAAGAAAAGGTGACCTTTTTTTTTCGCATTTCTCATCTATTAATACATGTTCATTCTATTTTAATATACATATATATATATATAAATAGTTTATATTCACAAAAAAATAAAAAAATAATTTTTACCTCTTTTGAATTTTTCAGCCACCGCGTGCGGTGGCCAGTGCGACGGCGGAGGATTGCCGGAACCCATGGCCGGACTTGGGGCCTGAGAGAGAATGAGAAAGCTCTCTCTTTGTTTTTTTTAAAAGTGATGAAACTGATTTGTTTTTTTGGTTTTTTTTAATATTTATACTAAACATGAAACGACGTCGTTTTGGTGGGAGGATCCGCGTGTTGACCCGGCCCGACCCGGAGGATCCGCGTGTTTTTAGTATTCGGGCTATTTGCGCGCGCAATCCCCTGATTTTGCAGCGTATTACAGTTTGGTCTTATTTCGTTATTTTCTTTTATTTTGATCTAGCCTTGAAATTTTACTCTTGTTTCATTTTAGTCCACTGAAGTGCTGCGTTTTAGAACTTTGGTTTATTTACTATTTTGGTCCCCCTCTTTTGGCGCGTGTCACAATCTAGTCCTTTGTGTTTTATTTATTTCGAATTTACCCAGTATTTTTATTTTTACTTTAATTTAAGTCCTTTGTAGCATTTTTATTATTTTGTTCATTATTATTATTATTATTATTGATCATTATTAGTTTTATTTTTCTTTTATTTATTCATTATTATTGTGATAATATATTAATTAGTTTTATATTATTTTTAGTTTTAATTTTATTTCATATATATATACATACATATATGTATTATGCCCGTACATATATATATTTTTTTATTATATAGTATTTACACATACCTACATATATGTTTATATATATTTCATTTTCATAAATATACATATATATATATACTTACATAAACTTTTATATTTAATAATTTTAATACATATATATATTTTATATTTTCATAATTTTATGTATATACATACATATATAGTCCCCTTATATGTACATATTTTTCATTTTATAATTTTCATCTATTTTCCTTTTTTTATGTTCGTTTATGTACTTATTTATATGTTCATTTTTATGCTTTAGTTTATTTATGTATTTATTTGCTATGGTATATGCATGATTGATTCATTTTATTATTCGTTTTTGTTCATATTTTTTATTCACATCATCATGTTTATTATTCCATCATGCATATAAATATCATATTTCAAAAAAGGGGAAAATATTTCTAATTGAGGCAATATTTAGCGTTTGGAAATTCGAGAAAACATGCCCTAAGGTGCTGGGTGTCGATTTTTCTCGTTCAACCAAATAGCTAAATATCCTTTCAAAAATTACAAAATAAGGCAATGTTTTGCGTTTGGAAATTCGAGGAACGTGCCGCCCTAAGGTGCTGGGTTTCGATTTCTCGTTCAACCAAATGGCTTAATATCCTTTTCAAAAATTTCAAAATATGGCAATGTTTTGCGTTTGGAAATTCGAGATAACATGCCCTAAGGTGCTGGGTGTCGATTTTTCTCGTTCAACCAAATAGCTAAATATCCTTTCAAAAATTACAAAATAAGGCAATGTTTTGTGTTTGGAAATTCAAGGAACGTGCCCTAAGGTGCTGGGTTTCGATTTCTCGTTTAACCAAATTGCCAAATATCCTCTTGAATTTTAATCTATGCTATTCGAGTTTTTTTTTAAGGATCGTATCTTAAATTTCTTTAAAGTTTTCAATTTTTCAACACTAAGACATCAAATAATCAACTAGGTACCAATTTTGGGCGTATCGAGGGTGCTAATCCTTCGTCGTGTGTAACCGACTCCCGAACCCGTTTTTTCTGAATTTTGTGGACCAAAATCGTTGTTTTAATAAAATTAAATTGTTTATTAAAAACAACCGCTTTGCAAGGTGATCCAATTACACCTTATAAAAAGAATTGGTGGCGACTCCCGTTTTTACTTTCAAAATCCAAGTTGACCCCGTTTTTCAATAAAAAAATGGTGTCAATAGCTCTAATTGGGTGGCTCGTACGGTTCACTATATGTGGTTTTGGTTTTAGAAAGGTGCTCGAATTATCAATATTGTTGCCTACTAAGGCTAGTACGGAGTGCCTCGGCCATCGCCCATCACAGGCTCGCGAGCTCAATTCGAGGGATTACATTTACTTATGCCTATGCGGAGGGACAAGTTAACTCACAAAAGCATAAGTCCTATGTAACCCAGAAGCATTTCACTAGCTTGTGTGGGGGGATTAGTTAACTCACGAAGGCGTAGCATTTTGCTTCCACTTAAACAGACGGAGCTCGGGTAGAGAGCTCATGTTATGCAAAAAATGCAAGTGCACGGTGTTTGGGGAGAAACTCACAAACCTTTTTGTTTTTTTTTTTTCACCAAAAGCTAAAATAGTAAAATTTAGTGTAAAAAAAATATAGAACAAGTTAGAAAAATATTTACAACATGATGTAGATACATGACTTTTCAAAAACAAAATTCAAAAACAAAATATTATTGTTTTAATTTATATTTTAAAATTAAATTTCAATGATTTACAAGTAAAAAAATAAAGATTTTATTTTATTTTTTTAGAGAATTCTGAAATTTTCAATTTTTAGAAGGGCGTTTCATATTTAACAAAAATCACTGCTGTCCACCCAACATAGCAATGAAATCAATGACTTGATGCTAAATCAGTTCGCTGCCTAATATTAAAAATTATAAATGAAATATTTCTAAAATTAAAAAAAAAAGAAAATTGTTTAAAAAATGCCAATAATATTAAAAAAGATGTTATCAAAATACATGGACTAAATTTAAAGGGGGTTAAAAAATTACCAAAAAGCCCAAAATTACGGGCTCGAAGAATGGGCCTTCTTCCTTTTTTTCTTTTTTCCTGCTACTGTGCTGGGCTGGGCGCTGGTGGACTGGCTGTGACCTGCTTGCTGCGGGCCTGCAGCTGGTGTGGCTTGCTGGACGGAGTGGGCTGCTGGAGTGGGTTAGGCCTGCTGGACCTAGGCTGTTATATTTTTATATTTTTATTTTTTTCTTCTTTTCACTGTTGGGCCACACAGGTTGTGGCCAGTTGCAATACTACTGGCCGCTAGGACGGGCCTGGCTGTGGCCTGCTTGACGGATCGAATCTGGTTCGAGTCAGGTCTGCTGGCCTACTGGATCGTTGGCATGTTAATGCTGCTGGATGTGGGCCTGCTGTTTTGGGCCGACCTGTTGGTGCTGACTGGGTTACTGTTCGGGTCAGGTTGGGTCAGTGGTCAATTGGAGTAGGGTTGGATCCGGGCCAGATGAACCCGACAATTATATTTCTACATATTTTTTTATTTTTATTTTTTTCTTCTTTTCGCTATTGGGCCGCGCAGGTTGTGGCCTGTTGCAATACTATTGGGCCACTAGGACAGGCCTGGCTGTGGCCTGCTTGACGAATCGGATCTGGTTCGAGTCAGGTCTGCTGGCCTACTAGGTTGCTGGTATGTTGATACTGTTGGATGTGGGCCTACTGTTTTGGGCCGACCTGCTGGTGTTGGCTGGGTTGCTGGTCGGGTCAGGTTGGGTTAGTGGTCGGGTCAGTTCGGATCCGACCGATCCTTTATTTTTTCTATATTTTTTTGGTTCTTTTTTTCTTTCCTTTTTCTTCTAAAAACCCTAGCTCGCCGTCACCAGGGCCATTCCGGTCACCGTCGCTCGTCACCTTTGCTCTGTTTGGGCCAACCCTCAGTGGCCAAAGCCTGATTCTCCCCTTCGCCGGTGTCTTTTTCTCTCAAAGGTGAGTTTTTTTATTTTTAATTTTGAAATTTTTTGTTTTTTCTTTTGTTTCTTGGCTTTTGGCGATGGTGGAAGAGGGAAGCTGGTAGGGCACGACCGAGTCATTTTGGCTATTTTTTTTCTTGGTTTTTGCTTGCTTCTTCTCTTGGCTTGGTTCTAATTTTTGGGAATGAAAGTCCCTTTTATTGTTGATTTTTTCTTCTTTTTGCAGGTAGTAGTTGGCGGAGGGCAGGTGCACAAATCGTGCCTGGCGGCTAGGGATTTTGTGCCAGAAGGACCAGATTGCAAATGGTACATAACTTTAGGGTCAAATGTAATTTTAGGAAAATTTGAGGTCAAAATGTAATTTTAGGAAGTTTAGAGGTTAAAATGTAATTTTAGGAAGTTTAGGGGTCAAAATATAAATTTTAAATTTTGTATTTTTTCTTATTATTATTCTATTATTATTTAAGATAAATAAAATATAAAAAAATTAATGGGCTAAATCCCCAAAAAACCAATTATCCAATCATCATGGGCCCAATCATTGGGCCCATACGAGATCAGCCCAAACCCGTAATTAAAACGTGAAATCCAAACCGAACAAAATTTAGTGATTAAACTACTATAATAAAATCTCACATTACACCTTACTAATTTATTACTAGTTTCATGTTAAACTTTTTTCTTCTCTTCCCTCAACTTTCATTATTTTATGTAAGTGGGTGAAAGTGATTATTTTACGTAAGTGGGTAAAAGGAGGGAATTTAGGGGTTATCGTCTTGATTTACTACCGAAACATAGCATTCCAATCAATATGAGCGATATCGACATAGAATTGACCACCATACTGAAATGGCAAAAAAAAGCTCCCTTAAAATAATTAAAAAGGTCAATTAAGCACCTAATAAAAAATTGCAATAAATTGTGCCACTAATTTAAAGTTAGAAATCAATTGAGCTCCTAAAATATAGATTTTCATCGAAGCCCTTGACAAGTTGTAAAGTGATGACATGGCAACTTACATGGAAACTTGACAGCACGTCAATTAAGCCCTCAATGTCATCAATTTTCAACGTCAGTTGCCATGTTAGCTACCACAATATCACTTATCGATTTGTTCAGGGCTTCAATGAAAAATGATACTTCAAGGGCTCAATTGATTACTAACTTTTGATTAGATTGCAATTTTCGTTTAGAGACTTAATTGACTTTTTAATTATTTTTCGAGAGCTTTCTGGCATTTAAGCCTAGATATAATGATAATTTTAATTACGATATGATAATTATATGAGGCTTATATCTTTCACATCAATCAAATATAATGCGGAACATATTTGAAACATGTCAATTAAATTGTAAATATATGTTTTGTATGGATAGCTTGGAAAATAGCATTATAAATTTTATGTCTGATCTAACGTTTAATGTCTAAATTGATGGTTAGGGTGATGGAAAGACTTGATTGTTACAATATTGATACTTTAAGACTCGATTAGAATGTTTTAAAATTTAAAAACCGAATTAAAATCTGAACGATTGTTTAAAGACAATGGTGCAATTAACCCTAATATATTTATATAATTTTATACCTACGTTTCTTTTTAAATTTTCTAACTATGGTTAAGTCACTTAATTATCTTGGGTTTTCATTCTTGTAAGAGGATAACTTTGTGATTTTGAGTTAAGATAAAAGGGATAAAAATCAAAATTATATCTAAACTTTGAATCAATGTGTAATGTCATACATGACTTTTGATTTTGTATAATTTTATATACGAAATTTTATTTTGATTCAATTTTCACATATCATTAACAATGTTATCGAATTATACGTTGATATATTGCATACACAAACAATTATATCAATCTAATAAGAAAATAATAATATGTATTCATTTATTTAAATGTGTACAATTGAATCATAATCAAAGTTTCATGTATACTTTTGAACCACAATTCAAGTTTCATGTATTATATCAAATCAAAGTTCATGTATCAAATTGCACAATAGACCAAAATTCATGTATAAATTTGATATTTATCCCTTTTAAAAAATTGAGAAAAAGTGTGGGTTAATATCTTGGGTTACCTAACGAGTATTGAATGTCACAGTGTACTCTTAAGAGAGAATGTAAATTCAAACTTTAGAGATAATATTGTTAAAAAGGGCAATTTATAAACCCCAAATATGAACTGTAAAACAAATACGAACGTTAAAAAAATAATATAGGGTTTGAGAAATCTATTTTTTTAAAGAGAAATTCATTAATTCATTCAATGAACAAGGCCATACAATTCGAAGGAAAAAAATAATAAACACTCGTTGCATGCGTTGAAGGACAAGCTCCATCAACACAAAAAAGTTTGAGTTTCAGCATCAATAGAACATTATGGCACGTTGACAATTGGCTCTGTCACAACTCAAGTACGATATATTAGAAGTGATTGCAAGCACTTAATATAAAAATAAAATCAGCTCCGGATGGTCCAAAACAATTCAAAAAATCTTTCTCCATTGGGACCTACAAATATCAAATACAAAGTAACTTTTACATACCAATAATTTGTGTTGAAACCTTTTTAGAAATCGAGTTTTTATTTTAAAAAACAAAAATGGAGTCGCCACCAACCCTTTTTCCTTAGGTGTGATTGGATCACCTCAAAACTTGGTAATTTAAATAAAATGTTAGATTTACTAAAATGATGATTTTCAGTCTACAAAATCCAAGAAATGGGTTCAGGAGTCGGTTATGTATGAGGAAGGATTAACACTCTCATAACGTCAAAAATTGGTACCTAATTGATTACTTAATGTCTTGACATCAAAAATTGAGAATCCGAAGAGAATTTAAAATGCGATTCCTTTCGCGCAATGTTATTTGATGGTATTGCAAAAGTCCCTATCTAAATTGAATTTTTAACAAGGAGATTTTCTCATTTCGGGTCGATCAAGATGAAAAATTATGTCCCGTAAGTTGGGGCACAAAATCTCGAATTCTCGAAAATAAGAATGCTCACCATTTTATTATTGCCCAAATCTTATATTTTTATTTTTTATTTAAAGAGAGAAGGGATGTTCGATTATTTCAGTTCAAGGAAAAAATCGTACCCCAAAAGTTAGGGGCACAATTTCTCGAATCCTCAAAATAAAAAATATTGCCTTGGTTCAAATCATTTCTTATGCGTTTGCGTAGAAAAACAGATGAACATATGTAGCAATATTTACAATGCACGATGATGGCAAAATTATGACATTAACAAAATAATAGCATAAATAATAAAATGAAATGACAATAATATGATAAATACAATAATAAGAAATAAAAAAATTTCAATTAATAATACCATATAATAACAATTATAATGGTGAAATAATATAAAAATGTATGTTAATAATATAATTACGTTCATAAAATATTAATTTTTGAGCGAATTTTAACAAAAAATAATTATTAACAATGATAATCACTTAATAGTATTAATAGTATCAATAGTTAAGAAATAAAGGATCGAAATAAAACAATCGAGAAATTTGAGGGTAAAAAAATTAAATATATAGCAAATACAGGGACTCAAATAAATGAACAGGGGACTAAATTGAAACTGTGACAAAACTTCAAGTATAAATAAATAAAATAGTAAATAAAAGGGTTAAATAAAAAACAATAAACTATAGGGACCAAAAGGGGAAATAATCTAAACCCAGTACACATCATTCCCCAAAGGGTTGATGGTCTAAGGATTGAATTGAATATGTAACAAAATTTAAAGCATAAATCATAAAAAAGGGAATATAAAAGATCGAATTAAAATAAAATGGAAAAGTACAGGGCCTCAAAGTGAAATTATCCCAACCCCACGTCGTTTCCTTGGTTCAACAGTGGGTCAAAGGACCAACATGCAAGGAAATTAAAATTATGGGGAAAAATATATAGTAAAAAATAAGAGGAATAAGATGAAATTGAAAAGGGCCAAAAAGCGGAAAGACCAGGGCAGTAATTACAGCACCTCACTTCCAAAACTCGCGGATCCAAGGGAATTTGGGTCGGGTCATCGGTTCACGCTTCAAAACGACACCGTTTTAGACATTTTGAGCTACACCCAAAATCGACGTTGTATAGTACCCCTATATAAGTTAAAAAACTAAAAAAAACATCATTTTCCTTTTCTGTTTAAATTTTTTTTCTTTCTCACCTTTTTTTCCTTAAAACATCCTTTAGGCTAGCCATGAGGTCTGGTGAGCCTCTGCCGTGGTCACTGGTCATCGACGACGGCGATCGTCACCTTCGATGGCCAGAAATCCCAAAAAGTTTTCCCCGAGCCCTTTTTTGCGTAAATGGCAGATCCAGTGATAGATCCTCTGAAAACCCAATCAAAATCCGATTGGTAACCGAAAAACCTTTTAGTTTCTCTTCTTCGATGTGGCCATCAACGAACCCTGAGGGGTTCAGAGGCCTCCCAGATTGGAGGAGGACCCTCCCAGTGGTGATGAACAAGTAAAGTTTAAACCTTTTTCTTTCTTTTTTTTATGTCTTTCGAAATTAAAATAGAAAAAAAATGAAAGATGAACTTTAGTTTTTTTAACCTTGTTTATATTTTTTTATACTCTTTATGAAAATAAATGGAATAACAATCAAAAGAGAAGATTTAAAAAAAAAAAAACCACATTTGTAATTTTTTTTTTCTTTGTATTCTCTGTTGAATTTCCTCGTAAAAGAAAAAATTACAAGTTGTTCTTTGGCTTTTTATAGCCGAATTACAACATATTATTTTTGTTTTCTTCTTTTCTGTCTCTTTGCTTCTATTTCTCTATTTTCTGTAGGTGGTGGTGGCAAGGACAAGGCGGCAGTGTCAGGCTTTAGATGGCACGCCTGCTGATGTGGCGAGGGGAGTGGCGTCTGGAGACTTTAAGGGGAGCTAGGGTTTTTGGACTTTTTTTAATGTTTTGGGCTTTAAGGCTTAGGTAAATTAGGTCTTCGGGTTTTGTATTTGGGCTTGTAATGGACTAAACTCTTAATTAATTGACTTGTTTTTTTTTTGTTTATTTGTTATTTTTGTTTGGACTGGATAAAAATGGGCCTCTGTAGTTGCCCCTCTTTACTCATTGTCGTTTAAAGAGAAGGGAGTAAAAACCTTAAGGGAGGACCAATTTTATCCGATCGCTGCATCTCGACTTCTCTGGAGCTTCTCTTTTTTAGGTAACCCACTTTTTCAATTCCTTGGTTACTCTACTCCATTATATTCACTTCGCTACAACTTTAGTTAGACATAATTTGGTATCACAATTTCATCTTGCTCCATTGCAACTTCAAGGAGATAAGATTTGCTATTATAGTTTCGTTCCAACCCGCTGCAACTTCAGAGGGACTGGAATCACTGTTTTATCCGTTTCATTACAACTTCAGGAAAAACAGGATTCAATGTTGTAACTTTCTCTTGCTCTAGTGCATCTTGAAAAAGATAAGATTTGTTGTTGTAGTTTCAATCCATTCTACTGCAATTTTAGGGGTATAAGAATTGTAGATTCATCTTGCTCCACTTCAACTTCAGGGAGATAAGATTTGTTGTTATAACTTCATTCCAAACCACTACAACTTTAGGGGTATAGGATTTGTAGCTTTACCTTGCTCCACTGCAACTTCGGGGAGATAGGATTTGCTACTGTACTTCCAATTCATTCCACTACAATTTCAGGGATATAGGATTTGTAGGTTTGTCTTGCTCAACTGTAACATCAGGGAGATAAGATTTGCTATTGTAATTTCAATCTATTCCACTGCAACTGCAGGGATATAGGATTCGAGGTTTTACTGATCTATTACACCGCCCCCTGGAACATGACCTATAGAATCCATTTCATAGGCCTATATTTTGCCAAACAACTAGGATGTTATGATTAGAATGAATCAAATGCTCCTATCTAGATGCATATGAATGATGAATGTAACATGGCATTTTTTAGAATGATTTTGTCTTTTAATGCTTAGGTCGATATTGCTCATAGTTCTTTTAGGTTCTATCACTGATGCGTCACCACTTCTTCCATTCAGGTCTAGTATCTTTGACAGGAAACCCAAAAAAGTAGTCGCAATCTGAACTATTTGTTTTAGGATATTTTCAACTTTCCAAATTTGATTATTCCCAACTAGTGGTACTGTTTCAGGTCCTTGTACAATTTAGAAATTTTCAAAGCAATATGCAAAAATCCTTTTATACTTTGACATTGTTAGTCCACTAACTGTTATTTCAATGCAAAAATGCTTGAAAAGATTAATCAAAGTGGCAAACATTGTAAAAACACAAAGTGGGTAAAAATGAAACTAAGTTCCCTAGATATCGCAGTATGAGCTTCTTCGAGCAAACTTACTGAGGCCAATTCCAAGCTTGATATATGTTTAGAAGGTCTGAAATACTTTGTTGATGCCTCAAGATGTAAAGTTTCTCCTCCTTGTTGTAACACCCCTAACCCGTATCTGTCGTCGAAAAAGGGTTACGAAGCATTACCAAAATTTACAGATCAAATAAACAGATAATTCATAGCATTTATATAAGAAATCAAACATGATGTCCCTTGTATAAGCCATCGAGGCCCAATACACATGTTAGAAATAAGCCGGGACTAAACCGGGTACTTAGGAAATTTTTCAAAAAATATAAAAATTTCTCGAAAAGTAGGGGACACACGCCCATGTGGCCAGGCCGTGTAGGCATTCGAAATAGGGACACATGGTCATCTCCCAGCCCGTGTCCAAACTTGGGAGCTCTCTAACTTGGGTCGCACGGCCAAGCCACACTCCAGTGTGCTGGGCAGTGTGAGCATACTGACTTGCATTAATAAGGTGCAGGGGTCACACGGCCAAGTCACACACCCGTGTGAATATTTTGAGCATTCTGTTTTGCAATTTAAAAGATACAGGGGACACACGGCTAAGACACATTCCCATGTGGACAAAATAGGTCATTATTCTAGCCACATTTCTCACCCAATTTGTCTTCAACCTACACCAACACTTTTGCACAATAACAAGACATAACAATGCATTTAAATCAAGCTAAAACCATGTTTTATACATGACATATCACCACATTTATCCAAATTTCATACTTACCATATTGATCATCTCAATCCAAACATCACCATGCTTATATGATTTTCCTTCATTCAACCATATCAAACACTCACATCAAACATGATATAGCCTCTTTTATACTCATCGAAACATGTCCATCACAAGCCATTCCAATGGCTAGTTACAACAAAAACATTTACATGCCATCATTGGATAAAATAACCTATACATCCCATTATAACCAAATTTAATTTATTATATGTGCCGAAAAGGCCAAAGGATAGTGTGATGTAGCTCCGACCAGCTTCCAACCTTAACGAGCTTCCGAGTTACTATAAAACAGGAAAAATAAAACAGAGTAAGCATTTAATGCTTAGTAAGTTCATATAACATGGCGATTGACTTACCATTTAATAACATTTATGGTAAGTATACATGACATGTCCAAATCAATTTAGTCAAAAGCCTAAACACATATCCTTATCATGTTAGTCATGTAAACACATATGATAATCGATTAACATGGATAAACAAGGTCATCAAGCAAGTTCCACATTCAAGTAACAACTAAATCATGCTTCAAGTATATCATTTCCATGTATTTCATGTATATACAGGTATTAGTTCGTTTTAAACTCATATGATCTCATATCAGAACATTGCCCGTTGAATCATTCAAAACATCGATCGATACACCAGTATTACACACAATGTGTACAAATATGTAATCCATCAATTCATATATTTTTCGTCAATTTATATTCAGGAATGCTCATACGAGCATGTAAACGGGAAGCTCTTTTGAGCCATATAACGGGAAGTTCATATGAGCCATGTAACGGGAAGCTCATGAGAGCCAATTAAAGGGAAGCTCGTAAGAGATAAATAACGGGAAGCTCAAAAGAGAGCCATATTTTGGGATGCTCATGAGAGATAATTAACGGGAAGTTCGTGAGAGCCAATATTGGGATGCTTATAACAGCCCGATTTTGACCCTAATCAGACAAAGTGGTTTCGGGACCACAAATTCGAGTCAAAAATTTTTTTAAAATTATTTTTGGTATTTGCAGTATGTGAATTACTATGTGTGAAAATTTCGTATAAAAATTTGATCGTTTAATTGCTCAATTTGATAAAAAAAAGGCTTAATCGCGTAAAATGAAAACTTAGAGATTTAATTTAAAAGCATCTATTTGTTGATGTCTTTTTAAATGGGAGGTTTAAAAGTGAAATTTAACCACTATAAAGATGGTGGACGATTGAAGACAAGACTAACCTTAGTGTTTTAATGTTATATATTAGATAAGTAAGGTTAATAAAGTAAATAAACATATATTATAATATATGATAATTAAATTAAACAAAGAAAGTGAGAAAAGAAAAACAGAGAAACATCCAAGCTAGGGGTCGGCTATTAGGAAGCTTAAATTAAGGTTCGTTTTTGTTCAGTTTTTGATAATTTCTACGTTTTTGAGATCATTGCTTTGTGTACTACAAGACCCATGCTTTAATTTTTGAATTTGGTGTTGATTTTGAGATATGCCATTGATGAATGCTTGAGCTTTGTGATAGTTACTGATGAAATATGAAAGATATGTGAAAATTTAACATGTTTTGTCTTTGAATTTTTGGTGAAATTGAGTAATTAGGGCTAAATTGTGAAATTAAATTTTTGAGGGACTAAAATGTGAAATAAATGAAATGTGTGGACTTGTATGAGCACTAGGTACATTCGGCCCTTGTATAGTGTGGACAAATTTTGTGCATTCTGTGTTTTATGCAATAGGGACTAAATTACAAAAAGTGTAAATGTCAGTGGTAAAATGGTAATTTTCTTATTTATGTGTTTTTGAACTAAATTGAATGTAATAATATTTAAACTAGCTCATTTTGAATATATTTAGATCAAGAACCAAAGAAATCGGAGTTGGATTAGGGAAAAGCTAAAGTCGTCGACTAATCATTCGATTTCGATTTTACACTATCCGAGGTAAGTTTGTTAGCTATTTAATGTTTTTAAATCAGTATATATATATATATATATATATATATATGTATATGTATATGTATATCTATTGTATTTTGTTGAGCTATAATTAAAAATAATTTGATTGAATAAATTTGAAGTATAAATGGTATATATGTATATACAATGTTCGAATATATAGGTATATGCTTATATATATACATTGTTTGAATAGTTAAATATGTATCTATATGTTTATGTTCTTGAATTTATTTGAAGGTATGCGGGTTATATATGAATATACAAGATTCGAATGCATATATGTATATACATGTATAAATTCTTGGTTTAATCAAAGGTATGTATAATATATATGTATACATAAGGCCCGAATATATATATATAAATATACACGCATAAACTTTTGGGTTTGATTAAAGGTATGTATATTGTATTTGTATAGGTAATTTCGAATAAGTATGTATATGTGAGTTGGAATGTATATGTATATACTTGAATAGGTCTTGATTATATTTTAAGGTATGAATGTTAAGTATACATGTGTAGTTTTGAATATGTATGAATATACATGTATATGTTATTTTCGAATAAGCGTGTATATATACATGTAAATTCGTTGTATTGAATTTAGTTAAGTAATTATATATGAATATATACATGAATAAGTTATGAACTTAGATAAAGGCAAGAATGTGTATATTTATATATATATATATATATATATATATATACACATATAGGTTCGAAAGTAAATGTATATACATGTATGAGTTTTTTATTTTAGTTAAAGGTATAAATGTTAAATACGTACATGGGAGTTCGAATATATCTATATGTATATTTGTATATAGGTTATTGGATTGAATTAAAGATTTAAATTCTTATATTTTTATAAGTGGGGTTCGATTATAAATATATATTTATATATGTTTACAAATTATAAGTACTTAAATTGAATTGAAAATATGATTTGTGAACTCTTTTATGATTGAACATGGACTACAAAGAACATGTGTTTGCTATTAAGAATTATTTGAGGAATTATTTTGTATATGTGAAATTGAGATTTTCAGGCTTAGCACCTAGCAGGCTTATTGCCAGTGAAACAATTCAGACTTTATGTCTAGCAGGCTTAATGCCGGTGAAACATTTCAGACTATATGTCTAGCATGCTAAGTGCCGGTGAATCTGTTTAAAGTATGTGATTATGTGTACAGTTATATGATTTTGGTTATATTTAATTGATGAGCATATATACATTCGGTTAAGTGTGTTTAATGAATATGTATATATTCGATCTATGCATTTATAAAATATACATATATGCTTTCGGTTTTAGCTGATGATAAATGTATACGTATAAATATTCGGTATATGTATTTGATAAGTATCTACAGATGCGAATGAGATGTCTATATCTTTGTTTATAAGTATTTGATGTAGATGAATGCATTCGGTCATATGTATTAGATTTGTATTTGGTTATAAGTTTATCATGAATATACAAACACAATCAGATATGATATGTATTTAACATATATATACATGCTCAGTTATATACATTTGGTTGTATTGTTGTTTGGTATAAATATACATATATTCAGTTGAACACATTCGACACGTACACATATTTGACTATAAATGAAATGGTCTGAGTACAGCAAATGTATGAATATTAGTTATATGTGTTAATTGCAATCTTAGTGAATTAAATTAAAAAGTTATATTATATATATATATATATATATATATATATATATATATGTTTAGTTATGCTATAGACTTACTAAGCTATAAAAGCTTACTTGGTTTGTTTATGTCTTTCCATTTTATAGACTTAAAGATCAAGCTTCAAGCTCGGGGATCGTTAGCAAGATCATCACTCTATCTACTGTCTCGGTATTAAAATGTTTAAATTTTAACTTATGGCATGTACAGGCTAGATAATGTTTTGAAGGTTGTACTTCTATATATATTGTATATGAGATTAATAGCCATACGAAAATGGCTTATTTTCTTATGGTTTATTTTTATTGCAATGTCTTTGTTTTGTTCAAAATGGTCAAAAGAGAAGCTTAAAATTTTGCATGTTTAATATTAGACCTAGTTTATTATATATAATTGTAAAAAAAAATTGAACTTTAATGAATGTCTGTTTTGATTTGTGTTTTAATTAGTAATGCCTCTTAGGGGTGTGCAAAATTTGGGTAAAACCGAAAAAATTCGGTTAACCAATCGAATTCGGTTAATCAGTCGGTTAACCGAATTTTTTCAGTCGGGGGTCGGTTAATTATTTTTTGATTTTTCGGTTCGAAACTGGTCGGTTAACCGAATTTTTTCGGTTAACCGAAAAAATTAATAAATAAAATTATAATATATAAATAGGCCCACTATTCACCTAAACCCAATCTAAACCCAAGTATTCAACCCAACCCAATTACCCAACCCAACCCAATCATAAAAATTACAAATAATTTAATAAATAAAAATAAGATTCTAAAACTAAAACTAAAACTAAAGTCTAAAAGTCTAAAAATAATTTAATTATGTAGTGATTCAATTTGGTAAATTCGGTTAATTCGGGTAATTCGGTTAATTCGGGTAATTCGGTTAATTTTTAACCAAAAATAAAAATACCAGGTCTATCCGGATTTATACGAGTAAATTTAGCTCAATTTAATACAATTCACATTCATTTCAGTCCAATACATATTTTTGGAAAAATTACTATTTTGCCCTTATAGTTTTAATTAATTACGATTTCATCCTTAGGCTCGGAAAATGAAATTCTTACAATTTCATCCTTATTCCAATCCCAGCCAAATTACATGTATCATAATAGCAGCCCATGTATTTCATAAAATTTAGAATTTTTTTCATGATTTTTTTATCTTTTCAATTTAGTCCCTAAATCATAATTTCATCAAAATTCTCTTTACAAAAGTTGTTCATCTATTAACAATCTTCATTTCCTACCATAAAAAGTTATAATGCAACTATATTCATCCATAGAAAAACCCTAACACTTTAATAGTTTTGTAAACTAATCCCTGAGATAGCTAGATTAAGCTATTATGATATCGAAAATATAGAAATCATTAAAAATGGGACAAGAATACTCACCTCAGAAAGCCAAAATAGCTTGCTTGAACTCAACACCGTAGCTTGGGTTTCCATGTCTTTAACTATAGGAAAGATGATAAAATGATGATATTTTGTTTTATTTTATTCATTTATCATCTTTTGTTTTATCATCTTTCCAATTTAACCCTTTACTTTTCTTAAATTTTCAATGATGAATAATCATCCTTATCTACTAACTCCTATAAATGGTCTATTTTTCGTATAAGGACCTCTAATTTTAAATTCCATAGCCATTTGATACCTTTAGCTACTAGAATTCAACTTTTGCATTTTATGCAATTTGGTCATTTTATTGAGCTAGGCATGTAAATAGTGAAATTTCTTATCGAAATTTTCATACGATATTTCTATCATACTATAGACCATAAAATAATATTAAAATAAATTTTCTTCCAGACTCAGATTTGTGGTCCTGAAACCACTGTTCCAATTTCACTGAAAACAGGTTGTCACACTTGTTACCTCTAAAGGGACACGACTACCACATACCAAATCTTTGATCAGAATTTGAGCTGCCCTTTTCAGGTTTTCAACTCAAAACTCCTTTGGTCTCAAGACGCCCTTTTAGGTTTTCGCCTTGACCTCTCCCCCCTTTTTTTTTAGGCGAAGCATCTCTTGACTGAATTTGAATTCACAAGATTGGGCAGGTTTTGTCATCCATCTCGGTTCGAATCAATGCTCCTCCAGAAAAGGATTTGTTCACCACATAAAGTCCATCCAAATTCGGCATCCATTTTCCTCTGAAGTCCTTTTGTATAGGAAGGATATTTTTCAATGCCAGGTCCCCCTCATGGAATTCTTTGGGGCAAACCTTTTTGCCATAAGCTCGTATCATTCGTTTTTGGTACATCTGACCATAACGGATAGCTTTCAGCCTATTCTCTTCGATTAAGTTCAACTGATCATATCGATATTTGATCCATTCTACTTTAATTCTGATAATACTTAGAGAGAAGGAATCTCAACTTTAATGGGTAAAATCGTCTCCATTCTATAAACTAATGAGACAGGTGTTGCCACGGTGGAGGTTCTGGCGTACGTTCAATAAGCATAGACGGCAAATGGTAATTTCTCATGCCAATCTTTATAAGTCTTTGTTATTTTCTCCACGATCTTCTTAATGTTCTTATTAGCTACGTCCACTACACCATTCATTTTTGGGCGATATGGTGACGAGTTGTGATGTTTGATTATGAACTGATTGCAGACCTCTGTTATTGTGTTATTGTTCAGGTTCAATACATTGCCAGATATGATCATTTTTGGTATATCGTACCGACATATAATATTTTTCTTTAAGAATTTACTAACTGTCGATTTCGTGACGTTAGCACAAGAAGCGGCTTCTACCCACTTGGTGAAGTAATCAATGACCACGAAGATGAATCGATGCCCATTGAAAGCCTTTGGCGATATTGGCCCAATGACACCCATACCCCACATAGAGAAAGGCCACAGAGAAGTCATCACATGAAGAGGTGAAAGAGGTACATGAATTTTGTCCCTATAAATTTGACATTTATGGCACCTTTTAGCATAATTGATACAAACCCCTTCCATAGTGTACTAATAATATTCGAATCTCATGATTTTTCTGGCCATTGTAAAACTATTGGCGTGTGTTCTGCAAACTCCTTCATGGACTTCTTTCAAAATTTTCTTGGCTTCAATAGCGTTCACACAACTTAGTAACACCTGATCTTTTTTTTTTTTGTATAGTATCTCCCCATCTAGGACATACTCATTGGCCAAATTTTTTAGTGTCCTTTTATTATTCTCGGTTGCCTGTTTAGGCTATTCACGGTTCTTAACATATTGTAATATGTCATGGTACCAAGGGTGATCATCTCTTTCTTCTTCCTCGATGTTGTAACAATGGGTCGGGGCCTCATAAATACTCATCTGGATAGGTTTTATATCATCTTATTTGTTCACTTTGACCATGAAGGCTAAGGTAGCCAGGGTATCAGCCATCTGATTTTTAGCTCGTGGGAGGTAGCAAAAGGTGATGTCATCAAACTCCTTAATTAACTCAAGAACTAGCTTTCGATAATCAATTAGTTTGGGATCTCTCATCTCTCATTCACATTTGAGTTGATAGATTACTAGCTCAGAATCCCCATATACCTCTAGCAATTTGATCTTGTATTCTATCGCCGCACGAATACCCATGATACACGCTTTATATTTTGCCATGTTAGTTGTGCAATCAAATCAAGTTTATTGGTGAAAGGATAGTGATCTCCGTCTCGGGATACCAGAACTGCCCCAATTTTATCACCCACTGTGTTTAAGGTCCCATCAAAATTTAATTTCTAGGGATATTCTCTTGCAACACCTTCTACAGTGGTCGTAACATACATCAGATCTTCATTCGGGAAATCGAAGTTCAAAAGCTCGTAATCTTCTACAGCTCTGCTAGCTAGGAAATCTGCTATTACAACCCCTTTACTACATTCTAGTTTACATAGATTATATCAAATTCGGAGAGTAAAATTTGACATTGAGCCATTCTTCCATTTGTCTTGCATTCGGTGAACTTCTTGCTGAGATAATAGATTGCTCTTTCCTTTCTCCCTGACTCATCATGTTGGCCTGGTACACATCCCATAGAATTTCCAAATACTGCCAAGTATAATATCAATAGTTTATTTGAGCTATGTGGCATCAGCACTGAAGCATTGGACAAATAATGTTTAACCTTGTCGAAGGTCTTTTGGCATTCCTTATCCCATACACCTAGATTATGTTTCTTATGGAGACAGAATATGGGGTCACATTTCTCGGTTACTTGTGAAATGAACCTGGCAATGTAATTTAATCTCCCCAACAAACCCAAAGCTTCTTTTTGGGTATGCGGCGGTGCTAACTCCTGTATGGCCTTGACTTTGCCTGGACCAATCTCAATCACTTTCTCGCTGACTACAAATCCCAACAATTTACCCAACGTGGCCCCGAAAGTGCGTTTTCCTGGATTTAGTTTTAGCTGGAATTTTTTCAACCTCAAAAACAGTTTCAGCAAAACTTTCACACGCTCTTTTTTTGTTTGGGATTTTACGATCATATCATCGACATAAACCTCAATTTCTTTGTGCATCAAATCATGAAACAAAGATACCATGGCTCTTTGATATGTTGCTCCCGCATTTTTTAGTCCAAATAGCATCACTTTATAATAAAATATTCCCCACATTGCTACGAATGTGGTCTTCTCCATATCTTCAGAATGCATCTTTATCTGGTTGTATCCGGAGAAACCATCCATGAAAGAAAACAATGAATGACCTGTCGTGTTGTCCACTAAAGTATCGATGTGGGGCAACAGAAAATTGTCTTTTGGGCTGGCCTTGTTTAAATCCATATAGTTTACACACATTCGTACTTTTCCATCTTTATTAGGGACGGGGACTATATTGGCTACCCACTCCAAATATTTGACCTCTTGTAGGAAACCAGCGTTAAATTGTTTCTTGACCTTTTCTTTTATTTTCAACAATACGTTTGGCCTCATCCTTCAAAGTTTCTGCTGAACTGGCTTGCATTCTTCCTTTATGGGAAGTTGGTGTACCACGATATCAGTACTTAAACCAGACATGTCTTGATACGACTATGTGAAGATATCTTTGAATTCTTGGAGTAACTCAGCGAGGTCTCGCCTTATTTTTACAGTGATACAAGTTTCAATTTTCACCTTTTCCTTTTCTTGTTCATCTCCTAAGCTCACAATTTCCACTGACTCTTTGTGAGGTAGAATATGTTTCTCTTCTTGCTCTACCATCATTAACAAATCAAGAGACAAGTTACAATTTCGATCATCTTCAAAGTCCTGAGGTTCCTCTAGACATATATCCTGCTCAAAAGGAAACTCCGAGTCAGTAGTAGCATCACTCGTATCATTGATATCTGGGGACCTATTATAGGAATAAAAGCATACCTAAATAACTAATAAATTTAAGGATGATTATCTGTATGGTATGAATATAAATGAAGGAAATAGTAAAGTGTTTGCCAAATGGGACATAAAAATGTATTATTTTTATTGAAATGAAGATAATGGACATGCACATTTTCACAAAAGGATCCCTATTACTCTCAGGCTTAGAGCAATAGGTATGTTTTAAATATTACTCTGAAATAGTCCTAAAAACTACAGGGATCTCTTCCGTAGTCCAATTGTTCAAAATACTTCAAGGAATATAAGGATGAATTTCCAACAGGTTCTCTTCTTCAGTTCCCTCTTCAAAGGCACAAACATTTTTCCCCTTCAAGCCATAGATATCTTCAAAGAATTCCAACTCTTTGGTGTCTATCAGACTTTGCACTAGAGTTCTGAGTTCAGTGCACTCTTGGATTTCATGACCTTTCATAGCATGAAACTCACAATAACTCTTCACTCCTTTAGGTACCTCATCCGAATCTTGAATGATCAAGCCCGCGTCTATAATTTTTTGCCAAACCCATTTTAGAAAGGATTTCACCTCTACAACATTAATTTTGGTCCTCTTGCCCCCACTCTCGATTATCGCGTTTACTCCTTAGTAAGGATGACTAAGTAATAAATTTCCAGCCACATTAGTCCCTAAGGGATCATCGAACCTTACAATCCCTATCTTGATAATCCTCTCGATCAATTTCTTGAATGCAGTGCAATTCTCGATTGAGTGTTCCATTATCCTTGCGTGGCATTCGCACTGAGCATTCGCATCCTACCACTTTGGGAATGAAAGTTGCATGGGCTTTAAGTAAAATGACGATACTACATGCGCGTTGAACAGATTCTGATACAATTCTCCATATATCATTGGGATAGGCGTGAATTAGGTTTTTTTATGTTTGGCCTTGAATTGGGTTCTTGCCTCGAAGGGCCCTGATAGCTGGTCACCATGGCCCTAAGTTGCGCCACTGTGACCGATTTTGAATAACCCTTATTGTACACACTCTCGGTATTTACTTTATTCTCTTTCTTTCTCGGGGCAGACATATTAGCACTTTTCTCCATGTCTATTTTCCCATTGATTATTACATTCTCAATCATTTCTCTGGACATAACTATACCTAAGAAGCTCTTGGTAGCAATACCCAACAAATGGTTGATGAACGGGCCTTTCAAAGTGTTGACAAAAAGTATTATCGTTTCCTTTTCCAGAAGAGATGGCTGAACTTGTGTTACCACATCCCTCCACCTTTGAACATATTGCCTAAAGCTTTCATTTTGCTTCTTCTCCATGTTTTGCAATGTAATTCTATCGGGTGTCATATCAGTCACATGTTTTACTTCTTGACACGGTTCAGTTGATTGTACCATTTGGCAGCTGACCCAATCAAGCTATCTTAGAAACAATAGATTAATAATTGGTCGTTATTGACGTACCTCGTTATTCTTCGGCAGAACATTGTAATATGGGAATCAGGGCAACTAGTCCCATTGTATTTCTTGAACTATGGAGTTTTAAATTTTGGTGGAAGCACTAGATTCAAGACCAAACTCAACTCTTTTGCACCGACTCTACAAGGGTAGCCAGCGCTCTCCAGAGCTCTAAATTTTTCCTCTAACCAACTCCATTTCCACCATGTCGTCCAAATTTGGAACAATGGGGTTGATTGGATTATCTCTGAGGTTGAAACCTAAGCCTATTGGGTAATTTACAGATCCTGCGGTGCCAGCCTGGTATTGCTGTGGTCTTATGGCGACTGGTACTCTTCATGGATATGTCTCTAGTTGAGCTTGGATGTTCACTTGGGTAAAGCCCGGAGGGTATGTAAGGTCTTTGTTATCGTCCCTAGAGTTTATCATAGTACTCTTCCTTTTTTCAATTCCTCCAGCCAGTAACTGGGTCAACTGGCTTATTATGTCTCTTTGGGACTCTTGTATTTGGTCATTTATGTCTTGTTGCACCTTAGCTAATTGATCATGCAATTGCGCTTGCAACTGGGCTAGCATGTCCTTCTGAATTTGTTCTAGTTTTTCTAACCTTTGATCCATGGCTTTAGTTTTACCACGGGTACCGTAGCGATATTCGATTGGCAAATTCTTGGTAGTTTCCAGGGTAACTGTCATAATTTTTTATTAATTAGGAGATTTTTCATGAAATTTAATGCATGAAATGTAATACTAATGAATGGGAAAAAAATGCAAAAAGGAATTGATTCTAGTTCGATTCCATTAGAACAACTTTACTAGAAAACGAGTTTCTTTACATAAAACAGATACTTTCACTTTATCAAGAAACCCCTTTTTTCCATGACAAGCTCTCTATTTAGCAATTGAACACGAATCAACACATTTCCTCTAAGATGAAAATGAAATGCAACCACAACAAAAACAAAACGAAATAAGTCAGTACATTTTGTATAAAGCTTGAATACAAGGCAAAGAATAAGAATCAAAATATTCATTTTTTCTAATCTATTCGGGTAAACGCTAAAAGTTTGACATAGTTCTTCCTAGGGCCAGCTCTTAGGGTTTATTACATGTGGATTGGTTTTAAAGTAAAGGTACCTGAACCGGCAGATTCCTCAATCCTCACCCATTATAGGCTCATACAGACCGAGTTCAGTTCAGGGGAATACATTTCCCTATGTCTGTACGGAGGAGAAAACCTCACAAAGGCATAGGTATGGATGTATCCTGAAAGCGATCCACTATCTTATACAGAGGTGAAAACCTCACGAAGGAATAGCTTCTCACTCCCACTTAAGAAGGGTAAAATGGAACGATTATGCCATGCAATAGGTGAAAACATACAAAGAGAAACTCAAACCAATAAAACAGACGTATTAAATCGTTATGTATCTCAAGATAACAAAGACATTATTTACCACCAAAATAAAACAGACGTATTAAATGCAATGAAGGGATCATCAATTTAAATCGAATTATCAATTTTCAAAAAAAATGACCAAAAAGTAATCAACTCACGACTCAACTCTCTTATTCATCCCCAGTGGAGTCGCCAAGCTGTCGAAACCTTTTTGGAAATCGAGTTTTTATTTTAAAAACTGAAAATGGAGTTTCCACCAATCCTTTTTAATTATGTGTGATTAGTTCACCTCAAAACTTGGTCATTTTAATAAAATGTTAGATTTACTGAAATGATGATTTTCAGTCTACAAAATCCAAGAAATGGGTTCGGGAGTCGCTTACGTATAAGGAAGGATTAGCACCCTCATAACACCCAAAATTGGTACCTAGTTGATTACTTAATGTGTTGACGTCAAAAATTGAGAATCCAAAGAGAATTTAAAATGTGATTTCTTTCGCGCGATGTTATTTGATGGTATTGAAAAAGTCCCTATCTAAATTGAATTTTTAACGATGAGATTTTCTCATTTCGGGTCGACCAAGACAAAAAATCATGTCCTGTAAGTTGGGGCACAAAATTTTGAATTCTCGAAAATAAGAATGCTCATTGTTTAATTATTGCCCAAATCTTATATTTTTAATTATTTTTTTAAAGAGAGAAGGGACGTTCGATTATTTCGATTCAAGGAAAAATCGTACCCCGTAAGTTAGGGGCACAATTTCTCGAATCCTCAAAATAAAAAATATCGCATTGGTTCAAATCATTCTTATGCGTTTGCGCAGAAAAAAGATGAACGTATGTAGCAGTATTTACAATACACGATGATGGCAAAATTATAACATTAACAGAATAATAACATAAATAATAAAATGAAATGACAATAATATGATAAATACAATAGTAAGAAATAATAAAAAATTATTCAATTAATAATGCCATATAATAACAATAATAATGGTGAAATAATATAATAATTTATGTTAATAATATAATTACGTTCATAAAATATTAATTTTTGAGCAAATTTTAACAAAAAATAATAATTAACAACAATAATCACTTAATAGTATTAATAGTATCAATAGTTAAAACAGCAAGTACAGGGACTCAATTAAATGAACATGGGACTAAATTGAAATTGTGACAAAACTTCAATTATAAATAAATAAAAATAGTAAATAAAAGGGTTAAATAAAAAATAAATTGCAGGGACCAAAAGGGAAAATAACCCAAACTCAGTACACGTCATTCCCCAAAGGGTCGATGGTCTGAGGACTGAATTGAATATGTAACAAAATTTAAAGCATAAATCATAAAAAAAAAAATATAAAGGATCGAATTAAAATAAAATGGAAAAGTACAGGGCCTCAAAGTAAAATTATCCCAACCCCACGTCGTTTCCTTGGTTCAACAGTAAGTCAAAGGACCAACATGCAAGGAAATTAAAATTATGGGGAAAAATAAAAAATAAGAGGAATAAGATAAAATTGAAAAAGGACAAAAAGCGAAAAGACCATGGCAGTAATTACACCCCCCACTTCTAAAACACACGGATCCAAGGGAATCTGGGTCGGATCGTCGGTCACGCTTCAAAACGATGCTGTTTTGGGCATTTTAAGCTACACCCAAAAACGACGTCGTATAATACCCCTATATAAGTTAAAAAAACTAAAAAAATTCATTTTCCTTCTCTGTTTTAAAAATTTTTCTTTCTCTCCTTTTTTTCTCTCAAAACGTCCTTTAGGCCAGCCATGAGGTCTGGTGAGCCCCCACCATAGCCATCATCATCGACGACGGCGACCGCTGTCTCCAGTGGCCGAAAATCCCAAAAAGTTTTCTCTAAGCCCTTTTTTGCGTAGATTGTGGATTCAGTTATAGATCCTCTGAAAACCCAGTCAAAATCCGACTGGTAACCGAAAAACCTTTCGATTTCTCTTCTCTAACGTGGCCATTGACAAACCCTAAGGGGTTCAAAGACCTCCCAGATCGGAGGAGAACCTTCCAGTGGTAATGAACAGGTAAAGTTTAAACCTTTTGTTTTTATGTCTTTCGAAATAAAAACAGAAAAAGAAAAAAAAAAGAAAGATGAACTTTAGTTTTTTAACATTGTTTCTCATTCTTTTAAGATTAAATCTCAATGTCACAAAGACAAAGCAAACCTGCAAAAAAAAAAAAAAAAGATCAAATTATACAATGTGTGAATGTTGAGGGATAATATTTTTAGAATCAAGACTAAATTGACATAATTTATAAATGTTGAGGGTTAAAGTTATTATTATATCAATTTTAAAAACTGTCACCGTTAGCCAACTAGTGACTAAAAAGACAAATTTAAATTGTTGAGTGACCATTTTATAATTTTTATAGGAAACCAAAAAAAAATACTAATAATAAGATGACTATTAGTGTAATTTACTCATAAAATATTTTTTAGGGTTTAGGATTATATGTAAATTTATTTAATTTGTTGAATTTAAATATGGAATCGATTCCATAAATATAAAACTCATGTTAGGGGGCCGAAATAAAATTTTAATTTTTAATAGTCTATATATTTATAATTTTTAAAGGATTAAATCAAATTTCTATAATTTTAGGGGGGGCCAAACATTTACTAATTTTAAATTTTAAATTTTTCTAAAGGGACTAAATAACAATTTTCTATTTTAAGGGGATCGGGCCCCTACTAGCCCCCATAAATTCGCCTCTATGATTAAGTATGCTAAGTATATAAAAACTTTAAAAAAAATTAATATTTGTTATTGTTATTTAATAAATTATTCCTATCAAATTTGCATCATCGTTAAATACAAATTAGTTTAAAATTTTAAACTATTTTTCCTTTAATATTAAAATCAAGAGATTTTATATGTAAAAAACATAGGTTAGAGACTTATTTAACTACAAAAACAATATAAGAGCTTGTTTAAACAAAGTGTAGTAATTTAAGGTCTTTTTTAATATACGAGCGTACTATATATAATTAAAATATGTTAGAAATTTATTAAAACACACTTAAAATGTTAAAAATCTTATTAATTTAGCTAATTCATAAAATATAACTAATAATTTTTTTAGAGTATAGGGACTTATAGCATACTTTGACACTTTAATTTATATTTGTTTGTATTATTAATTTAAGAATGAGATTTTAAATTTATTCTCAAACTTCAAAATGTTCTAATTGAGTATTCAAAGTTTTAATATCGTATCAATCAAATCCTTTTGCCAGTTTGGACATTAAATTTCGAATCAAATTTGACTTGGAGCATATTTAAAATACTTGGTTCAATTTGTAAATATGTGTGTATTACCGCATGAAACAACTTGAATGTAACATGTTAGAAAAGAAATAGCTCTCCCAAATTTTAATGGCACAATTAATTTTTTTTCTAAATAATGTCATCAATATATTTTAAAAATGCTGCGTGTCTGATTTGAATAGAATGATGGAATGAGTTACTTAATATAAAATTAATATTTTGATATCTAGACTTAAATTACTTAAGAACTAATTTAAAATATAAATAATAATTTAGGATGCTTGATGTAATCATTAATATTCCCCATCGACTCTAAACAAGCTTTTTTTTTGCAAGAATGGTCAAAAATAAAATCATCTAAGCTAGAAAGTGTTTCCTTTTTCAATAAATTTGATTTATTTGATTGTAGCATAAATTTTCAGTATTTGATTAATGGAAAATAAAATTATTTAGAATTATATTTTACTAAATTAATCTTATTATAGAAATTGTTTTAAAATAAATTTAGCTCCCTTAATATTTGTAATTTATATATTAATAAGTTGAAATAAATTTATAAATTATAATTATAATCATAATTAACATATTAATAAATGATAATGAATATAATAATTATATTTTTGAAGTATAACATCTATTGTGTCATTGTCAATAAAATAATAAAAATGAACAGGTTTTAATATTTGGATGACAAAAATAAATAAATGTTGAAATAAACTTAATTAATGGATAAAAAGAGCAAAATACAAATAAAAGTCATTTTTTTAAAAAATTTACTGAAATGGGCCAGGTAAAAAATTAATTACCGGAATGACCCTATTTCCCCGAAAATACGTCCACGTCAGGGCGTTGAGGATGCATTTTCTGTCCATGTGGACAAAGCGCGACCTTGAGGAAGCGTTTTGCCCACGTGTGAACAGTAGCAACGGCTACTTTTTTGACCGTTGACCCCCCCAATGGTAAAAAAAAAAAAAATAAAACCCCCATTTCATTTTTTCACACCTAAATCCTTTCTCTCAATTTCTCTCCAATATTCTCTCAAATTCCTCTCAATTTCCTCTTAAATTCCTCTCAAATTCCTCTTAAAAAAGCTTTAATTTTTTTAATTATTTTTAAAAAAGCTTTAATTTTATTTTTTTGAATTTTTTTAAATCATAAAAATTTTATCGTGTTAGCAATGGTCGGAGAATTAATTCGTCTCAATAACAAGCAATATCCATCGAACAAATGAAAATGGTAAGTGTTAAATTTAATTTTTAAATATTATTTAAGATTTTTTTATTTAAGCAATTTTAAATCATTTTTATTTTATTATTTCTTATAAAAGTCTGTAGATTGGATATTGCAATGCTATATCCGTAATATGCATGGTCCTCCATCACTGTTGGTAGACAATTACCTGAGTGAAGTGGGTTTTTGGCACGTGGCGACGGTAGGCCGGGGATGCAAGTTGGACCTGAAACTCATCAGTACGTTGATTGAGAAGTGGAGACCTGAGAAGTACACATTCCATCTTCCATGTGGAGAATGCACTATCACTTTGGAAGACATAAATTTGCAATTGGGATTGCTGGTGGACGGATACGCAGTCACCGGGTCTGTTTAATTTGGTGATTGGGGAGCGTATGCTACGAGCTTTTGGGTGCTATTCTGGACAATATTAACAGAGGTCGGATCGAGATGGGCTGGTTACGAGACACATTCCTGGAGCCGGATGATGATTCTACCGAACTAGAAAGAATCCAATATGCTCGGGCATACATTCTTCAGATAATTGGAGGTTATCTGATGCCGGACTTGTCACAGAACCTTGTACATCTAAGATGGTTGCTGAAACTCTTTGATTTTAGAGCAGCCGGTGAATTTAATTGGGGGTCTGTCGTGTTGGCAACATTGAACCGGGAGATGTGCGGGGTGACGCGACCAAATAAAGCGAAAATCGAAGGTTCCTATCACTACTGCAATCATGGGCACGGTTTCGCTTTCCATTTTTATGTCCTCGAGTGGACCACCCATATACATTCCCACTCATAACGAGGTAAATTTTATATTAGATTTTACAATTATTACGTAGATTTAAAATATAATCGTATGCTAAAAATTTGTTTAATTAGGTGGAACCATTCGGCAAGTTATGCTCGATTACCTATCTCTCTTGAAGATATACGAATTCTATTAGACCAACGATCGGAAGCACAAGTAAGTATTAAATAAAATAGATATTTCCATCATGAGATAGTCGATTGGTATTTAGTATATAGTGTTTAGTATTATGTATTATGTATTATGTATATAACTAATATTTTCATCATGTTCATATAGTTTCAATGGACACCATACGAGGATCTGGCAATTCGGGCAGTAATTCCGGATGAGTACTTCTAAAATCCAAACGCTTGGTATGTGAAAGTCCCATTGGTCAACTTTGCGACCGTAGAGATGCACCAGTTGGACAGAGTATTACGGCAATTTAGATTCTGACAACCGATTCCCATGGCACCTGAGGTGTTGGATGATCATCACAAAATCAACCTACGACAATCGCATACGGATTGGCCGAGATTCTGGTCACACTACATCCAAATGTGGGAAGATCGGTATGCTTATATACCTACTCGGGAACCGATCATCATTCCAGAGTTAGCGTGCGTGCCGAAATATATGCCATGGTTTAAGATCCATGGCAAGTCGTATTTACTGACGGCAGAAGAGAGGCAGCGGCAATTGCGTGTCCAAAAGGAATGACGTGGCCCTTTAAATCCAATAAGAATGGACGACGATGCAGGCCCATCACAATCACCCGGCCCATCACAGGCCCAGCAACAGCACCCACACAGTCACCGGGCCCAACACTTCAATCGACGACACCTACAGCACAGCCTTTTCAGATGATGACAGGTGCGAATCCTAACCCTTTTATGTATCCTAACCCTTATATGTTTCCTTTTTCTAATCCTATGGCAGGTTGGAGTCCATGGCCCGGTTCATCTCTATTTTCGATTACGCCGAGTAGACCGTCAATGTATAGGCCACCGTCATACGAGGGATCATAGGAGGGGCCGTCAGGGAGCTCTTCTTTTTACCAATCCCCATCACCGTATGGGTTTCAAACAGTTTCGTCGTTGGTGATGCAAACACCTCCACAGTCACTATTCTATCAACGTGGCTTATCGTCCCAACACCGACAACCAGATCCCCTACCGGAGGAACTAAAATCCCCGCCGAAAGCTGGACAAAGGAAGAATCCAGCGCGTAACCGTCGACGGTCCCCATGTGGCACTGAATTCGGCAGGCACGGAGATTGATTTTTATTTTAATATATTTGTACAAACATTTTGAATATTTTGATATTATTTGATGCAATAAAATAGAAATTTTGACATATTATTTCATGTAATAAAATAGAAATTTACTTTTACATTTTTAATATAATAGAAATTATTTTAAATAACACAATATTTTGAATATTTTAAATAACACATATTATTTGTACTTTAATATTTTTAATAAAATAGATTTTCTTTTAAATAAGTCAATATTCTGAATATTTCCATATTATTTTATTTAAAAAAATATAAATAATACAAAGTTTTTTACAACAACGTTCAACTATTGCGATTTGGGCATGATCGGCTTGTATGGCCTGGGTTCCTACACCTTTCGCACAACTTCTGTTGACTGGCTGTTTCTTGGATACCCATATTGTTACGTATTCTAGTCGAGCAAGGTCGACCCTTTGGTTTGCGACGCAATTCTCTATCCGGTAACAGCTTAAAGGGAGCAAGCGATACAGACGGCCACTTACGTTCATCTGGGTCCGGTGGGAATATGTGTCTCCAGACGTTATACATGTTTTCTAATTTGTACACTTCGTCAACATAGCTCATCGGATCCAGACAGAGATTCTGACAAGCTGCAATTACATGAGCGCATGGATAACGAAGTGCCTCAAACATCCCACAGTCACAAATCCTATTTCGCAAGTGTACACGATATTTCCCGCCAATAACACCTTGGTGCGGTCTATCAAACTCTGTCACGCGAAACAATAAGTTGTCTCAATCGTGACACACTGTGTGCATGGTGTTTGCCCGCGCCTTGGCCTTGTTAATTTCTTTCACTACCTTACTGCACCATACATGGCCTCCCTGCATCTGGCCTGTAAAACTCGCTGCTCGCTTTGGAAATAGTGCCGCTAAACGAAAATATGTCTCTCGCATAACTGATGTTATCGGTAGATGGCGCATTCCTTTTAGAACAAAATTTATGCATTCAGCCAAGTTTGAGGTCATATGACCATACCGTAGGCCGTCGTCGTATGCTTGTGCCCACTGTTCGAAAGGTATGTTATAAAGGTAGTCCGCGCCTTCGCCATTAATTGAACCCAAAACTGTCAACATCTCATGAAAACGGTCTTTATTTATTTCATGCCCTGCCAATATAAGTTCATAGCGAATATCACATATCACTCTTTCATTTAGAATAAATTCAAAATGACAAACGAAATTATATTAATAAAGACTAAATACCTATATTGATCACTTATCGTCGTTCACTCTTAGATGGATATTGCCTGTAGTAGTTGGAAGTAACGTGCCTTAGGCAATACCAATGGTGTGTGCACTGCTATAAGCTTTCCTATCGATCAATTGCAGCTAGTATTCCGGTACCTCGATCTGAAATAACACAGATATCAAGTTGGGGGCACACATGCCTCCTTAACCTAGATAGAAAGAAATCCCAGTCATCAGCTGACTCCTCCGGTGTTATTGCAAATGCAATTGAAAAAATTCTCCCACTGTCATCCTGTGCCACTACTAGCAATAGCCGATGAGCATATCTACCAAACATAAAGGTACCGTCAATTTGTACCAATGGCTTGCAGTATGGAAATGCGTCTCAGCATTGCTTAAAGGTCTAAAACAGGCGTTTGAACACATGGCATCTACGTAGCAATCGGCTGTTGTAGTACACATGTTCCGTTTCAAGGTTTGTTATGCAACCTGGGACGTATCTCTCTAGCACTTGACACCACTGCCATATTTCATTATATGAAGCGTCTCACCCACTATGCATCTTCTCCAACGACTTCTGCTTAGCTATCCAAGCCTTGTGGTAAGAGCGCATGTACCCCATTTGGCTACGAATATTGGCAATTAAGACTGGCACTGAAGTCCTAGGATCTGCCTTCACCGTGGGTAGTATCAAGCTAGCTAACATAGCTGAATCCATCTTGGGATGATCTTGTAAAATACCTATCAACGGATTACATTAAATAATGCAACATTACATAATAACAGTATTACTCAAAAACCCTAAATACTGTACCTGCAGCACATGTATGTGGACCTTTGTATTTTTTTATCTCCTACAACCCTGTCCTTTTACTCAACGAGGCGTAGATTTTCCATGAACATGTACCGTTTTGCACTACACATTTCACCTTAAACTTGTCAGTTTTGGATTTAACCACTTGGTAGTTAACGCCGTTATTAATGCTATGTTGTTTTAATGCACCAATAAAACTATCCTCGTTGGAAAACTCATTACCAACTTCAAATTCACCCGAATCCAGTAGTGAACTTGTACGACCACTCAACCTGTGTGGTAGATCTGAAAATTCCAACGCATCATCTGCAGACAGATCGACATTATGCATATGGGCTGGAGGTGAGTATGCCCTGAATCGTGGATATTCTTATTCATATGAACCCTTTCAACATCTTCAGGTTCGGTTAGAATAGGCTCTGGTTTAAAAAATAATGCAACTTCTACACCATCTGCCCCGGGCTCTCGAGGTGGATCCATATTGGAGTCATCTTCTAACCCACCATCATCTGCAACGTACGAGGTCCCCTCACCGGTAGATGTTGTAGGGAGTACATCATCCCTTCTTCTGGGCGTTTCATAACATCCCCAATTGGATGTAGATTGCCAACCACTAAAAGTTGATGCCGTTCCCGAGTACATATTTCCAACATCAAACATCGACCCACCGAGGTGCATATCTCATCCACTGACAGTGTCGTGCAGGGGATGTGTATTTCATACCTCTACCAAACATGGGTTGTTCCGTATTTTGTAACCCACTAACTGAGTGTCGGGCAGGGGTCGTGTATACCTCTCGAATAGCAGTCGCAAGTGCATCATTTGGCGGTGTAAATTGTACATATAACTCAATATAGGGTGCTCCACTAGCAAGATAAGTCTGCACCATTGCCTTCAAGCTATGTGCACCTTTTATCTCGAACGAGTCATATGTCATCGGATTAACAGAAGAACAAAACTGATACGTAATAGACAGAACTTTCATTGGCGTCATTCCGAATATTTTACGCCTAATTCTTTTACTAAGTTCTATCAAATCTATGTTCTGGTTAGAAACCAGTCGCACTGTATTCTCCAATAAAAAAACAACACCGTTCTCGGTGTGACGAACCTCACCATCATAGTAAATAATAGTAATAATACGTTCACTCATCTTCAATTTCTATCCTTCTTAGCCTCTCTAAATTTTTTTTGCTGTAATTTATGCAATTTGAAAAAAAAAATTGTCTCATTTATAGCCTCAGGCCAAACAGGAGCTACTGTAGCAAAAGCGCGTCCACGTGGGAACTTCTTTCAGTACTCTTGCTGACAAAGCATCCTGCTTAAAGCGTTTTCGACACTATTTTCTTAGAAATGTCTACTCGAAATTATTTTTTCAAGAGCTACTGTAGCAAAAGCGCGTCCACGTGGGAGTTCCTTTTAGTACTTTTGCAGACAAAGCATCCTGCTTAAAGCGTTTTTAACACTATTTGCTCAGAAACGTCTACTCGAAATTATTTTCAGGAGCTACTGTAGCAAAAGCGCGTCCACATGGGATCTTCTTTTAGTACTTTTGCTGACAAAGCATCCTACTTAAAGCGTTTTTGACACTATTTGCTCAGAAACGTCTTCTCAAAATTATTTTTTCAGGAGCTACTGTAGCTAAAGAACGTCCACGTGGGAGCTTTTTTAAATTAACACTAAACCCTACTATGATTTTTTTTTAAAATTTTAATTAATTTACTCAAGTAACCCTAAACCCTAATTTAATTGATTTTTTCTTTAAAAACCATAAACACGAAACCTAATCCAATTTTGAAAAATTTATAATTAATTTAATTAATAAACCCTAAACCCTAATCCCTTATTTATTTATTTTTTCTTTAAACCTTAAACCTAAAAATCCCAAAACTCTAACCCTAAACCAAAAATCCAAAACCCTAACAGGAGACACGGGCAAAACGCGTCCTTGAGGGCGCGCTTTCTGTCCACGTGGACAAAGCGCTCCCTTGAGGAAGCGTTTTCCTGCCTCGTCACCTGACAACGCGCTGATGTGAACGCGATTTCGGGGAATTGGGCCATTCCGGTAATTAATTTTTTATCGGGCCCATTTCAGTAATTTTTTAAAAAATGGGCTTTTATTGGTATTTTGCCCGGATAAAAATTATATTATCCCTAAAATAAATACATGCATAAGTAAACAATTGGGCTTTGGGCCTTTCCTATAAATAAATGTCAAAGTAACCTTTCGGTTAGATTTAATTTATAATTTAATTTTGTTTTAGATTTTTTTTATATTAGTTTTGAGTTTTAACAATAAATTTTGAAAAATAAAATTTAAAGTAAATAAAAAATATCAATTAACTCATTTTTTTTAAATTTATGTGTTATTTTTGTTATTTAAATATAAAATATTTATTCTTATATCATTATTTTAATAATAAAAAAATTCAATTTGTATAACATCGACTTTCAACTTGCAAACACAAAATTATATAAATATCATTGATTCGATTTGTAAGATATATATTTCTTTCAACCCTATAATAAATAGTACCGTTAACTCATGCAACAAAGCAAGGCTGGCATTAATTAACTTAAAACTACCCTTTTTGGCTTTTCTAGGAAAAAATTTTATATGATATAATCACGAGTGTATTCGTCTATTTCGTGATTTAAATTTAATTTTGTTAGGATCAATATGATATTTAAGTAAAGCTTTTTTAATAGTGATGATTTTAAAATTCGAATTCACTCGACAAATATTTAGAGAAAAAAATTCACTATCACTTTTTCCAATCATCTACTAATGTTTTTGTCTATTTCGTGGTTTAAACTTTTTCCAATCACTTTTTTAAATTCTATTATTTTGATTGTGCATCTATTCTACTAAATTTATTTAAATATAAAAAGATATAAATATCCTTAAAATTATAATTTTTTAATCTAAAAAAATATGTCTTTTGGTAATTTACTAATTGAGTTGGGACCAGTTGATGAGTTACACCAATTTAGTCAATCCCTTAATATATAGTATAGATATTTAAATTATTGATTGTTATTATATGGTTTCAGTTAGGGCATTCGTTATTCAATTTTAATTGAATTAACTTACCAGAATTCGATTTCGTTTGATTATTTAATCAATCATTAAAAAATCAAAATTTAAATTATTGGTTAATTTATTTCAATTAACAAAATTAATCGAATTAGTTGATATTTTAATATTATTTTTGGTCATTGGTTAAAACTAATAATCGTTTTAACTCTTATTTATTTTAGACTTTTAACATGTTATAATTCCATATTTGATAATTATTATCATTTTTTTTATATTTTAGTTTTTTTGAGGTATTATATATATTTTTTATAGTTAATCAATAATCATCGATGAGTAAAAAAATATAATTTAGATTCAAATTAATCTAACGATCAAAGTGAAGAAAGCTATTTGAATTTTAGTTCACAAATTCGTAATGTTCAAAATTGTTTCATGAACAAAACTTAACTGTAAAAGACAAAAAATAAATAAATAAATAAATAAAAAGAAAGAGAGCGAACTTTTAATTGGTGTAAACGGTGTGAACAAAAAAGATCATACGACAAAAATAACTTAAATGAAAGCTTTCAAATAATCAAATGGCTATTTTGTAACTTTTTAAAACTTAGAAAACCAAAATGCAAACTAGATATAAGTTAGTTTTGATTAAGAGTAAAATTCAGTTTAATTAATGATTAATGCATTTTAACCGAATCCATTTCAACACCCCTGATTTCAGAACATCCACATACATGCAAAAGGAAATACCATTTGTCCAAAGGTTAACTCAAAATATTAAAAGAGAAGATATGAAATTGCTATAAAAAAATAAAAATAAAAAAAGAGAGACAGCAACAAGATGAACGAGGCAAAGACCAATGGGTGTTTTGTTTTTGAGGAAGAGCTTTAAAACTTTAAGGACTGACCAATTCCAGTTGCTGTTTTTCCTTTAGTCGTGCACACGGAGTTCATTGAAACCGTGAACCTCTACGGCTGCGATGGAGTAGGGGACGCCGGAGGCTTAAAATCGGGATACTGCAAACGTAAAGAAATCGAAAAACCGATAAAACCTAAGCCGTTTGATGTTTTCCCACGGCGAAGAAAGATAGCAACCATTTCTATTACAAAGCATTAATGTACAACAATATCAAGCGTAAATTGAAAACTGGCATTACCGAAGGATACGGTGAAAGCGGTCTCGGAGTCCCTGAGCTTCCTTTCGCTCTGGATTCTGATTCGGGTACTGCATTAATTTGGGGAGGCGGTTCTGCCGATACTTCGCTTTTAGGCTCTGGGTTTGCCTCTGTAGGTGCCGGAAGAGCCTTGCTAGTTGTAGTTGTTGGTATTAAGGCCACCCCTATTTGCTGCATTCAAAGGCAAATCCAAATATAAGAGAAATTGGCTATATTGCTTCAACTCTTCAAGGCTTTTTTTAAAATACCCGAGTTTGACATGTGTTTTTTATATGACCATGTCGACCTTCTACTATATCCATGTTCAAGCAACATAGCATTTCAGAGACAAGTAGTTTTAGGTTTAAGCAATGTAATTTATTTCTACAGCCAGAATAGACACTTGTCAAGAAATCGAACTTGCTTATCAGATAAATAAAGCATATATCGAGGTCAGATACCTTTATATCGTCGACAAGCTCATTAGGAGCCACTTTTGTGCTTAAGAATTCATCGACTTGTTGAAGTGTTTTCTTTCGGTCCTGTTAGAAATAGCAGCAGGTTAGTTGAATCATTATGTTTAGGCCTTTGGTATAAAGACCAGAACTTTTGGTAGTCCATTCAAAGAAAGCCACAAAATACTTGATTTTCAATCAAATTTATGAAAAAGAATGAACAAGTGAACGGGAGACCATGGCGACTTACCTCTGCAAACAGGAGCTTCTTGCTTAGAAGCTGAATGATAGCAGCAGAGCCTAAAACTTGAAGTATTGTTTCTATCTGAAGATGATGGGAGAAAACTAGGGAGTTAAAAACCGTATTTGCGTGGACTTTTCATTTTTCTTTAAATACTCGTGTGCAACATAGTTTTGGACATAAATACAAGGACATTATCCTCTAAAGTAGCTCCGAACATACTGATGACGGACATTGTTCAAAAACCATACCTCTGAAAATGCTAATAAGCCTAATCCAGTAGCTGCAGCGATCCCTAGTGTAACAGACAAGCCATCCGATTCATCCTGTGTATTATCGCAAAAAATGTTACTATAAAACCACAAAGATGCAAACATTTCATGTGTCGTGTTGTTGTTGCCGAAACAAAAGAAATGAATATGCATACCCCGAAGGCACCACTTAATGTTTCCGTCAAGTTGCTAAGGTCGAGACCTTTCTTCGGTGGTATCCATGGAAGACCGCTATTCTGCAAAATTGCAATCAATGTGATAGGATGCAATTTCAAAAGAACAAAAAATGATTTGAACCGGCAAATACCATCCATCCTTGTGGTCCTTCCGCGCCGTCTTTTATTGCATATGCAGCTTTGAATCCATTCACGGTGACCAATTCCGCAACCAGCTCAGAGTTCCCATTGAATCTGGGCTTTCAACACAAATTTAACAACACTAGGATTTAAGAGAGGGCAAGAGACCATGTTCATTTATAGTATAATCCATTTCATATCAGATATAGAGATATCATCAATCAGAAAGGATGGTGGACGAATATATGTCTAACCAACTACAATGTATAACCCAACCAATACAAAACATAGCGGACAAAGAACCGGACAAAACCTACGAATAACATACGTAAATGGTGAAACTGAGACCCACACAGGACTCGAAATTGGATACCCAGAGCCTCTGCCTTAATCAACAAGCCAAGGCGTCATTGGCATCACCTTGGTGAAATTGAAGCAATAGCAATGGAGATAAACAATGAATTCTTAACTAATTATAATTATAGCAATGTCATAAGCATATAATTGGATTTAGCAACAACGAAATACGATCATATTGATTGACAATTACAGAAACAATGCATCTGAATCACCATAAGCAAAAATTAATCATTACAAAACACCAATCAAATCACTGAAAGCAGAATTAATCACTAAAACTGGCCACTTAAGATCCCAAGACCTCAACGGCATAAATGCTTGTAAGTGGTAAAAGTACCATGAAGGCCCTTATATTAAGAGTTAGATTGAATTTTGTCCCTTTACTCAAAAAATGAGTAAATTGGTTCTTTCTATTAAAAATTCCATCCATTTGTACTATTAAAAACTAGTCTGGATAATAGAATTACCATATAGTGACACGTGACATGCCATGTATACCTCGTGCTGACTTACAGGTACCAATTTTTAACAGAATGACTAATTTGCTCTTTGATCTAACATACAAGGACTAATTTACCCATTTTTTGAGTAGAGGAGACAAAATACAATCCGACTTCCAATACAAAAGTCTCAATGATACTTTTACCGCTAGGAAGTTATATGTATGTATATATATATATACAAATTACACAGCCATAGGGTTAAAAAATCTTACTTATCGATAAACAAGGTGAATTGGAGCAATAGCAATGGAGATAAACAATGGGTTCATAACAAATTATAATTACAGCAATGTCATAAGCATATACTTGGATTTAGAAACAACGAAATACAATCATATTGATTGACAATTAAAAAAAAACCAATGCATCTGAATCATTATATGCAGAAATTAATCGATAATATGGAGGCCTTTTATACTGTATCGGATTATATTTTGCCCTTTTTACTTAAAAAATAAATAAATTAGTATCTGCAGGATAAGATCAAAGAACAAACTGGTCCTTTTATTGAAAATCCCATTTATTTTTACTGAAAAACATGTCCATGTCCGACAGTATGAACTACCTATGACACGTCATGTGTAACTGTCCAATTATTTTTTTAGTCATGTCAATTTTATAAATTCTTTTAAAAGAAGAATTTGTTATTCGAACTAACATACTAATTTGTCATTTTTTAAGTAAAAATAAAAAAAATGCAATTGGACTGTAACATATTTTTACCAAATTAGTTATTACAAAACACCAATCAAATCACTATAAGCTCTCAATGGCATAACCAGTGGATTCTTAACTAATTATAATTCTAGCAATATAATTCATGCCAAAAATGCTAGAAAGTCATATATGTGTGTATATGTATATGTATATACAAAGGCATGGGGTTAAAAATCTTACTTGTCTATGATAAACAAAGTGGTATTTTCCGGTTCCTTGAATTTCAAATCCAGTTTTTTCAAGAACCCAAGCTTGTCTTCACCATTAAAGGCAATTGATACAGGTTTCTTCCCAAAACCCTTTATATCAGGGCTGCCAACATCTTTAAACTCCTTGGGTCCTCTGATATCCAGCAACTGAGCATTAGGATCCTCACCCAGCTTACCATACGCACTCCTCGCGGTTTCAATTCCCCATGGTTTAGAACCCTTCAACACCTGAGACAAGATCAATGGAACCGCCAAAGCAACGGCACCACCGGCTACCACCGTGGGGTTATCGGATATGAAATTGACGACACTATCAAGAACCCCATCGGAGGAAAAGCTAGTTGTCGTCTGCTGTAGTGCTTCGTCGTATGATAAAGCTTTAACTAAAGTAGTGGGGAAGACTGACGATAATACAACTATACCCCCATGTAGAGCCGCCGGTGGGGTCTTGATGAAAGCTGGTGGAGCTTTGGGCGGTGAAGCAAATGATGATGATGATGATGGGAAATTTTTGGGTTTGTAAAGAACTGAGAGTAGCGTAAAGGGTGATGGGTGGAGGACCTTCATGGCATAATTTTATAGTTCTCAAAGATATGGTGGAAAAGCTTGAACCATGGACAAAAATGGAGGGTTTGTTGAGCTTTTTTTTTTTTTTTTTTTGGGTGAGCTTTGGGTGCTGGAAGGTACTGGAGTGGACTGAAATATGAGATCGATGCCATTTATTGCATGACACAGCTTGGACATTTTTGGTCTTTGATCCCATTTGTGTGGTTGATAATTCTCTTGTAGAGAAACTCAATAGTACATCTGCAATACATTGGATTTATTTTTTTACAACAGATGTTCGTACTGTTGCAACAATTGTCCTAGTACATTAGTGAGGGTTTCAATGTCAATGTGAGATTTGTTAGGGGGACACAAATGAAATTTCTGCATTTTAAACAACGAAAGAAACAAAAAAAGTTAATTTCTTCAGATGTGCTCAAACCATGACTCAAATTTTATATTGGTACTTAAATTTCAAAAACCATCTAATTAGGGTTCTCAATATTAATACCACTCAAAACCTGTTGTCCACTTAGTCATTAGTTTGTTCCCTAAATGGCAATTTCAATATGACACGGAGCATATTGGTAAATTACATTTTACTCCCTTTATTCAAAAAATGAATAAATTAATCCCTGTAAATTATATAAAAGAGCAAATTGATCTTTGTACATCAAAATAAAGTACATATGCTAACTAGTTATTCTACCAATCACATTAGTTTTTAATAGTAGAAATGGATGAAATTTTTAACAAAAATTACTAGCTTGCTCTTTAACCTAATATATAGAGTCTGATTTGTCTATTTTTTAAGTAAAAGAGACAAAATACAATCTAACTTCTAATACAGAGGCTTCCATAGTACTTTTATCAAAGTATATCATAAACACTCGCGTAACTACACAGATGGCTTAAATTCAACATAATAAAAGAATAATTCTTCTGCTTTAAATTTGCTCTAAATCATATCCAAACCGCTAATTAATGCTTAAATTCTCTGCTAAGCTAACAAAAACATCTTATTAATATAATACTAAAACTTTGAAAATACAATTAAGACATTTTAAAATTTATGGAGGAATTTAGAATTAAAACAGTAGTTTAGGAACATGATGCAATTAACCCAAAAAAACTCATGTATGTGCTGGTCATAGATTGATTATATGTCGGTGCCTGATTTGTCCAGTTACGGTTCAAACAAATACAAGTGGACCCAAAGTTGAAAATAAGTCCAATAATCAGTCAATTTCGATGTTGAAGCTTTAAAACATTGTTTTATATCTGGATCTTTAAACCAAAAATCACACCTTCTGGCCCAGATAAGGAGAGAACGAAAGCTAACGAAAGGCCTTTTTCTTTAGGGATAAACTTGGCAACATATTCCAATTTAATTCCTGAATTTTTTTATCCATATTAGTCTCGAAATTTAACAACTTTTCTAATTTGACCCCTAAACTTAAATTCCTTTAAAATATGATGACATAGCACTTTAAAATTATATCATGTCTTGAAAATTTTTAAAATTTTATATAAAATTTTAAAAATACAAAATTTTATTAAAAAATTATCTTTTTTGAATCCAGTGATGAAATGACACAATATCAAAATAATACATCACCATAACTTAATGGAATCCATGCTCCGGGACCAAATCAAAAAAAGCTGTTAAATTCCATGACTAATGTGGACCAAAAAAAATTCAGAGATCAAAATGAAAAAAAGTTAAAGTTCAGGGATTAAATGTTACTTTATCCCTTTTATTTATGGTTTTTGGCTGAGGCTAAGATCAAAGCTGGATGGATATACAAGAACGACCTTATTTTCTTTTGAAATGGCATTTGCCGTTGAATGCCATAAGGTCAAGGTCTAATTATGACCTCACTTCCTGTACTTTTCGAAAAATTAATGTCTCTGCTTTTAATTTCATCATGAACTTAAGTCACTCTCCATATCTAATTTAAAAATTAAAGTCTAATTGATAACACTGTTAATTGTTTGTCAATTGGACTTTAATTTTTAAATCAAACAAATAGAACTAAAATGCGGGAATCAAAAGCAGACGGCATAAATTTCAAAATTCAGGAAGAGTACAGGGACAGGGGCAAATTTAAAGCTAAATCAAATTACACTCAAATCTCTTGGAGAAAACAATAAATGGTGGGTGCAACTGTGCAAAATAGACAAATACCAAAGAAATAGAGTGAAGAGAAAAAAAAATTTCTTGAAAATTCTAATTTCAGCACATATGGCATGAAACCAGAACCATGTGTTGCAACAAAAGTGGAATGATCATAGAAGATCAAAGAAGTAATCCAAACCTTGCCCGATTTCCCATATCGAAATGCCGGTTCCCCAGAATCGAGCTTCCTCTAGCCGCATGTAAATCGACATCAACGAAGGGTAGAACACCGCATGTCTGACATTGTTATCATCGAAATAAACGAAAAAATGCTCTCCACTGTTCTTTTCCCATTGTAGTTGAGGCCTATGTTTTTCCAACAATGAGAGGTAATCTCTACCAAGGATAGCTCCAGCACCACCAGAACCTGCTCAATGTTTAATAGAAGCCTATAAAGTCGCATGCAGAACATGGTCGTCTTTCAACAAGCCATTGAAAATACATCGCTAATATTATAGGATAGGGTAAACTACACCCAAAGTTTCTAAACTATATAACTTTACATTTTGGTCACTCAACTTCAAAAAGTTAAAAATTAGTTATTGAACTCTTCGAAAGTTTTTATTTAAGTCACTGGGCTGTTAAGTTTTTCTTTTTAAGTCCGGCTAACGAGCTTCAAGAGACAATTCGATGATCAGTATTGTGAATCAGTACCCATTGACGAGTAGAAAAACATATCTTAGATCCAAGTCAATCTGACAGTCAATATCAAAGGTTGGAAAAAAAAACTATTTGGATTTTGGTACACAGATTAATGACATGCAAAACTATTTCATAAAAAAAATCAAATTGTAGAAAAGAAGGGGAAGGAAAGCTTTCGATAGGTGCAAGTTGTACAAACAGAGAAAGGCATACAACAATGATTCTAACAGCCTAATGACTTAAATAAAAACTTTTGAATAATTCATTGACCATTTTGTAACTTTTTGAAATTAAGTGACTAAAACGTAAACTTACTATAGTTTAATGACCTTGGATGTAATTTACCCTATAAGATATCATGGAAGAATTAGCTAAAGAGTCAATTATCAAGGTCACATATTTGTTTCACTAGGTCTTAGGCATATGATTATAGTCTAGACGGTCTAAACAACGGAAGGGGGGTTCAAAATCAGCTTAAGAAATATGGGAGAAGAAAATGAAATACCTTCTGAAAGGATAAAATCATTGCCATAAAAATTGATGCCAAGAAATATCTTTGGAGCCAATCTCTGAGCATTGTTACCCGTGGAACCAAGAAGCAGCCGTAAGGTAAAGCGTATCCAGTTGAGAGGTGCATTTGGACCAGGATTATTAGGACCCGAGAAGTCATAGGTCATAAGTGAAAAACCATCCACAGAACCACTCAAGCTCTGAAGATCAGCTGGTCCAAAATCATGCTGCTGGAGCGCATCTGAATGTGGTGGACCTACAACATATACCAACTGCAATTGTTGCTTGGGATTCCTTGTTGATGTCACAGAATGCAGTGCATGTCCGAGTTGTTTTATAAACTTGAAGGCCTAAGTGTTTAAACAGCAAAAAATATTTCAAATCTTTAAATAGAAAATGATAAACCATTTCATTTTCTATTGCTACAGACAAGGAGTTGCCACGGATCAGAACAAAAGAATGCTTGATGATTCTATGAACCTCAAGGTTTGATGTCAAGTAAGAAAAAGGAAAATCCAAGGCTTTCCACATCCTCGTTTCCTTTTAGTAATCGGACTTCTATTTTAGAAGTCACTAATGCCTAGCATCAAAAGAAAACTGAGCAAGGCTTCATTCCCATGAATGTAGAGCTAAAAGGGGAGCACAATTCTTTTGAACTCAAAAGAATGCATAAGAAAATCTCAAACTTGAGCATAATGCTTTGGAGCCTCAAACTTAATAAAGAGTTAAAAGGATTTTGAACCAAAAACATAAATGAAGTACATAAGAAATCAGAAGACTTTGATCCCGAAAAGAAAAACGACAAAAGGAATCAAGGTATCGGCTAGAAATTTGGCATAGCAAAATCAAAGAGTCCAGGAAATAGTAATAGATTTGGCATGCTCATGCAGCATAGTCCACAAAATGCCACTTCAATACATGTCTAAACAGCATGTCTTTGGGAACCAGAAATGCACAGTTCTAACAAATATGAAACATCAACCAAGGTGATCATTACCATATTCCTCAAGTCTGGATTATGCAAGACACCGTATGCAGCCCATCTCGACCAAGACTCTAGCACAATACCATCATACTCCATTTCTCTATTCATTAAGGAAATAATCCACACAACAAACAACATTAGAAAACATTTGCATAATGCCTTATGTAACATTGTATACCAACAAGAGACCATGGAATAAGAAATCGGAGCTTACTTGCACTCAGTTACCATGAGATCAATAGCTTTATCCATTTGTTTCTTCTTTTTAAGCAGCTCTGTAGGAAATGCTTCCAAAACTATTCTAGGTAATATCTATATATATCAAAAACATATTTCATGATAATGAAAAATACTTTGCTAACAGGCATACAAATTATCCCTAAATAATAAAAATAAAAAATTAAACTTATATTACCAAAGCATTTCCCCTCATTCTAAGCTCTGATATCCATCCTTTATCAGCATTATGTCTCCCTTCCAGAATCAAGCTGTTTCCATGGCTGGCAACGATTTTTTCTTTTCAATTTTAAAAATTTTAAACAAGTGCTAACTTCAGAGTGTTAATTCAAAATTGGATTTACCTTTTCAAATCATACCAAACAGGTGATAAGTGAGTAAACTTAGAATTAAACCTCTTTGCCATTTCATATCCCTTCGAATTCCTACAAAACTTTTAACTTCAAATAAATAATTTTTTTGGTTAAAAAATTAGGAAACTAAAAGCAACATTGAGATGATCTTACCATGGAGTAATGTAAGCCAATACTGGATAATCATAATTTCTTTGCGATTCATTTCCAGCTACGTTCGTATTCTCCTGAAATTACTTAAAATTTTAAATTTTGATGAATATAAGTTCAAATTATATAAATTTCAATATGGTTCTTACAGTGAGGATCTCCTGGAAATTAATGTCAGTTTTGATGGGTCCTCGCTCCGTTATGACCGGTTCCAAACGTTTCGTCCCTGACCCGTATTTGTATACGTATACGAGAACAGATACTGCCGGAATTATGATGAAGAAGAGTATGAATATACCGATAAGCTTACGCTCCGAAGCATCTGAGTCGTTGAGTTTTTCTTCTCGAGTTTCTGGTCCAATTCGCTCTTTGCGCCTGTCCTGACTCGGTTCCCCCCGGCGCTCCCGCCTCCTTGCCATTTCTCTCTTTACTCTCAGTTTTCAAGTCACTGAGAAAGTCAATACTTCGGCCAAAGAAGAACAAAAAGAGGTTAGTGCTTTTACTGACAGGGAAAACGACTTGCCGTTTTGAACAGATTTGGTTCGATATGACAAGTTTACCCTTCATGGGTAATGGTTTTGCATTCCAGTCAGTGGAAGGTGGAGAACAAAAGGGTTGAATTCTATGATTAGTCCCTGTCCTTTACTCAACTCATGAATTTAGTCTCTATTTGATGGGGTCTGTGTTTGATTTCCCATTGTCAGCTTCCAAGTTGTTTTCTCGGTTGACGTTCTTGTGACACCGGTGATTAAGGTATGCACACATAATGCCTGTTACAGTAAATTGAACTTACAAAACAAATTGATTAGCTTACAAGAGTTTGCAACAGTTTACTCAATGAATAGAAAGTCGTAGGTGATTGAAGATGATCAGAGTTAAGATCCCTTGGTAGGATCAGAGTTTGATAGGAGGAAGAAAGATAATTGATAGTGTAAGAGGAGAGAAAGAAGAGTTGTATTGTTTGATGTTTGTGGGTTTTAAAAGGGACGGCTCTGGTCATTCTCAAGACATCATACGTTATTTTTTGTATTAGTTTCGTACTTCCTGTAACTCAGTTGACCAATTGATATTCTGTCCTCATAGATATAAGTTGTAATATCATACCAATAAATATATATATGACATATAAGTGGAAGGTATTTTGTCCGCGTCAAGGACATGTCCCCCATGGTGTGAGTCTACGAGGTCTCAGGCTCGTAAAGTCATGGGCTCACCAGTGTTCTTAACTCGTAATATAATTTTAGTTTGTGGCTTTGATCAACAAAATTGACAGGATATAAGACGAGCTCACTAGATGTAGGTATAACAAGATTTAAGGTAGAGTGAAAAATTAGAAAAGGTTGCATTTGGCTCAAGTTTTTAAATGTGATTCAATTTATACTTCAATTTTTTGGATCTGATTCAAATTTCCATTCGCAAATTAGGAAATTATAGTTATACAAATCCAAATAAATTTTATTTTTATAATTTATATATATTTAAGAAATAAAAATTTTATATTTAAATTAATAAAAATAATTTATAAATACTATAAAAACTAAAAATTAATTACATAAAAAATTAAGATGATGAGCTTTTAAAAGCCAAAATACTACATTACATTCATAATTTTTCAAAATCAATCCAAACCAAATTGTTACCTCTCTTTCTTAAAATTCTAAATCAATGTTGATTACAAACATCAATTGATTCGTGACCTGTTATAGATAGATTCAACTAACAATTGAATTGAATTGAATTTTATAATTTTTTTAATAATTTACTTACGTTGAATAGAACAAACTGATCTGATCGAAAATTAATTATCTAACTAATTCAACCACCAACCCAATTCTAAAAATATTTTCCTTAATTTCAATGTTTTTAGAATCGGACTAGCGATTAAACTTATCAGACCACCAATTTATCATTTTGACTAATTCAATTAGAAAAAAAAAACCTAAATTCATTAATTCAATTATTGATTCAATTAATTTTTTAATCGATTTAATGTTATTGTCCAGACTAATACCTAAATTGATTCTCTAGTTAAAACATTATTGCTTAACCATGAGGAAAACCTGAAAAAAAATCCTCGAGAAAAAAGAAAACAGAGAATAAATTGAAAATCAATGAACCTTCAACAACACGAGAGATACAGATGCTGATAGCCCTTCTTCAGATGACGCGTGGTGATCCAACATTTTTGGTTAAAGGGCACATTGGGGGATAATCTTTGTCTATAGTTATACGTGGCGATTTCTAAGGTTACCACAAAAAGGCTGGTTTTATTCAAATCAATTGATTTCAATGCCTCCGCCGTAACAGGCGGTTTTAAATTGGCGGGAAATAAGGGATCGAGCAGAAAGACAGCCAATTAACGGGGTGGAAATGTGGCAGCAACTGGCAGTGGTGCGCTTCATGCAACCACACATTTGGCCGGCGCGGATCTACTGAATTTACGTTTCTACCCCTCTGCTTACCATCATAATATCGCAAATGCCTTCGGAAAACAAGAAGGGCGTTTTAGTCATTGAAATCCATGTTTTGGAACGAACCTGTCATATTGTCCACGTGAATAGATTCTGTCAGACTGTGAGAGTCTTCTTCCTCCGTTGATTTTTTCATCCTTTTTTCTTTAATTATAAACAGATCTCACTCTCAAAAAAAAAAAAAATGTCTGTTTCAATTTCGAAATTCAAAAAGATGCTCCCGTTTTTCAGCTTGTATTTTCTTCTCCGAATTCATCAATTTTGACTCAGCTTTCAAGTTTTCTTTTCTCTTTTACGTTTCTCATCATATCTATCGGTTCCGATATTGCGATCCAGCATTGTACGATCTCTCCTTAGCATTGTCGCCGATCTCCTCCTAAACTAAGGTACATTTCATTACTTCCTACTTTTACTAATTTCTACTCTGTTTTTATGAAAGACATTGTTAAATTCTTAACGAAGATCATAACTTTGAAATGAATTTATCGTTTTCTCGTGAAAAAAAAAATGTTATACAATAGCTAACCTTCTTCTTTTTTCTTTTTTTTTTTTGGCGTTTAATTTGAATATTAGATAAGCAGCTCATCCACGTGCATTCATGAAAAATGATGATGAATTTTTTTAATAATTAATAAAAAAAACTCGAAAATTATTAATGCTTTTAGAGATGATCGCGAAATATTGAAATAAATTATTGTTTTTTGTTGAATATATAAAAAGACTGAGAGGACTCTGATCATACATGTAAATAGGTAATATATATGGCTAAAAAAGTATATTTATAGACTTAATTGTTTTAGATATATAACTCACACATACATCTAATTATTGAAATTTATCAAATAATTTATGGCTAATATTTGAAATTTTATTTTCAACATTGTAAATATGTTTGATAATTATTTTATTTTTTATTTAATATAATTTTTTTTAAATGATTGGATATGATAAGTAGGTAAGTAGTGAAGATAATAAATTGATTTTATTTTACTAAAAAATTAAACTAAATTATCTTTTTAAAAGATAGATATTTAAATCATCATATTTACCTTTCATAAAAAACTATCTAAAATAGTAAAAATATTATATTAATAAGATTAAAATTAAAAAATAAATTATATTTAAAAATTAATATTTACTTTTATCAAACAACATAATTATATTTCATACTTATATTTAATAATTTCCCAAATAAATTTTTAATATAAATTTAACACTACAAAGTTTATCAATAAAAAACAAATTCTCAAATTTTCAACATTTAAATTTTCTCCCATCAGTAGTTCTATTCTTCAATGTAATTAATTCAGAAATTTACATGTTACAAACGTGGCAGAACTAGAAAAAATTAGTTGAGGAGTGAAAATTAAATTATATATTTATCGTAAAAATATAATTCATTATTTCAATAGTCTATATCTTTATAATTTTTAAATAATTAAATTAATTTTTTATTATTTTTAAAAAGTTAAAATATAATTTCACCACTATTAATTTAAAATTTTATAAATTATAAAATACTTAAATAAAAACTTTCCGAGCTCTGCCACGTGTTGCAAAACTTATTTTTGAAATGATTATATACAATAATCATATTTGTGAATAAATGCATTAAAATGATGAGTTAGAGTATTAATTATTATAAGTGACGTTAAATAGAAGATTAATCATTTTGGTTAGAAATTAAAGGTAGGTTAGTCCATTAAATTCGTATATTACCACGTGGCGCGCATGCAAAAGCAAGCCACTTTGCTACTTTGGGGGCTTATTAAAGCCCAAGTGTCCAACCATGAAAAAGCTTTTTATTGATGGTGGGTGGGAGTTATTACAGATTTCCTTCTTTTACTTTGGGCTAATTTCAACAAAAGTCCTCAAAGTATGATCCAAGTTTGAATTTTAAATTAACTTTCAAACTTTAATACGATAAATTGAATCTTAAAAGTATCAAATATCATATCAATTCTCTTCCATTAGTCTAGCTATCAATTTAGGTGCTAGACCTGAAAATTTTTTAAAACACATAGATCAAAATATAAACATACGTGTTTTTATTGCATGGACAATTTGAATTTAGTAAATTAAATAAAATGAAACAGCCTTATTAAATTTTAGTGACATGTCTGATCCAAATTGTTTACATATTTATAATTTTATCAACGTATTTTAAATATACAACATATTGTCAAATTTAGTCTTTTTTTAACTAAATTTGGCTCTTAGTCTTTTAGAAAAAGTCGAATTTGATATTCAACTTTTCAAAAAGAATTGAGTTGTTGTTTTCTAATGGAAATATTGATTAAAGAATTAATTTTTTAAACATGACAGTCTGCATAACAATCCACATGTACTTCATGTTATTTTTTAAAAAAATTTTATGAACTTTTTATTTTATTTTATAACTTTTACATTATTTTTAACATAGCATATAAGATAAATAGTGTCATGTCTGTATGAAGTATATGGACGGTCACTCTGATTGTCACGTTAACATCATTGAAAATTGGTGTTTTAGTTAATATTTTCGTTAAAGATATATTATTTTACTCATTTTAAAAAATTAATGACTAAATTTAACTAAAAAAAAGGATAATTAATTGACAAAAGCTATAAACATTAAGAACTAAATTTGATATTATACTTAAATATACTCTACATCATATACAAACTAGCATTTAATGTCTATATTAAAAGTTAGGCTTCAAAATAACTTAATTAATATAATACTAATACTTTGATGATTTAATTACAATATTTTAAAATTTAGAAGCTAATAATTTGAGGATATTTACTAAAATTAACCCTTCTATTAAATTTTTAGTTCCATCAGTCTCTGCTTAGTTCATGATTTTGATTGAATGAAAACTACTAATATTTATGAAGATAATTCTAGATAAGAAAGCATAGGCATTTCCGGTTTAATTTATAGCTTGGAAAATATGAACTATATCTATTTCAAAGACGGTCGGCCCCAAGCTCGATGGTTCCAAAGGGCAAGGTTTGAGAGTTTAACGGGGATTTCCAAACTAGAAATTTGGATAAATAATATTACGTAAACATTGTAACATTGCAACAAACACTGGAGTTTTTTATGCTTCGGATTCTTGAAACATTTCAATATTTAGGATAAAATAACGTCTTAAATTTGGTAATTTCTTTCATTTTGATCCTTAAACTTTTTCTTCCACATTAATTTTGGATTATGACAGTTTTTGTTTTTTCAAGTTAGTCTCTACATTAAGATTTTCTAAAGGCATGGTGATGGGCACTCTCAAATGATGTCTTTTTTCAAAATTTTGTTTAAAAGTTAAAAAAAAAAAAATCTTTATAATTCTTCAATAACTTGTTTTAAATTTTAGGCTATATATAAAATTTAAACATTTTGAAGTGATGATGTGGTGTAATATTAAAGTGCTACATCATTCTACGTTCAAGTTTAGAGACTAAAATTTTTTAGGTCCACATTAATTTATGATACTTTTTAAAATTAAGGACAATTTTGAAAAAGTAACCAAAACCAAAGAGTAAATGTTGTTTTAAATTCCTTTATTTTTTATATACTCTAATCCGTTAAAACATTAAAAAGGATTGCAAAATATCCTACTCTTAGTTGTTGGACTTGGCAATGCATGACAGACGACGGGGATTTCCAAGAATGGAGGATATTGCTTGTTTTGAGGTAATGAAGCCCGAAAAATATCGCCATCGAGATCAACAACAGTAGTGTCTTGTTTCTTTCCAGGTACGTGACGAAATTTAATCTTCTTATGCTTAATATATTATTTCATATAACATATTTCTTATTTATATATTATCTATATTTACCAAAAGTTGTATATATTGATATTAAAAAATAATGATATTAATTAATTCGAGTTTTAAAGTTGATTTAATAAAATTAATTGAAAATATTATTAGGTTTAAAATTTTCATTATTTTGTTAATAAAATAAATTTAGTGAGAGAGAAGTCCACTCACAATGGTTACTTTTAGTATTTCTTTGTACAATTAATATTTTATCCAACCGTTATATTTTATATTTCATTCATATAGATCATGCATGTTAAATTCAATGTAAATTAAAAAAATTCTAATTATTTATTTTATTTAAAAAATTTATCTTTTCAATAAATATTAATATCGAATCGATTCAAAATTTTACATGCATGACAATTACAGTTATATCAATAAATTCAATAGTTAGATCATTAAAATATTAATTGTACAAAGAAATACAAAATGGTGTAAAACTAAGGCATAATGACTTTTTTTTATCCTCTAATTTTATAATAATAAAAAAGTACCCAACAAGTTATTTTAGCCTTTCATTTATTTTTTTATTCTTTTAGTATTTGAATTTATATTTTTTGTCAAATCACCACAAATAGATAGAAAAGTTAGCATGAATGACATGTCAACATTGAATTAATTTTTAAAATTTTAAAATATTTAAATAATGATTTAAATAATTTAAATAATTCTTAATTCTTAAAAAATAATTTTTATAAATTTTTAAATTTAAAAAAGTAATTAAATGTTTATTTGTCATCCACATGTATGACACGTCAGCAAAGTTAAAAAACATTAAATTTTTCATCCATTTTAAGATGATTTGACAAATAACACAAATTTAAGAGGTAAAAAAGGTGAAAATTAAAATTTCTTTTAAAATTGGAGAGCTAAATAAGTTATTATACTTAAAACTAAAGCAGTTTTACACCTGTGTAAGTGGATCCTCCCAATTTAGCGTTAATTAGGAAAACCACCAACTGTTGTGTAGTTTGATTTTTTATTATTTTAAAACAGTGATATTTTTATAATTAATTGATTGTTATTTTCGTTTAATTTTACTTTTTAAACATATAAATTTTTTTGATAAATTTATTAATCTTCACCGAAATTGATTTTATCTTTAGTTAAAAGGTAAAAGTGAGATGATATTTAATAAGAAATAAAAGAAATATTTTATAAAATAATTTAACTTTAAATATTTTTATCAAATAAAAAATATGAAATTGGGTTTTATCTATCATCTTAAAAATACATTACTAAAAAAATACTATAATATTATTGTGTAGATTAATTTAAACTAATTTATTTTTATTAACAAAATTTAATATAAGATTAAGTCATTATTATAAAAATAAATTATTATAATATAAGTGTGTGGTTAATGTTTTTTTTTTTAAAGATATATAGTTGTTTTATTTAACTATTCCAATATTAAATTTTAGTTTTATAAATGTTTTGAAATTTTATATTATCGTTTTAAAATTTTATTTATTAAAAAGTGTTTAAAATTATAATAATAAATTCTTATCAAAATAAAAAGTTGATGATGTTGCATATGCTGACAATAAAAAATAAAAGAAAAAGAAAACAGTAAGTCCAAAATAAAATAGGAGTAGAAAATGCGGTAAAATGATTCGTGCATTGAAATTGTAAAACCCAAAAATATTAAGAACATCACACATAAAAAGCAAATTAAATACATGATAAATTTTTTGTATAATCAATCTAAGAAGAAAAGTAATTAATTCATTAAAAATAACTTATGACTTATGATTGTTTATAACATGAATAATTAGTAATCAAGAGATACCCCGTACAATTTTTTAATAATTTTTTGACAATTTTTATAATTCTTTTTCTAATTTTCAATAAAATTTAAGTATTTTAAATTTTTTATTAAATTATTTTTAATTATTTTTTGCCACATGTCACTTTGTGATTGTGACACTTGTTGGCTTTAATTGAAAAAAAATTAGGGGTGGTTCAAGTATCCGATTGAGTGTAAAAAAAAACAAAGCAAGTGTTTAATTGCTATTTTGAAAAAAATTGAGGACCTTTTTGATGCATTTTAAATATTTAAGTACCCAATTGAATACAAAAAAAAGGACTTAATTACTTTTTTTGAAAAAAATTAAGAGCTTTTTATACTTTTAAGCCAAGATTCATATCCTATCTATACAAATCCTAGTACAATTTTCTATAGACATTTAAGATAATGTATATTATATATATATTTTAAAAAAATTATATTATAAAAAAAATTATTAACAAAGTTCAATGAAATAAACTTAAAACTAACTTATTTATGATTTAATGGATTATTTAAAAATTTTAGGATCATTGCTCAATGAAATACAATTGTATGCCTTTTAAGTTTAAACATGCAATTCAAGTTTAATTACTTCAAATATTAATGACCATAACAAATAATACTCTATACCACATTAATATTTTAAAATTCATAGAGAGTAAAAAAGTTTATAATTCAAGTTCTTTAAATAAAAATTTACTAAATTTATATGCTTAATATCAATAACCAACCCTTCATAATGTTACATCAATTTAATAACATTCTAAATCCAATTTCAGTATTTTATTCTTTTTCAAATCTTCTAATTTCATGATATTAATGCTCAGAAGCATAAACAACATAAATGATATTGATAAGAATAAAAAAATAACTGTTGCCCTTAAAAAAATTTACTGTTACTTTGTTTAATTTCTGATCATTGGGAAATGACCGTTGAAGAAAAATGTGTCGAAGTGAACACTCTCTTTAAAATTAACCTATTTTTTTAAATTAAAAAAATAGCATATAAGACTAATTTAGCTTAAACTATATGCCTTATCTTGTGAATATTTTTAAATTAAGAAACTCTAAAAGCTTACGAAAATAGTGAATAAATTGACATTGGTGAGCTATGGAAGTGTTTTTAAGTTAATATGAAATTAAAATTAACTTTTTAATTTCTTAAAGTGTACATAAAAGTATGTATCTTTTTATTTTATTAATTTATTTTTAAAAATGTATCTAAGTGTGTGTTTTTTATTTTATTAATTTATTTGTAAATTAAAAATTCTATTTAGGACTAATAATTTTTATTTTAAAAAATAATGGGGTAAAATATTAGATTTTAAGTTTACTCATAACATGATGAACTACTGAATAAACCATGGTGAGCTACTTGTTTTCAAAGGTGCAAAGGTTAGGAAAGTTTGGGGAGGAAAAGTTCTGATTATTATTTCTATTTTTCATATAATATATATAATTATATATCAATAATATAGAAAATAATTTTAAACCATAAGTCTTCTCTTATGAATTTTTTTCAAATAAAATTAAATGAGAAACTCTAAAAAGCTTATAAAAATAGAAAAGAAATTGACTCTTTCATATAATATATATTATATATCAATAATATATAAATAACTTTAAACTGTAAGAACTCTCTCATAAACTTCTTCAATTGAAGAAACTTTAAAAAGTTTATTTAAATAGTGAAGAAATTGACAATTATTTATAAAAAAAAAAAGAAAGAAAATAAGTCTTTTTTTCACACTCTTTTATTTTATAACATAAATATAGTCTTTGATGTGAAAAGAAAAAAAGTTTGTAATGCTAAGATGGGTCCACGACAGCTAAGATAAAATTGAAAATGCCCTTTCTCTCATATTACTCTTACGATACATAATCTAATATTTTGAAGAAAAAAAATTTTATATCGAGTTCGAAGTGTCATGCTATTATTACTTACTATTCCACATTCATATGACGAAGGCATGGTCTTCTTTTTTCTTTCCATCAAATAAAAAAACTCATTGGTGTTGACCGTGAAAGAATTCTATACGTTTGATAATTTATTCAGTTGAAAAGATATGAGCTATAAGAGTGTATTTATTTTATTAGTTTATTTGTAAAATAAAAAAAATCTATTGAGGATAAATGACATAGTAATTTTTTATTTAAGAAAAAAAGGATAATGGGTAAAAATTATTATTTTTTACTAATAATCATTCTTGTTTTAAGCTAATCACAAATCTTTAAAAATATTAATTAATTTAAAATAAGAGTAATTCATGTGGTAAAAAGTTAGGTTGTTCACATCAACTAGGGCTTGAGATTTTGTAATATATAATATATATACACGATATATTGGTATATATAAATTAGATAAATCATATTCATGGTTAAAAAAATACAAAAGAGTGTAAGGGTTTGAATAGAAAAAAAAAAGAAAAATATTGGAAAATTTTTGAAGTAAATGAAAAGAAAAGAAAAAAACTTTTATTAGACTTAATTAATATCTCAAAGTAAATATATACTTTAAACAAATTTAGTTAAGAATAAATATTTCATCCTTATTTAATTAAAATACTAAATTAGCATTATATAATTAATCAAAAGACCAAAATAACTTTTTGTAGAAATAAAAAATAACTTAAAAGGATGATTTTAACCTATTTATACTAATGGCTTTCAAAGGTGCTGATTTTTCACATAAGCTAGGGTTCTAGGGATTTGTAAGATAATATAAATATATATACGATATATAGATGTAATTATAAAAGAAATAATATATAGAAATATAAAAGTAATGACATATAAATTAAATAAATTGTATTCATCGTTAAAAAATAAATATAAAAACAGAGTATGGTTTTGAATAAAAAAATATTTAAGGTTTTGAATAAGAAAAAAAAAATATTGGAAAATTTTTTAAGTAAATGAAAAGAAGAAAGTGGTGAAAAAAAACTTTTATTAGACTTAATTAATACTTTAAAGTAAATATATGCTTTAAACAAATTTTTTTTTTACACAATACCTATCACTTCCTTCTAAACTCATAAATAGGAGGATAATTTGTTTCAACGCACTCAAATTTATATCCTCTTATATTAACAGTAATGTCTATGTCAATCGAGCTAAAACTCAATCGACATGCTTTCAACAAAATTAGTTATATATATTCATCTTTGTTTAATTAAAATATAAAATTAACCTTATATAATTAATGAAAAGATCAAAATAACCCATAAAATTTAAAAAAAAATAACTTGAAAAGGACGATTTTAACCTATTTATTCTAATGGCTCTCGAAGGAGGTAGTTTTATATTATACATAAATTATGAATATGTTTAACTCTGGGTTTAATATTTAATTTAATGGCTGTGATTTTTTTTTTTTGGATTTTATGTTAATTTGGTGAAAATTAATTAAAGATTTATTGTTCCAATCACGCTTGTTTCTTATTTATTTTTCCTTAATTTACAAATTTACAGTTACAAAATAGATACTTCACCTTAGCCCTACTTTCTTCTTAAACATGACTACTTCAAGGCAACAAGCCACGAAATTGGTGACAGCTATTTGAAATTGGACTCTTCAAAATAAACATTGCATGAGATCATTTTAAAAAAAGGTTTAATTTTGTCCCTAGTCCTAGTACACTTCGGGTTTTTAAAATTTAGCCTCTCAGCTTTTAGTTTCAAAATTTTAATCCTCTACTTTTATTATTTAAAAATTAAAATTTAATTGATAATACTATTAACTGACTTCTGTTATTATTTAAATTTAACAAAAATCAATGCTATGAATTGGATTTTATTTTTAAAATTAGACTAGTAGAGGGATTAAAGCATGGAAAACAAAGGACTAAATTTTAAAAATTTGAATAGTACAGGGATTGGTGGCATATTTAAACCAAAAGTTAAATAAAGTGTAGATTGTAAATGATGTTTCTTGTCCTAATGAAAGTTGTTGAACTCTATGGGAAAAATAGAGCAGAGTAGTTGAAATCTTATAGAATCAAACAAGCAATACATCATAGATTTCATCGACACTAATGTTTTGTGATTTTGTCCCACCGATGTTTTTGGAATCCGGCACACAGTTGAACCAATCAAATTATCGGTTTTCGATCCGATAATTTGTTCGGTTTAAATAAAATAAATTATTAAAAAAAAAAATCCGGTTCAATCAGTTTGTTATCCCAATTCAGCTGATCTTTTACCTTATTTCAAATTGATATATTTGATATATTGATAAATTCTCGGTTCAACCGATCAATCCAACTTGATTCTAAAAAGACGGGTTCAAACATATTCAATTGTTGGGTCAAAACCAAAAAAAAGCATCGTCTTTGGTCCATGATCTATATAGATAACAGAACACAATCTCGTATATAAACTGGGCATATTATAGCTAAACATCATCACAATTTTTTTGGTAAAGTCTAACACCAGTTTCGTTTGCTAATTTGGTTATGACAGAACAAAACTGATGCATCTTTAAAGCCTTGTTGTTATCGCATACACTGTCCCTTATAATGTTCCTTACCAATCTCCCGTTGCTCACTCTTCTGTAGGAAAAGTTGTGCTATTTTTCTGATTGAAAAGCTATGGCATGCGCATCCATGGCTGTCCCTACCTCTCGAGTCACCTCGAAGGCGAAAGAGGAAGAGATCAACGGGCTTCGAAGATTGGATTCCGGCATGAATAGAGCTGGCATTCGAAGGTCTTATTCTGACAATCACCTTTGTTGCTCTATTAATCGGATACGTGCAGCTGCATCGACGAAGCCGACCATGACAAAGAGCAGTTCGGTCGGGATCCTTCCATCGTTGCTGCCGTTTCAAATATCAAGTTCCATAATTCCAAATTCGGTTAGGTCGTTTTTGTTCGACGACAACGATGATGAAGAGGAGGAAATAAAGAGGGCGAATTGGGTGAATAGGTTGCTGGAAGTTCATAGTCGTTGGAAACATAGACAAATAGAAGATGGTGTTGAAGGAGGTGAAATATATGATGAGAACGAAAATGATGGCAATGAAGATGAACATGAAGGTGGCTGCGAAGTGAACTACAACTCCGATGAAGAAGGAGACGAAGTGATGTACGACCGTGAATCGTTCTCAAAATTATTAGTTCGAGTTCCATTGTCTGATACCAAGCTGTTTTCTGAGCTTGCCTTCTTATGCAACATAGCTTATGTCATACCAAAGATTGAGGTATGCATCTTCAGTTCTGGCAATTATGTATTAAAATTTGAAACTACAAGTTTATTCTGGTATTCATATATATATATGTATGTAAATATGTGTACGTGTGTGCGCGCACGTGTGCTTCATTCTCGCATTCATATATATGTGTGCGTGTGTGTGTGTGTGTGTGTGTGTGTGTGCAGGAAATGGAGTTAAGAAAATATTACGGTCTAAAGTTCGTGACATCGTCTATCGAAAAGAAAGCGGAAGTGGCTACGATCAAGGCCAAAATGGATCAGGATTCTATTCGTGTACCTGTTGCTACCCCAGAAAGTACTGAGTTGGAGAAAGTTGAGGGTACTGAGACTAAGCGTCTGATCAGCCTATCTGCTGTTTATGAGATTGCTGCTTCGGCTGCGTGCTACGTTCAGTCACGAGCAAAGGGTCTTTTGTCCCCTGGATTTAAGTCCCCAGTGGAAGATGAAAGGGATTTTCGTAGATCCGGAGATGAGCATGAAATTGAAGGGGAGAATTTGCCTCGAGTATATAACTCGGAGGTGGCTGCATACATGGCAGCATCTGCGATGACTGCGGTGGTTAGATCTGGGGAGAAGGAAAAACAAGAGACGGCAAAGGACCTTCAGTCTCTGCAGTCATCACCTTGCGAATGGTTTGTTTGCGACGAGTTGAGCACGTATACTCGCTGTTTTGTAATTCAGGTAGGCAGTTAATATTGATAGGTCAGCACAGTTCAAGCCAGCCATGTTGTTGTGAAGACCCGATTATCAAACTTTGATGTTTGATAGGTTATATTTGTTCGTATTTGCAGGGGTCCGACTCTCTAGCATCGTGGCAGGCGAACCTTTTGTTCGAGCCGACTACATTTGAGGATACTGATGTGCTTGTTCATAGAGGAATTTATGAAGCTGCAAAAGGCATATATGAACAATTCTTGCCTGAAATTATGGATCATCTAAATCGGCACGGGGACCGTGCGAAGCTTCAATTCACCGGTCATTCCCTTGGGGGAAGTCTTTCTCTTTTAGTTAGCTTAATGTTGTTAGCTAAGAAAGTCGTAAAGCCTTCTGCTCTTCGACCGGTCGTCACTTTCGGGTCACCGTTTGTGTTTTGCGGAGGTCAAAAGATACTAGAAGAATTCGGGTTAGACGATAACCATGTTCATTGCGTGATGATGCACCGAGACATCGTCCCTAGAGCCTTTTCCTGCAAATATCCGAACCATGTTGCTATTGTCCTCAAGCGTTTGCCCGGTTCCCTCCGATCTCACCGTTGTTTGCTCAAAAATGTAAGTACCAACAAACTTAAACGTTTCGAAATTGGAAAAAAGCCTAATTCATCATTTCATTGTTGTTTTGATGTAGAAACTTTTGTACACTCCGCTTGGGAAACTATTCATTGTCCAACCGAGCGAGAAGTCGTCTCCGCCACACCCCCTACTCCCTCTCGGAACCGCTCTTTACGAATTAGACAAGACGCATAACGGATACTCCACGAAAGCACTTAAGGCTTTCCTCAATTGTCCTCATCCATTGGATACCCTCAGCGATCTTACGGCATATGGCTCGGAAGGTACTATTTTACGAGACCATGACTCAAGCAACTACTTGAAAGCAATCAATGGGGTCTTAAGGCAACACAAAAAGACCGTCCCGAGCCTCACGACGAGGACAGTCTCAGATACAAGCTTATTATGGCCATTGCTCGTTTCACCATCCCCTCGCACATGGAACCATCATAGACAAATGATGTTCTCAAATAAGGAGATAATGACTGGTGCCTGAGTTCCTTCTTTGATATGCAAATGATGTTAATAACATACACATATACATATATATATATATATAATATATCATCTTTAATCTCCCTCCCTAACTTTTCATGACATTGAAGGGGAAGAAATAGGGAAAAAATGAAACATGTACATCACTGAACTTATAATTAGTCATTTGCTGTCTCTCATTGTGATTTATACTAATACTGTTTTATGTGTTAATAAGATGTAAATGTTTTGTCCACAACAGGAAGCTTTGTATACAAAACTGTATTATAATTTTTGTAATGTTTTTCCTTGGTTAAAGTACCTAGAAGGTCCTTGTATTATAGGGACCGGATCAAATTAGTCCCTCTATTCCAATTTGGCGTTATTGAAATTTTTTTAATAGTACAGTGATTAAATTGATCCATTTAAAAGTAGAGAGACTAATTTGATCAAGTCTCTATAATATAGGGACCATTTAGGTACACTCACCCATAATCATCTATAATCAACTCCTATACTCTTCACAAATTTGGAATTCAATCCTGGGACTTTTATTTTTAGGAATTTAGTCACTTTACTTTTCAGATTTTAAAATTCAAGTCCAATTATTAACATGGTTATTTTTTTTATTAAATATGTTGGTGCGACATTTTAAAATTAAAACTTATTTGATAGTCATGTATCTAAAAAATAACCTTATAATAAATCTAAATTTTAAAATCTAAAAAAATAAATTTACTAAATTTCTAAAAATAAAAATATAATGATTAAATTTCAAATTTAAGATTACATAAATTTATAACATATTCAAACCAAAATAAATTAATAGGGTTAGTAGATTTTTTAAGATTTTTGGGCAGCTCCCCCAGTTCGGTACATCAAATTCAATTTGGGTCGAGTATGGATATCACCTTGAATTTGATATAATTAATAAAAAAATATTTTTAAATTTAAATTTATTTAAAAATATAATATAATACATATATATATTTTTTATTTTTAACAATATTTTGAACAATAAATTGAAATTTTGGGTTGAGTAAAGACAAGTTCCGACCCGGCCCAGCTCATGAATAACTCTATGTTTTACCACTCATATTCGATTTTATTTAATACAAAATTATTATAAAATATTTTTTAATATGGAATAAACAGGAACAAAACAATGCTATGTCTGTTTTTATCCATAACTACCTAAAACTCTTAAATCGGAAGAAAAACACATTTAAACACACTTGAATTCATATTTTCCTTGTTATTACAATAATAAGGATGCCAATTGAATTAAGATTCAATTTGTTTAATTAATTTTATCATTTATTTTTAAATAGTTAATTTTATCTTTTTAAAACTTTATATTTGAGCTACATTATACTTTTACTATCTAAGTAAAGCTCGATATATGTGAATATGGCGCTTTAATTAGAGAAAAGAATAAAGAGAAACTCGTCTTATTTATGGTCCAGCTGTCACCTTATTCAAAGGGATCACTTCGTTAGATGCTGCATGACCATTATATTCAAGTTACGTCTTATTGTAACTCTTATTTTTTTCATGCTCAACACGTAATAATGCTTCGAATCACACTAGACTCTTGATTATACTTGGGCTACACCTTATTGCAATACTTTTTTTTTTTCTCGGCACGCAATTGATACTCTAAATCACGCTGGACTCATCTTGATTATATTCTCATGTTATGTCTTATTGCAACACTTATTTTTTGCTTGCTCAGCACATAATTAATACTCTAAATCATATTAGACTCATCTTAATGCTCCATAGGAAGACAACAAACTCTCTAATCATGTTAAAGTACACATTCACAAGACCCACTATGACTCAATTGCATGTTTATTTAGCAAAACTCTTATTTGGAGAGGCTCACGTTAAGTCATATAAAACCGCTCCATTGATTAGATCCAAAAAAAAAAAAAACATTTCCAACATTGAATGATTTTCCAAATTAATCGGAGAACATTCCCTCATTTTTAAAATTTCTAAAACCACTTCAAACAACTTTGGACATGTTTGTGAACTTTTGTGGAGTGTTCTTCACATTTATCGGACTCTTTGTAAACACTTAGAAATATGAACGACGAGAAATCGAAGAATGCCCAAAACAGGCCCAACGTCATGACACAACAATGTTAAAACGACGAAGCAGAGACGACATCGCAACGAGGTGACGTGTTCCCACAAATATCGGGTTTCTTCTCCCAGTTAAACTATATTATCTTTTCCCAATTAAACTATTATTAGTCTAGGAATATTTACATTAGCCTATTTAAAGGGTTTTTGTAACCCTATTTAGAGAGTTGATAGAATATCTCTTACATGAGATTTTATGAAGAGTTCTGGGGAGAGTTTTTGAGAAAGTTTTTGAGAGAGCTTTGCATTCGGATTTTGGATTTTACTCATTTAGGTTATTTTTTTCATCTTGTACTATTTGTTTATTTTCTCATTAAGTGCAGTCTTTTTTGCCTGTGGTTTTTATTTCTTTTCAAAGAAATTTTCCACGTAAAATTTATGTGTTCGATCTTCTCTGCTTTTCTTATTCGTTATTTATACGAATTGATCCCTAACAAATTCCCATTTTTTTAAGTAAAAATATCACTATATCAAATGTCAAATTAATAAGATTATATTAATAATAATTCATTGAAATTCAATATTTACAACTGTAGAATAATATAATCATATTTATTACTTAAATTTCAATATATATCAAATATGAATCGTCCCAATTTCACTTATAAATGAAGTTATGGAGTATGCAACATATTAAAACGATCCAACCCTTTTTTTTATGTTATGTTGAGATGTTGTTAATATAATAAATCTTTTTTTTAGGATAACAAATATCCTTTCAATTACATTTCGAAGCTTTGAATGTCTCAAATCAAAGAGTTTGAGAGTTCGTCTTTAGTGCTCTTGTCTTGTTTTATTTTCTTAAATTGGATCGTATCCACAAAAAAACTTATTATGGAATTTCTTATAAACAACATTTCTTAACATTCCGGAATTTACTGTCGATACAACTTATTCAATAATATAATCCAATTTCTTAACATTTCTTACCAACTTTATAGATTACTAGATACAATTTTTCAAAAATCAGATTACAGCTTCAACATGAACAACGTTATGGTTTACCACCACTCATATTCAATTTACTTAATATAAAATTGTTATAAAAATAATGTTTAATTGAATAAGAGGGAACTAGACCTGTCCATTGGCTAAGTCATCCGATCCGAAGGCCCGTCTGAAATGTGAGAGGGTTTGGGTAAAAATATAGACCTAAAAATGGGCTTGAGCAAAAAAAAAAGGCCCGTTTGGCCTTGGGTAAGGCCTTTTTTTCTCGAGCCCGGGAAAAAGACAAAAAAATATGTTGTTTGTTTGTTGTTTTACTATTATTTTATTGTTGTTTTCTATCATTTCACTATTATGTTACTACTATTTTATTTTTTAAGTATAAATAATTTTTTAATTTATTTTCAATTTATTGAGAAACATTTATTTTAATGTTTCTAGTATTTTTGATGTATTATATTTTTAAATTTTTTATATAAAAAATTAATTCGACTGGGTTGGGCCCGATTTAGCATTTTTAGTAGGGCTGAACTTGGGTTTTAGGCCCACTTTTTGGGCCGAATCGAGCTCGGGCCTAAAATTTTGACAAAATCTGACCCAACTCATAGAGAAGTCTACAATATACCACATGTAAAATATGTTTAATTAATTTTATCTTTTTGAAATTTTATAGTTCAACTACATTAAATTTTTACTAATGCTTGCTGCAGGTGATTATCTCAATTTTTTTATTAAACAACTTTAGTATTGAAATTTCCAACTTCATTTGTCAACATTTTATTTTCTAGTTTATTAAAAAAAATCTAGTGTCAAATCTCTTTAAAACTAATTAAAAAATACTTCTAATTAAAACAATAGATATTTTAAAGATATTTAATGAAAAATTACTTTTTAGGTATTTTTCATTCCTATTTCACTATTATATTTTAATAATATTGAAAAATGAGATGGATCCACTTATATCGGTTAATATTTTAATAACCTAGTCGTCATATTTTATATTTCATTCATATAGATCATGCACGATAATTTTGATGTAATATTTTAAACAATGAAACTAGATTTTAGGTCAAGTCAAATCAAATCCCAAAGGACCGACCCAATCTAACCTATGGGCAACTCTATATTTTACCACTCATATTTGATTTACTAGATATAAAATCAATATAAAATTATTTTTTGACGGAATAAGCACAAACAATGCTATGTATCAAATGCAAAATATGTTTATTTTAAAAAATGAAATGCTTGTTTCTATTCTATGCATAATCTTGTAAACCCTTAAATTAAAGGAAAAACATGCTTAAATACGTTCGAACATATGTTCTTTTTATTTCTATTGTAATAACAGCGCTGCTAACTAAACTAACTCAATCTATTAAGTTAATTTTATCTTTTTTAACATAGTTATTTTTTATCTTTTAAAACTTTATATTTGAATTGCATTATATTTTATCATATTTACAGTCGAGATGTTACTTTATTTAAAGGGATCACTTTATCAAATATTGCATGATCATTATATTCAAAGTATGATTCTTTTTGTAACACCTATTTTCCTACGTGCTCGGCACATAAATAATACTCCAGGTCACATCAAATTCATATTAAACCCAAGGTTTTCAAAACTAAATTGGTGGTCGAACTAGTCAAGCCACCAATTCACCAATCCAATTAATAGCCTGGTTGATCCATCCGGTTCTATTAAATAAATTAATAAAAAATTAAAAAAAACTGTTTAATCACCTAGTTCAATTGGTTTTTTGTTCGATTCAATTTCTTGGTACTAATTTTAAGGTCAATTGATCTAATGACTATCTTCGGACCAGTACCCGGATTGGTTCCTAGTCCAATCGATTGGTCCAATCCGATTTAAACATTATTTATTAAAGCTCTATAATATGACAACATGCTCTCCAATAATATCAAAACACACATCCAAAAGATCCACCGTGACTCAGTTACCTGTTCTTTTATATAACCGTACCATTGATCAAATCGCATTAAGCCATATATAACTGTTCCATTGATCATATCACATTAAGCCACCATATATAACCGTACCACCGGTCAGATCACAAGAAAAAAAAATTCGATCATTAAATATTTTCCCAAAATAATAGGAGAACATTCCATCATTTTCTAGAATTTCTGAAACCACTTTAGACGACTATTGACATCTCTACTAGACCTGGCCCGACCCGAAGGCTTGCCCGAAAAGTGGGAGGGTTTGGGCAAAAATATAAGCTCAAAAAATAAGTTTGGAAAAAAAATAAGGCTCGTTTAAAAAATGGGACGGACCTCGGGTAAGGCATTTTTTACTTGGGCCAGCCCGACCCGGATTCACAAAAGGACAAAAAAAATGTCTTTTTTTTGTTGTTGTTGTTTTAATGCTATTTTATTGTTGTTTTCTCCCAATTTTACTATTATTTCACTATTATGTTACCACTATTTTATTGTTATTGTTTGGATATTATATAACACTTGTTTGGTGTTAATTTTGTTATTATTTTAGAGGCATTTTCTGGGTTTTTTACAAAAATATTATAAAAAAATAAAAAATAACTAAAATGTTATAACTTTTTTTTATTTACCAATATATATATATATATTTTATTTACCAAAATATATCAAAAAAATAAACAAAAAAAACCTGACACCAGCCTGATCATGCCAATTAAATTGGCGGCACCAATGGTGCCAAAGTCATTGGCGGCACCATGGTACCAAAAGGAAAAAAAAAAGTGTGTAATTACTTTCTAAGTCTTCCTTATTTATTATTTTCTTTTTATTCCCCTTCAACTCATTTTTTATTTAATAACTCTATTTTAATTTAATAAACTATTCTCATTTAATAACTCTATTTTAATTTAATAAACTATTAAGTAATATTTGATTTTTTTAAATTAAAATAGAGTTATTAAATGAGAGAATTCTAATTAAGTGACCATCTACAGTTTGAAGGACCAGACATGCAAATTTACCATTTTGAATTTTGAAAGTGAATTGCTGCTGCTTGCGCACTAAAATTAAAATGTGGCTAATTTCCTTCTAAGCCCTCCTTATTTATTATTTTCTTTTTATTCCCCTTCAACTCATTTTTTTATTTAATAACTCTATTGTAATTTAAAAAATTAAGTATTACTTAATATTTTATTAAATTAAAATAGAGTTATTAAATGAGAATAGTTTATTAAATTAAAATAGAGTTATTAAATAAAAAATTGAGTTGAAGGGGAATAAAAAGAAAATAATAAATAAGGAGGGCTTAGAAGGCAATTAGCCACATTTCAATTTTAGTGCTCAAGCAGCAGCAATTCACTTTCAAAATTCAAAATGGTAAATTTGCATGTCAGGTCCTTGAAACTGCAGATGGTCACTTAATTAGAATTCTCTCATTTAATAATTCTATTTTAATTTAAAAAAATTAAGTATTACTTAATAGTTTATTAAATTAAAATAGAGTTATTAAATGAGAATAGTTTATTAAATTAAAATAGAGTTATTAAATAAAAAATGAGTTGAAGGGGAATAAAAAGAAAATAATAAATAAGGAGGGCTTAGAAGGCAATTAGCCACATTTCAATTTTAGTGCGCAAGCAGTAGCAATTCACTTTCAAAATTCAAAATGGTAAATTTGCATGTCAGGTCCTTAAAACTACAGATGGTCACTTAATTAGAATTCTCTCATTTAATAACTCTATTTTAATTTAAAAAATTAAGTATTACTTAATAGTTTATTAAATTAAAATAGAGTTATTAAATGAGAATAGTTTATTAAATTAAAATAGAGTTATTAAATAAAAAAATGAGTTGAAGGGGAATAAAAAGAAAATAATAAATAAGGAGGGCTTAGAAGGCAATTAGCCACATTTCAATTTTAGTGCGCAAGCAGTTGCAATTCGCTTTCAAAATTCAAAATGGTAAATTTCCATGTCAGGTCCTTAAAACTACAGATGGTCACTTAATTAGAATTCTCTCATTTAATAACTCTATTTTAGTTTAAAAAAATTAAGTATTACTTAATAGTTTATTAAATTAAAATAGAGTTATTAAATGAGAATAGTTTATTAAATTAAAATAGAGTTATTAAATAAAAAAATGAGTTGAAGGGGAATAAAAAGAAAATAATAAATAAGGAGGACTTAGAAAGCAATTACACACTTTGTTTTTCCTTTGGCACCATGGTGCCGCCAATGACTTTGGCACCATTGGTGCCACCAATTTATTTGGCACCTTTGGTGCCGCCAATTTAATTGGCATGATCAGGCTAGTGTCAAGTTTTTTTTTGTTTTTTGTTTTTTTATATATTTTGGTAAATAAAAATATATATATATTTTGGTAAATAAAAAAAAAGTTATAACATTTTAGTTATTTTTTATTTTTTATAATATTTTTGTAAAAAACCCGACATTTTCTTGTTAAGTTGTATCCTAAGGTGTTGCTAAATGAAATGGAAGGATCTTATCAACGTCCATGAATGATAAATCATAGATCGAACTAAATGCCGAATCGAAAAAATTGGGTACTATCATATAGCTTTGTTTCGGCTAAGTTCACGAGTTGGAGATAAGCGGACTCGAACCGCTGACATCCGCCATAGGGTAAACCACCGCCTCTTAGGCCCCCGACTGATTCTACCATAGAGGCCAACGATAGACAATAACTCCCCCCCGAACACAGCTTACAACTTTCATCATACTGTGCTCTCAAAGAGCAACTCTTCTCAAAATCTCAAAAGGTGCTGAGTTGGAATCCCATTCTAACTAAGGATTCTTGTGGTTCCGGAGGATCCTGCTACAGGAAAACCAGGAACGGCGGAGAGCTTTCCCCCCATCGACTCTTTGGTCTTAAGAATGTTGGTTTTAAGAATGAGTGATTACCCTTCTCCGACCCTTACTGCCCAACCTGAGAGCGGACAGCTAATGCATTTCACTTATTGAACAGGGTTCTATGGTCGGTCCGCGACCCCTGGATACCGAATGCGTCCTTGGGGTGATCTCGTAGTTCCTACGGGGTGGAGACGATGGGGTTGGTCCATGAATTTTCCTTCATTTTACCGCATTTCGCTCAAAGGGTTGAAGGGAGATAGTGCATTAAGCTGTTCTTAAGGGCCAACTTGATCCTCTTCCTCAAGGATCCTAGATGGGGGAACCTAAGGGAGCTGCCGACTCCAATTACCGTCCATGTACGATCCATACTAGATCTGACCAACTGCCCATCCTACCTCTTCTACGTTCTTGACTGAGCGTGCTTTGGCAGCTTGTGGTGGAGTACTTTCTGATGGATTCGCTCTATTATTGCCTCCTATTCTTGAGGGAGTGATCGGGATTAAGCCGCGTGGCGATAAGGACTATTCGCTCTTTGGGGTAGGCCTTTCATACTCAAATCCATACGGGGAAAGGACAATTAGTGTTATTTAAGTATACATATTTTTTTAAAATTTATTTTCAATTTGTTGGGAAATATTTATTTTAATGTTTTTAGTATTTTTGATGTATTATATATATTTAAAAATTATATAAAAAATTAATATGGCCAGGCCGGGCCAAGTCGAATTCGGGTTTTAGCATTTTTATTCGGGCTGGGCTTGGGCAAAATTTTTTAATCAATTTTCAGGCCGAACCTAACAAACAGTCCTAAATTTTTGGTTGGACCCGGCTCGGCCCATGAGCACCTCTAATCAATAACAACTTTCAATACTTTAATATTTAAATAGAAATTATCACTATATCAAACTAATAATTCATAAAAATTTAATATTTATAAATATAAAATAAAATATTTATATTTATTACTTAAATTTCCATACATACCAAACATTTTTTTATTAAACAAACTCCAATATTAAATTTTCCTCCTTCATTTGTGAACATTTAATTCCTTTTCTAGTTTATTATAAAAACATTTCTAATGTCAATGCTCTTTAAAACTAATTAATATAATAGTTACATTAAAAAAATACTTTTTATTTATAACAATAGATATTTTAAACAATTAAAAGAAGGGTAAACTACCAAAATAGTCACTTTTATTTTCCTTAAGTTACATTTTAGTCATTTATATTTGAAATGTTACGTTTTAGTCACTTACGTTATTGTGTTGTAACATTTTAGTCACTGAGCATTAATTGTCATTAACGGTGTAATGGTAAGTTGAGGTGACACATTAAATTATCATTTCAAATGAAAAATTTAGGTTAAATTATACAATTGGTCCCTATATTTTTTTGTTTTGAGCAATTTAATTTTTTTTCTTTTACGTTAAAAGAGATGGAGACGGGAGGAAAATAGAGGGAGAAGCAGAATAGAATGAAAAAAAAAGGGGAAAGTTAAAAGAACATAAAAAGAAAAAAAATGCTCAAAACAAAAAAATACGAGGGACCAATTGTATAATTTAACCTGAAATTTTTGTTTGAAATGATGATTTAACATGCCACGTCAAGTTACAGTTACACCGTTAACGACAATTAACGACTCAGTGACTAAAATGTTACAACACGTTAACGTAAGTGGCTAAACTGTAACATTCCAAATATAAGTGACTAAAATATAACTTAAGAGAAACGAAAGCGACTATTTTAATAGTTTACCCTTAAAGGAAAAACTATTATATTTTAATAATATTAAAATGTAAATTATAAAAGTTAATTCCTTTACAAATCCTCAAATTTCAAACCATTCTAATTAAGTGTTTAAACTATTTGCGTTCTATCAATAAAATTTTCTATTAGATATGAAACATATTTAAAATAGTCAATAAAAAAAATTAAACATATCAGTTTTAGCTCAGTTGTAATTGCCATTGTTGTCTGTGGAAGGGAATGTGGATTTGAGTATGTTGAAACACGTTTATCTTCCTATTTAAAAGTTAGAGGATTATACGTAATTCTAGGCATTACATTAGAAAAAAAAATTAAAAATACTATATGTATAATTTTAATACAAGCACTTTAAAAATTATATTAATATATTTTCTAATTTAGAAATTAATTAAAATTTATATTCAAAGCTAACTTTCGAGAAATTATTTCATAGACTCTTCCCATCACATCATCTAGAATTCCTTTCCAATTATTGAATGACATTTCAATAATTTTTTTCCATGTCATTGACACATAATTTTGGTAATTTTTTCTCCGAACTCCGAATCCTAAACCCAAAATCTTGAACATTGAACTCCAAACCATGAACTCCGAACTCGAAACTCGAACCCTGAATCTTAATATTAAACCATTAACCCTTAAAGTTTAGGGTTTAGGATTAATGATTTGGGTTTGAGGTTCTAATTTAGAGTTTAAGATTCATGGTTCGATGTTAGGGTTCAACGTTTAGGATTTTAGATTTGAAATTCGAGCTTCCGAATTTAGGGTAAAAAAATCACCAAAATTATATATTAGTAACATAAAAAAATTGATGAACTATCACTAAATAAGTGAAAAGAGACATATAATAGAAATGACACATAAAATAATTTCTCGTAACTTTCATATAAACACTTCAAAATTTAGATAAAAAATATTTTTAAAAACTTAAAAGATAAAATTAAAATCTTATCCATATTTCGAAAAAAATGTACGGTGAAATTAACGATTAATACGATGCTAAAGCAAAATCCTTTTAATTTTAAAAAAAGTTTTAATTTTTATATATTTTATTCTTTTAAAAAATAATTTCTTCAATTTTTCTATGTTCTTCATCTCTTTTCTCTCTCTTTCTGGCAGAGATTCTATTATCAATTTTATCATCATCTTCCCCAATTCTTTTTTGTCATTTAAAATTATTATTATTTAAAAAAAAAAAGCCCTCAAATGCACGAACTTCACTGACGTCAAAACAAATATACTATATTACCTTCGTAACGCTTCTTATTCTTGTAACCAAACACACCCCTTTTCCCTTCAATCCTTTGGTTTCTTTGTTTTTTTTTTTCTATGATATATACTTAAACCACAAAAACCTAAACAACAAGTAGTAATTTTGTTTGCTGGTTCTTTTTGGGGTTTTTTTTTGGGATCCTTTATATACCCTTCTTTTCGGGTTTTTGTTTTCTTTTTTAATTTTGCAATTGCTATTTCGTCTCTGTTGTTCGCTTTTTTTTTTTTTCTGGGTTTTCATTTTGATTTTGCAGATACTTGCTTCAATTTTCAGGATTTGTTGCTGTTTCTAATTAGGGTTTTTGATTATCTCAACGGCCTTATTGTTTTTCCCCATTTCGTTGCCTTTTAGGGTTTCGTTTTCCCCCCACTTTCTTTCCTTTTTTTTTTATTTCTAGGGTTTTTGTAGATTTTGTTAATCGACAAGGAAAGAAAAAAAAAAGGGAAAAAAAACTTGAAGCATCTTTTTTTTTTTTGGTTTGTCATTTTAGCTTTGAAATTTATTGGAATATCTCCTTCGTTTTGGCAGTATTTACTGCATTTGCCATTTTGTTTAGTTCAGAAACTTTAAATATAATCTAGGTTTTTGTTGCTTGATATTAATTAAAAGTGGAAAAAAACTGTTACTGATTTCAAAGTTTTTTTCTTTTTTGTTTTGTTTTTGGGTTTTTAAAAAAAAATCATAGATTCACCTGGAAACTGCATATTGAGTGGGGGGGGGGTTTGATTTTTGAAGTTATTTTCATTGTTTTTTGTTTGTTTGTTGTGTTGTGGCAATTGGGAGTGGGTTTAGAAGGTTGTTTTAAGGGAGGAAAAAAGTGGTTTAGGATTGTATGGGAGAGCATGAAGGGTGGGTGGTGCAGCAGCCACCGAGTGGGCTATTGCCGAACGGGTTGTTACCCAACGAAGCTGCCTCGGTGATTCGGGTACTCGATTCGGAACGATGGATGAAGGCCGAGGAAAGAACGGCTGAACTCATTGCCTGCATTCAACCAAATGCGCCCTCAGAAGGACGCCGTATCGCGGTTGCTGATTATGTACAGCGCCTCATTTCTAAATGCTTCCCTTGTCAGGTCCGATCAAATGACTACTCCCATTGTAGTTTTTATCTTAATCAGTGGCATTATATTGAATTATATCATTTTATGTTGTGTATGCCTAATAGTATAGTGTTATTTCCATGTATTTGGTTTAAAATGTTAAGGCATGAATAAATGGTGATCACATGTAGGACTAAAAATTTACATTATTTACGTTTAATGATTGGGTCTATGAGTGGAGGCGTGAATGTAACTTATAGTGTATGCTGTTTATGTTTCTAGTCTATATTTGGTTTAAAATGTTAAGGCATGGATAAATGATGATCACATGAAGGACTAAAAGTTACATTATTTACATTTAATGTTTGGGTCGATGGGTGAAGGCATGTATGTAACTTATAATATATGCTGTTTTTTTTTTCTAGTCTATATTTGGTTTAAAATGTTAAGATGTATGGCTAAATGGTGATCACATGAAGGGTTAATAAGTTACAATCTTTAGGTTTCATATTCAGGTCGATGAGTGGAGGCATGATGAATGTAACTTATAGTGTATACTGTTTATTTTTTTAGTCTATATTTGGTTTAAAATGTTAAGGCATGGATAAATGCTGATCACTTAAAGGACTAAAAAGTTACATTATTTACATTTAACGTTTGGCTCGATGAGTGGAGGCATGAATGTAACTTGTATCAAAAGCAGTTTATTTTTCTAGTCTATCGTACCGAGTTCATAGATCAGTTTTAATACGGAGTTGCTTGCTTTTTTTTGACAGGTGTTTACTTTTGGGTCTGTGCCCCTCAAGACATATTTGCCTGATGGGGATATTGACTTGACGGCCTTCAGTAAGAATCAAAGTTTGAAGGATACTTGGGCTCATCAGGTTCGGGATATGCTGGAAAATGAAGAAAAAAACGAGAATGCTGAATTCCGAGTAAAAGAAGTTCAGTACATTCAGGCCGAGGTTAGACAGAATGAGATGCCTTATTTTTTCATAAATCCTCCTAATTTCTTTGATTAAAATGTGCACATTTGTGGCACATTTGCTTGATGTTATCTTGATACACTGATTTTTTTTATATGTTCTTTTCTTTCTCATAAATTTTCAGGTGAAGATAATTAAGTGTCTTGTAGAAAATATTGTGGTAGACATTTCATTTAATCAGCTTGGTGGCTTATGTACCCTTTGTTTCCTTGAAGAGGTTAGTAATGCAAATCCTGGCACTGCAATACAATTCTGCAGATTTATTTTTTGAATGGCTTCTTGGATATTTGTTCAAGTTTAAACTCAACTTAACATCCCCATGCTTAGGTTGATCGTTTGATAGATAAGAACCATTTGTTCAAACGGAGCATCATATTGATAAAGGCCTGGTGTTATTATGAGAGCCGCATATTGGGTGCTCATCATGGACTTATCTCAACTTATGCCCTGGAAACCTTGGTTCTTTACATATTCCATGTTTTCAATAAGTCCTTTTCTGGACCACTTGAGGTGGCTTGTTTTTCCTTTCTATTTTAATGGCTTTTTCTTTTGCCTGTACATCTGTCTGATTTTTTCCCCTTTTCATACATAGGTTCTGTATCGTTTTCTTGAGTTTTTTAGCAAGTTTGATTGGGAAAACTTTTGTGTTAGCCTCTGGGGTCCTGTTCCAATTAGTTCTCTACCAGACATAACAGGTATTACAATATCCTGAACATCTAATGCTAAGCTGTGAACAAGAATCTTTTACTTTCAGAATGTTTGCCAGTTTTCTAATCTTAACTGAAGTGTTAGAAATACCTTTTGCAGCTGAGCCTCCTCGAAAAGATGGTGGAGAGTTGTTGCTTAGCAAATATTTCCTGGACACTTGTAGTTCCAGATATGCTGTTTGCCAAGAAAATCAGGGCCAACCCTTCGTTTCTAAACATTTCAATGTGATTGATCCTTTGCGTATAAATAACAACCTTGGGCGTAGTGTTAGTAAAGGTAGTTTACATCTATAACTATTGAAGGGTTATCTGTTGTACTTTTGGATGTTTGTCCGCATCTATGTGACTTTTTTCTCCTCTGTCTAGCAATTTTATGCATCTGGTACTTTGACTGCATGCTTTTGTTGGTCATAAGTTTCTAATAATTTCAAAACTATTTGATCTATTAAAACATCCTTTTTGTCATCATGTTCCTTTTATTCGACAGAAGAAAGATGATATTAAACAGTTAGAATCTTAGTTCTGTCTATTTCTGCACGGTTTTGTCACTTATTGGGAACTTATCTGATTAAGAGAGTCACATGCTAAGAACTATTGAAATATTGAGCTTAAATCAGTAGAAAGCAAGTTGAAGGGACTATTATTGGCAGGCAGAAAGCTGATATTAAACGTCTAGAATCTTTATTTTGTCACTTATTGGGAACTTATCTGATTAAGAGAGTCACATGCTAAGAACTTTTGAAATATTGAACTTAAATCTGTAGAAAGTAAGTTGAAGAGACTGTTATTGGCAGGCAGAAAGGTGATAGTAAACGTTTAGAATCTTTATTTTGTTTACTTCTTCACAGTTTTGGCACTTACTGGAAACTTATATGATTAAGCTTGTCATGAATCGAAGATGATGGTATTAAAATTTCTACATGTTCGGCCATACAGATCTTTTTAGGAGTCGTGATGCTTTTGGAATAGTTGTCAATTTTCTGGTGGCCTTTATGCACTTCTAATAACAGGTTTATTTGTGCATAAAAATAATGTGTTATTTCCAGGTAACTTCTTTAGGATACGCAGTGCCTTTGCATTTGGAGCTAATAAGCTGGCCAGGTTACTTGATTGTCCCAAAGAAGACCTCCATCATGAAGTAAATCAGTTCTTCATGAATACATGGGAAAGGCATGGCAGTGGTCAACGCCCTGATGCACCTGGGAACGATCTGTATCGCTTGAGGTTGTCAAATTCGGACAATGCTCATGGATCTAATAATGTCAGGAACACTTCAAACAGCAGAGGAAATGATATTTCCTCTGGTCGTGACACTCAAGCTGAAGGAGTTGGTGTTTCCTCTCAGCATTTAATTCATCCTTCAGAAAGCACAAGTAAGACTAGTGATGTATCCACCGTTTCTCGTACTCAGAGCCAAAAGAGTTATGGTAGCACAAGCAACTCAAAGACCTCTGATAAGGTTAGGCGGGATTCTAATTCCAATAAGAATGTGTGTAATGATACAGGTCAGAGTTCTAATGCTAAAGAAAACTTGGTGACTGATGTTCAAGGAAGATATCTTTTTGCAAGGACGCGTTCTAGTCCTGAGCTTACCGAAACATATGGGGAAGTTACTTCTCAGGGAAGGCGGAACAAAGTGCCAGAGGGTGGGAAAACCCAGATTGCTTCCGTGAGGTCAGATAATAATGGGAGGAAGAATATTGAATCTGATATGACGGCCAGTCATAACATTAAATCTTCACATGATGATCCTTCATCTGTTAGGCACGCCTCAGCACGCCAGAGTGTCGATGCTGGTGCTAACCCAAACGGTCCTCTAAATAGTTACCAAGATGATTTAGGCTTGGGTACTATGGGTCAGGATTTTTCATCAATTCCGGGTACACAAGTTATGCCACAAGAAGAGCAAGATCTAGTGAATTTGATGGCATCTACAGCTCATGGCTTTAATGGTCAGATTCCAGTTCCATTAAATTTAGCTGTAGGTCACTTGCCTTTTCATATTCAATCTCTATCAATGGGATATAATCAGAGAAATTTGAGCGGAATTCTTCCTACAAATTTTCAAATGTTTCCCCAAGGATTGGTCTCTTCTCCTTTGGCTCATTATTTTTCTGGAGTTGGATTAGCCTCAAACCCAGAGGATCAAATTGAGCCTTCTAGTGAAAATTTTGGTTCTTCAGAAATGAATCAACCAGAAGTGGAACATGAGTCGTGGCATGAACAGGACAGGGGCTCTAGTGGTGGTTATGACCTTGATAATGGAGGTTTTGAAATGCTTCATTTGAATGATAAGCAACTGTCAACTTCTGCTGGCTATAATTTTGTTCCTCATTCTAGAGCAGGCAGCACTGGTAGTTCTGCTAACGTCCAACAAAAGTCATCTAAAGAAACTCGAGGATCAACTAGGGAAGATTATGTCGATGTGTCCCAGTATCAAGATAACAGAGGTAATGATGTATACGTTGATGAAAGAACTGCAAATTCAAGATCCTTGCATGCTTTGCACACTAGTTCACTCAGAAGTAAAACCTCATTCGAAAGTTCTTGGGAAGGTTCATCAGCAAAGGTCTCTAAACCCACTAGGGAGAAACGGGGTAGGAAAACAGCTGCTTCTGTACTTCCTTCTGCTGCTAGTGGGAAAGGTAAGAGTGTATCTGAACATTCCTCTCAGGCAGATGATGAAGGCAGAGAATGGAATCCACCATCAATAGTGGGCTCTGAAATGGCAGAAAGAACTGCTGGACCTCAGCTGCTTGGTTCTTTGTCTGTTCCAAGCCATCAAATGCCTGGATTCGAGGCATCTCAGACAAGTGGTTCAGATCCGCTGATGCCTATTGCTCCATTTCTCTTAGGTCCAGGTTCAGGGCAAAGAGCTATGGATAATTCTGGAGTTCCTCCCCTGGCCTTCACAATAACAGGACCACCGGTTCCATTTTTGTTATGCCCTGTTTACAACATTCCGTCAGAAGCAGGAACTCCAGATGCATCAACGTGCCATTTTAATTGGGATGAAAATTTGGAGAACAATGATTCAGGTCAAAATTTTGAGTCTGAGGGACCTGATCAGTCTGAGGTATCAAGTACTTCTAGTTCTACAAGAAAGGTTGCATCTCTTGATCCATCGGAGCATAAACCTGACATTCTTAATGGTGACATTGCTAGCCATTGGCAAAACCTGCAGTACGGACGGTTTTGTCAAAATCCACGATATCCTCCTCTGATTTATCCTTCGCCTGTTGTGGTGCCACCTGTCTATTTACAAGGTCATTTCCCATGGGATGGTCCTGGTAGACCTCCATCAAATGTGAATCTCTTTTCTCAGTTCATGAATTATGGGCCTCGTGTTGTTCCTGTTTCTCCTCTCCAATCTGTTCCAAATAGACCTTCCAGTGTTTATCAACGGTATGTTGATGAAATGCCAAGATATCGCAGTGGTACTGGGACATACCTGCCAAACCCTGTAAGTCGCATATTGTCAATCTTTAATGAGCCTTTATTACCTTAAGGTTTTGCTCTTTTACTTTGCGTGCTTTGTGGAGGGTAATGTTGGGTACATGGTCCTGTTTTTCCCCTCTTTCTCCATTAATAGGGTATGCACTGCTTGATTTTCAATGTTATATGTCTTGTGACACAACTACAATTGTCCATTGCGTTAATTTTTTTGAAGTGATCTTATATTTTAACCTTGAGGAACTATATAACCTTCAATAACCTTTTTATATGATTTTTTCCCATTTTCAGAAGGTTTCAATGAGAGAACGCCATTCTTCGAATTCGAGGAGGGGAAAATATAATTATGATAGAAATGACCACCATGGTGATAGAGAAGGAAACTGGAATGGCAATTCAAAGTCCAGAACTGCTGGACGGAGCCATAATCGCAATCAAAATGAAAAATCAAGGTTCACCTTTGACCAATTGTCTGGCGTTGCTGGTGAGAGCAGAACTGATAGGCCTTGGGGCTCACATAGGCATGATTCATTTACGTCATACCAATCTCGTAATGGACCAGTCCGCTCAAACTCATCACAAAGTAGTTCAGGCAGCATGCCTTATGGCATGTACCCACTGCCATCTATGAACCCCAATGGAGTATCATCAAATGGGCCTACCATGCCATCCGTTGTCATGCTATACCCGTATGATTCCCCTGTTGAACAGCTTGAGTTTGGCTCTCTTGGACCAGTGGGTTACGCAGGCATGAATGAAGTATCGCAGACAAGTGATGGAAGCAGCTCAGGTGGGGTATTCGATGAGCAAAGGTTCCATGGTACTTCTCAACGGTCTTCACATGACCAACCTCCTTCACCCCACCTGCAAAGGTAATTTATCTTCTTGCTTGTCTTAGGTAGTTTCTTTTGAAAACATTAGTAAAACCTGCCACCCTGAAAACTACTATGCGTCTATCATGTTCCGCGACTGCTTTTGCTGGTCTAGCAACAGCGTAGATGGTGTAGTAATTTCTATGGCAGCTGCCGATATAGCCTACTTGCTGCCACCCTCTTCCATGCTGGTGTTCTGGTTTTTGCAGTGGGTCGTCTCTTAGTCATAAACCTCGACACTAGTGGATAGATATGTGGCAACTGATTTGTGTTCAAAATTGGATCATAATCCCTTTGAAGTTTTTTCCTTAACCATTCTAATTTATCTTTCTTTTGTTTCAATTGGATTGTGTTACAATGCACTCATCTATTAATCTTAACAGATGAGTGGCCCATAGAGTTAACAGTCGAAAGATGAGGATTCCCCCGACCCCCCTTCCCTTTTGAAGGAAGAAACGACGGTGGGAGAATCTTATAACGCTAAAAGCCTCCCTTTACCTGGCGGTTTTTTTTTGTTCTCATCTCATAAAAGCAAGAAGTGCATTTTCTGATTTGGTTTTTTCTTGCAATACGGTCGGTCACGCATGCTTCTTGGCTTGTGCTTTGTATGTACACTAACAAATGATGGAAATCATTTTCGGAGGTGCTCTGTTTTTGAAGATGCGACAGGGTATTGGTGGAAACTGAAAAAGAATGCAGGACTCGGAAGGTAAAAAAGAAGAGAGAAAAAGAGTTAAAATTTAGGGTTCTACACGATGTAACTGAAATAGGAGCTCCTTAGGATTACAACTGAGTTTTATATCATTTTATAAGAAAATCTTAAATAGGGTTTTTCATTTTTGATCCTTATAATATTAGCTCTCTTTTTGTTAACTTCCAAATGTTGAAAGTTACCAGTGTATTGATAACATTTTCCATCGTTAAAAGAAGATTAGAATTTACAAATTTTCAAAAACAGGAACCAAGTTGTGTTTATATGGTATGTTGTGTGTGTAGTCAGATTTTGAGGTTCTTCAGTCGATTCTGAATTATCCTACATATTTGATTTTCGGGTTTTGGCCACTTCTGGTTTAGATCATTTTAAGCTTGGGTTATTCATTTCGGTCCCTTGATCCTGTGCAATCATATATCTATATAGTTTCGGGTCTGGCTCACTTGGGTTATTTTGGCTGGCTATTGTTGGTCTAGTTATTCATTTGGTCCTTTCAACTTCTGCAATTCCTTGAAATAGGTCGTTTCGGGTTTTAGTTGTTTTTAGGTTTGGGTCATTGCCGGTCCAGATCATGTCATCATTCGGTCACTTCAAACTCGGGTAATTTATTTTGGCCCCTGTATGGTCATATATATAGCCGTATATCTTACCTTAAAATAGGTAGTTTCAGATTCGGATTTGGTTCCAATCATTTCAATATATATCTTACCTTAAAATAGATGCTTTCCCTCACATTTTCATGTGTTTGTATAGATGTAACAGTATATATTTCCAGGTCTGACAAAGTGTCACAATCATTTGTTGTAATAAGAATTTGCAAGATATAAGATTGTAGCTCTTGCTTTGGACACACAATAAATTTAGCGGCTTAAAATTATCAAATTGTCTTTTCAATTTCTTTTCCCACTTCAGTGTGAGACAAATTTATGAAAAAAAAAAAAAGAAAGTCAAGTGAAAAGGTTTAATAGAGAAGTGGTCCATTCGTTTGCAATTATTAATTCCAATATTCAGTTTTCAAGTTAAACCTATTTGTAGGTCCTCCCCCACCCCCTCCCTCATGCCACTTTTTAACCGCACGTTTTGATTTAGGGTAGATTATTAAAATAGTCACTTTTGTTTATCTTAAATTATATTTTAGTCATTTATATTTGAAATATTACATTTTAGTCACGTTATTATGTTGTAACATTTTAGTTACTGAGCATTAATTGCCATTAACAATGTAACGGTAAGTTGATGTGGCACGTTAAATAATAATTTTAAACGAAAATTTTAGGTTAAATTATACAATTAGTACCTATATCTTTTTTCATTTTGAGTAATTTAATTTTTTCTTTTATGTTTTTTGAACTTTTTTTTCCATCCTCTTCTCATTCTCCCTTTGTTTTCCTCCCTTCTCTATTTCTTTTAGGGTAGTTTTTTTATGTTTTTTATTTGTTAAATTTAGTCCTTATATTTTTATTTTTTTGAACAATTTAATTTTTTTTTATTTCTTTATTTTCCTTTTCTTCACTACAGGAACATAATCTTTCCCCACCAAATAAACCAAGTCCTTGTTTCTTTCATATGGCTTCTAAATTGAATTTCATTGAAAATCGAATATCAATCATTCTTAATCGAATCTCGATTTCAATATAACCTAATTTTGAAACTAAAATTGGATCTAATTAATCAATATAAAAAATCACATCCTTAATCAAATCTAAACATAAATTAAATTCTTTATATTTAAAATAAATTGTTTCTGTTCCCAAACTTTTATAGAATCGTGTGGATTATTCATTTCATTTTCTTTTATTTTTTGAAGAATAAATTTAAGCAAATGATAAATTTGATCTAAACCTTCTTGAATATTCCCAAGCAAACTTGATTGGAAGTCGAGCATGGATGAATCGAAGAGTGAAAGGGAGCATGGAACCAAACTGGTTTGATTAAAGTTGGAGGTAAGTTTCGTATGGTGGCTATTTTAGTCATTAAGAGTGTAGAGCTGATTTGAAGAATCCGTAAAACAACGTAGTTTTGAGAGTGTGAGAATGTTGTAGATAAGATAGATAAGGTGGTCGTGGGGGTTGGTTAGGAGGTTATAGGAACGGGCTCAGGAAACTTTTTTGAGGGTGGACTGCCATAAGTCACGACTGGTGAGGTCTTCGAGTGAGGAGACACGCCCGTGTCTCAGGCCATGTGGGCATTCAAAATAGGGCACACGATCGTGTCCCAACCCGTGTTCGTACTCGTGTAACTCTCTGACTTGGGTCACATGGCCAAGTCACACGCCATTGTGCTAGGCCGTGTTTAAGTACAGGTGTCACACGGCCAAGCCACATGCTCGTGTGCCATGCCGTGTGAGAAATTCTGAGCATTCTGTTTTGAAAATTTTAAGAAGCAGGGGACACACGGCTAAGACACATGCCCATGTGCTAGGCCGTGTGTCAAACACGGCTGAGACATACGCCCGTGTCTTTGCTTGTGTGGACGAAATAAGACCATTTCTAAGCCATATTTCTCACCCATTTGGTCTTTCACCTACATTAACATTTTAACACATTCAATAACCAATTCAAGACATTTAAACTAAACCAAAACCAAGTCATAATCATGTCATATAACTCGTTTCTTAACATTCAAATTTACCATATTAATCAAAACATCTATTTACTTACTTATACCAACTGTACTATCTCATCTCATACATCAATATACTTATAACTTATCCATCACTCAATCACATTAAACACAACAAACATGAAGAAGCCACACATATATTGTAATACCCCGAAAATTACTATAGTAAGATAATATCCCTGATATAGTAAAATAAGAAAATAAAGTGATAAAAATGGTAATTTTGAGTTATGTCAACATTGGCAATATATTATGACATATTAATTCAAGAAAGGATTAAATCGCAAAAGTGAGAAAAATTTTGTTGCCCAAGAGTAAATACTCAAAATTTGAGGGGTTAAAGTGTAAATATGAAAAAGTTGAAGGATCAATAGTGTAAATATTTTAAGGGTGGAATAATCTATAAACTAAGGAAAATGGATGAATTAGGACCAAATTGAAAACGTGAAGAATTTTCAGGGACTAAATTATAATTTTACCAAATTAAGTGATGACTCAAGGACAGAATTTCAAAAGATTATAAAGGGAAAAATGGTCAATTAGAGAGAGAGAATTCTAGAAGGTAATGATATGTTGGTGATATTTTTAATTAATTAATTAGATAAATGTTATTTAATTAATATTTTATTAAGATTTTTAGTATTATTTTATTATTAAATGATTAATATAAAAGGGAGGAAAGATGAAGAGAATTCATCATCTTTCCCATGAACCAACGTGAGAAGAAGAAGAAAGAAAGAAAGTTTTCTTTTCTTTATAATTTGGTCCTTTTTACCAAATATCCACCATTTTCACCTAAAAATCAAAAGAATTTCCATAGCTTCCAAGAGAGAAAAATATTAAGGAGACAATGGGGATCTAGAATATCAAGTTAGATTCAAGAAATAGAAGCTGGAGGAGAGAAAAAATCAAGTTAAAGATTGAAGTCAATAGCACAAGGTAAGAACATTAAGATTTCAATATATCTTTAAGTTTGATATTATTGAAAAAGTAGGAAATTAATGTTAATGTAGAGTTTCCTTATATAAGGTTATATATTCTTGTTATGTTAGTAAAGGGAAATAAGAGAAAGTGATAGAAAATATTGAAGATAAAGGAAAGGAAAGTGTTATAAATTTAGTTATCAACATTTTACATTAAAACAGTTTTGAGACAGCAGCAGTAATCTGACTTTGAAAATTTACCAAAAATCGTAGAAATTTAATTAGAGGATGAACAAAATATAGAATTAAATCTTATTGAGTATAGTTTCTCATAGAAGAAAGGATGTAAGTAATGGGATTATAAATCATGAGATATAATAAATTTTGTGAGACAAGGTCAGAATGATTTCGGGTTCCCCTGTTCTGATTTTGGAAAATCATCAAAAATTTAATAAAAATAATTAGGGGCTTAAATTTATATATTTAAAATCCTGAATGAGTCTATTTTAAATAGAAACAAACGGTAACATCATTTGAATCCCATACGAGGAGATAATTAAGTTTTAGTGAAGAGGAGTCAGAACTGTTAGACAGCAGAACAGAGGTGAATTTAAAGAATAAACTGTACTTATTGGCTAAACCAAAAATTCTGAAAATTTTATGGTAAGAATATATGTGAGTCTAGTTTCAGGAAAATTTTCAGATCCTTATTTGGAGTTCTGTAGCTTAAGATAAAAATAATTTAATGACTATGACTCAAATGGACAACTTTGAATAAATTTATAAGTAAATAGTGAAATCATAGATAATGTTCCTTATAAGCATGTTATATAAATTAAGGATGTGGAATGGAGAGGAGGAATATATATATATATATATATGAATATTCAGCTAGCATGGATAATTTGCACGTTTTAGGCTCATGGACTAAATTGAATAAAAGTAAAACTTTATGGATAATTTTGTAAAAACGTCAAAAATGACCAAATTGCATGAATTGGATTTTTTATTTATTTAAATTACAAGAATTTATTTTTGTGAGCCTAAGGATTAAAAACCGTCATTAATTAAAAGCTTAGGGGCAAAATAGTAATCTTGCCTACAACATTAATTGAATGTATCAGAATATGAAATGAATGAAAATGATGATCAAATTTATTTATAAAGATCCGAATGACTCAAATACGAGACTTGAACGTGGAAAAGAAAAGACATCGGATTAGTGAAATTGTAAACACGAACAAGTAACGAGGTAAGTTCGTGTAACTTGAATTATATTCTTAAATGCTTGAAATGTTGTTATTGATGTGAATATGATTTGAATTTTTTTCATTGATGAAACATTGATATATTTTATAAAAAGGGGAAGAAATCCCGGTTGAATGGAAGAAAATTCGATGGATCTCTGAAAAGGAATTGACGGTAAAAAGGATCTAGCTCGGACGGGTGATCCTATCTTGATATAGCCCTCCCGAAGAATATGTGGAAAATAGATTTAGCCCGGACGGGTAATCTGAATTAGGGTCTAAATTTAGCGTGGACTGGTAATCCCGAAAATACTCTATGAGTCTATATTACAGGGAATTTAGCCTGGACTGGTAATTCCGCTGTAAGAAATGAGGTTCGCGGGAGTGTGCTCTCTGAATTGGAAAATGTGCACACATGAATATGAATTGACGGACCCGAATTTGTACACTAAAGTGTACCCCTGAAAATCCATCGAAATTTTGAGAAATTCAACGGGATAAAAATAGAAAATGATAAGTACTTAAAATCATGAAATTAAACTTGAAATACATAGAAATGATAATTATTTGATATACTGAAATATGACATGGAAATACATGTATGTGAAACTTGCCTGATAATTATGCATATTCAAGATTATGAACTACTACTGGAATAAATATACATTGAACTTATAGAAAATTATGGTACATGAAATATTGTCATAATGAATTGAATGATTTATATTTAAGAAGAAACAACAAGAAAATGATATGTATCATGACAGGTAAATATGAGACTATTTTTGATACGTTGATACAAGGAAAATTATGTGTATTAGGACAAGTAATAAATTTAAGTGAGACATGGCGAGAAAATAAGTTTGTCAATATTAAAGTGTGCTAACCAATGTTGTTGCTTGAAGTTTAGGCAAGTGTCAAATTACTGTTGAATGGTAATATGTTTAGTTATAAGGTGCATTGGAATGGTAAGTGCTTAGATGAAAATATAATTGAGCTTATGAAAGAGTGGAAAGGTTTCAGTTATGTAATTTCTTATAAAAAGATTTGTTATGTGATATGCCCGTATGAATCCTGCACCTAATTCGGAAATAAAAAAAATTAAAATCTATATATATATTTAGAATTCTGCGAAAAATTCCCTATGATTCCGATTTAATCCTAGTAGGTTCCTAATGAATGTTTTGAGCTTTAAGGGTCCAATAGAGGGACGTTATGATTATTTTCAGAATATGAATAATAAATGACTCAGAATTATTGAAAATGTTCAGTAAACTCCGGTAATGCCTCGTGCCCTATTCTGACAACGGATACGGGTAGGGGGTGTTACATATATATACATAACAAAATTATGTCCAAGTCAAGCCATTCCAATGGCTATTTATAACCAAAACACATATTTGTCATCAATAACCCAATTGCACCTATACATGCCATTATACCAAAATTTAGTTCTTTACATATATCGAAATGAGCCAAAGGATAGTGTGATGATGCTCCGACCAGCTTTTAACCACTTCAAGCTTCCGAATTACTATAAAACAGGAAAAATAATACAGGGTAAGCATATTATGCTTAGTAAGTTCGTATAACGGGAAATTAACTTACCATTCTTTTACATTTAAAGTAAGCATGCAAAATTCATCTAAAGAAATTTGGAAATTTGCCTAAACACATATAATCTTAAGAAACATATTAGTCATGAAATTCATGTGAATATCAAGAAACAAAGATGAGCTCATCATGTAACAAATTTTCATGTACATATGTTTTCCACATCATATATTCATATAACATATACATTTCCATAACAATTTATTTCAAATTCAGATTATCCCATGTCGGAACTTCGCCCGTTGAATTTATTAGAGATATCGATGGATACATAGGTAGTACACTTGAAGTGTACAAACTGTAATCCGTCAATTCATATTCGGGAGTGCTCATACGAGCATATAAACGGGAAGCTCTCTCTCGAGCCATATAATGGGAAGCTCATGTGAGCCATGTAATGGGAAGCTTATCCGGTCTATATAACAGGAAGCTTCTAAGAGCCATAATCAGGAAGCTCATACAAGCCAATAACGGGTAGCTTCGAAGAGCCATTAACAGGAAGCTCCGGATATCCATATATCGGGAAGTTCAAGCGAGCCATATCGAGAAGCTCATGAAAGAGCCTTTAATCGGGAAGCTTACAAAGAGCCATATATCGAAATGCTCATAAGAGCTGCCGTGTGTCCACAACACATGTAGGATCACAACCAAATCGGGATGCTCCGAAGAGCTATTAATGGAAAGCTCGCAAGAACCATATAACGGGAAGCTCGAGAGGGCTAATAATGGGACGCTCTTTTGAGCTGTGGTGTGTCCGCAACACATGCAAGACCACAATCAATTCAGAAATCCTGTATCCATCGAATTTCATTTATTCAAACAGGACTTAACATTTATCGGGCTTTGTCGGATATGTAATCAATTTCATGTACATAGAAATTACACAATTCATATATATATATATAAAACATTCAATTCAAACATTTAAATGTACACAATTTAATTACACGAACTTACCTTGACAAGTGTTCGTTGATTTGTTGTCTATTAGTCCAACACTTTCTCTTTTCCTCGATCTAATTTCGTATTTTGTCTACCCAGATCTATACGAGTAAATTTAACTTAATTTAATACAATTCATATTCAATTCAATCAAATTCACATCTTAGGCAAAATTAATAATTTACCCTTATACTTTTATTTAATTACAATTTCATCCTTAGGCTCAGAAAAATGAAATTCATGCAATTTAACTCTTATTCCAAGCCTAACCGATTTTTACATGTAACATTTGCAGCCCATGTAATTCATAAAATTTAGAATTTTTTTATAAATTTTACATCTTTACAATTTAGTTCCTAAATCACAATTTCATCAAAATTTACTTTAAAAAAGTTGTTTATCTATCAACAACCTTTCATTTTCTACCATAAATTTAATAAGTCATGCATATTCATCCATGGCAAAACTTTAATACTTTGATAACTTTACAAATTAATCCCTGAGATAGCTAGATTAAGCTATTATGATCTCAAAAATATAAAAATTACTAAAAACGGGACAAGAATCCATACCTAATTGAGCCAAAACAACTTGCTTGAACTCAACACCCAAAAACTAGGGTTTCCATGTCTTTTAATTGGGAAAGATCATATAAAATGATGACATTAGATATTTATTTTATTGATAATCTTTTATTTATTTACTTTCCAATTTAGTCATTTTCTTTTCTTAAATTTCCATGGATGAATCATCATACTTATCTACTAACCCCTATTAATGGTCTATTTGCCATATAAGGACCTCAAAATTTTGAATTCCATAGCTATTTGATCCTTTTAGCTACTAGAATTCAACTTTTGCATTTTATGCAATTTGGTCATTTTATCAATTAAACATGTAATCGGTAAAATTTCCTAACGAAATTTTTATACGATATTCCTATCATATAGTAGACCATAAAATATTTTAAAATATTTTTCTTACGAACTCGGATTTGTGGTCCCAAAGCCACTATTCTGATTTCACTGAAAACGGGCTGTTACAGTGAGCTTGTGGGCTAGGTCATTGAGACATCCATATTGGTTCGTTAAAGCGATGATCGACGATGAGGGTTTGTAATTGTGGGGTGATAAAATGTGAAGCAATTTTATTTTGGTTTCAGCTTTTCTTTTTTCATAAACATAACATAGAAAAACTACGTTAAAAGAGATGGAGAAGGGAGGAAAACAGAGGGAGAAGCAGAAGAGAATGAAAAAGAAAAGAAAAAAAAAGGAAAGTTAAAAGAACATAAAAGAAAAAAAATTAAATTGTTCAAAACAAAAAAAAATATGGGAACCAATTATTTAATTTAACCTAAAATTTTGTTTGAAATGATGATTTAACATACCACATCAGCTTACTGTTGCACCATGAGCAGAAATTAACGGCTCGGTGACTAAAATGCTACAACACGTTAATGTAAGTGACTAAAACGTAACATTTCAAACATAAGTAACTAAAATGTAACCTAAGTTAAACAAAAATGACTATTTTGGTAGTTTACCCTTTGATTTATTTTAGTGGAACTAATATTTTCACTATATTATTTTTTATATAATGCTTAGAATTACCTATGATTTCTCGCCAATCCTTAAATAAAAGGATAAATGCATTTCAACTCGTTCAAACCCACATCTTCCTGCACTAGCAACAATACTGATGCCAATTGAATTAAAACTCAATCGGCTCATTAGCATATAATTTATTACGAAATTATCAATTAAAACAAAAAAAAATACATTCTAATAAATCATATCTTTTCTCTTATAAAATAAATCAATGAAAATTATATTTAATGAATTACGTTTGATAAAAGTAGTAAATGACATTTTTATTTTTGTTCTTTGTACTAAATTTATCTGTGTTTCAAGTATCATTAACAATGTTGTTTGAGCTTGATTGGACTGACCAGGGTATCAATCTAGAGAATGAACCGATTATTATTATTATTCTTAAATTCTTTTGAATTTTTAATAATTTTTTTAAAGCCCAAAACAAATAAAAACAAACCCAACTACTCAACCCAAATTAAATATTAAAATAAATTATAAATTATAAAGATAAATAGATAATATTATTAATAAAAATGTATTTACTAAAAAATAAACTTTAGTAAACAATAAAAAATTCAAATAATTATAACTAAAAATTTTATCACACGTGAATATGTGTGGAAACTATATATTTAGAACACAGATGTATGTCTAAAATAATATATAATAAATAATGAAGCGTATGATCTGAAACTAATTAATGATAACAAATTAAATATGTACGATATTAAAATAAAAAAATATATTAAATTGTGAGAAAAACTAAATTTAAACATGTAAATACCTCGAAATTTAAGTACGTCAGATTAAGAGTATTAAATGCATTACAATTGTTTATCTTGATGTTGCCATCAATCTTTAGTTGAGTGGTAAATTTAAATGCAATTGACATGGGTTCAAATCTCATCGTATACATATTTTTTATTTTTTTAAAATAAATGACTAAAGTACCTCTAATAATATAATTTATTTTAATTAAGGTCATTTTCGTAATTTTCCTAACTAAGTTGGTGCCTGATTGACTATAACACCAACTTAGTTAGGGACTTAAATAATAGTATGTATAACATGTGCATAATAAAATTAAAATGTGTAAAAAGATTAAAATAAAACTTTGCTTATGTGGAAAATTTAAGGTATTATTAATACAATTGGTATGGGTTCAAATCTTATCATATTTATATATTTTTTAAGTTAAAAAAATAAAGTACCATAGAATAATATAACTTATTTTAAATACAAAAGAATATTTTTGTAATTTCCCTAATCGAGTTGGTGCCAGATTGACTAGGGACACCAACTCAATCGGGAGTTTAAAGAATAGTAGGTATAGATATACAATTGATAGAAGTAATAATGTGTGTATAATAAAATAAAAATAAAACTTTAGTTGAGTGCTAAATTTAATGTTTCATAAATACAAATGGCGTGGGTCCAAATCCAATTATATTCATATTTATTATTATTTTTAAATTAAAAAGACTAAAGCACTTTTGAATAATATAACTTATTTAAAATATGAAATGACACTTTAGTAATTTCCCTAGCTAGTAGATGTGTGGTTGACTCGTGACACAAACTTAGCCAAGGGTTTAAAGAATAATATAGATACAAATATATACAATTGATAAAGGTAGTAACATATACATAATAAAATTAAAATAAAGTTTTAGTTAAGTGGTTAATTTAAAGTTTTACTAATACAAATAGCACGTGTTTAAATCTCATTGTATCCATATTTATTATTATTATTTTAAATTAAAAAGATGTGTCACGGGACAAGATTTAAAGAATAGTATAGATCGTCCCCCCTGCCCGGCCAGTTGTGTTTTACCACATTTGTTCCATGCCTGCCAGTTATTGCCCTCTCCTCCTTGTCTCTGTCCGTCGACTGTTGTCCTCTTCTCCTCACGTTGTTCATAGACCGCTGTCATCGTCTCTCTCAACGGTAACGTTTCTCTCTCTGTCACTCACTCTTTGTAGGAAATTATTTTTATATCTGTAAAAATATAAAAGATGAAATGGAAAAAAAATATTTTGGAAGGAGTAATTAAGAAGAAAATACAAATCAAAAAAAGAAATATGTTTTATTGCTTGTAGTTGATTTTAAAAGTTAGTCGAATGCTTTTTTCTTTTTTATAAGTTAGTTGATTGACTTCTTAGTAGAGCTATCCAAAGGTCGGGTTACTAGCCTAAAATATGTGAGGGTTTGGATAAGTAAACAAAACCCCAAAAAATGGGCTTGAAGAAAAATATAGGCCAATTTTTTAAACAGGCAAGGCCTTAGGTTTTTTGAAGCTCGGGTCTAGCCTAGCTACACGCAAAATACATATTAGGGAAAAATATAATATTAGTACTTGAACTTGTTCACTTCTCTCAGATTGGTACCTATGGTTTTTTTTTGTCCCAGATTGGTACCCGAACTTTTTTTCTGCCCACGGGGTTTGGTACCTAAGCCTAGCGGAGTTAACTTCAGGACAGGTGGCGAAATAAGACTGTGACACGTGGCATAAATGATGTCATGATCTAAAAAATATTAAAAATCAATAAAAATATTTTTAAAACTATTGCCTTTTTTTTCTTTCTTTTCCCGATGATCTTTTTTCTTCCCAATTTCCTTTTCTTTTCTTTTCTCTATTAAACATGTTTGCTTTCAATGGCTGATTTCAATTCCTCTCCTGTTTGTTAAACACATTTTCTCTTCTTTTATCTGCTAAACACATCTGCTAAACACGTTTTTTCTTCTCTTTGTTTTATATTTTGAGTCTTGAGTTCATTTTCTTTTTTGGATTTTCGCATTCAATTTTTTTTTATCTTTTTTTAGTTTTTGGGTAGTTAAATTTTTTTGTTTGTTTCCTTAGAAAATATGAGAAAAAAAGGGAGATATAGGCAGCTCCATTAAAAAAACAAATAACTCAGCACAATAAAAAAAAGCAAATAATAAAGAATCCAACACATTGAAACAATAAATAACAAACAAAAAACCCAAAATCTTAAAAAAAAAACAAAAAAAAATATAAGCAAAAGAATACGCAAAATATATGAAGAGATCTTTTGCATATAAATATATAATCTATGAAGGGTAACAATGAAGAAACCATTGATTTTTGTGCATTGGAAAATAATGAAAATACAAAAGAAAAGTAATAAACTAACAATGCTTCAATCAAAACCAAGAAAAAAAGCTATAGAATCTTAATAGTCAAAGCCCTTGTTTTCTCCATAACAAACAACCCCCCCTCCCAAAAAAAGTAAATGTAATGAATTTTTATTAAAATTTATAAAACCCTAGAAATCCTATGGATCCAATGAACAACAGGGGCAATTCCTCCCTTGCATTTGTTGACCCTTTACTCCATGACGTAAAGAACTTCTACTAGGCTTCAAGAAAATCGATTCTCTGTTGTTGCCATGGCAGCGGCACTGCTACTGTTTCCTTTGGCTCCTCAACTCACTCTAAGCCTCACCAGAAGCCTCCTTAGCCTTTCATCAACAGGCGGAGAGTATAATTTCAAAAGCTCAAGGATCAATCTTTGATTTTTTTTTTCCAGCTTTAAAGAGATTTTCTTGGAAATACAAGACAAGATTTGCTAAGACAAGGAATAGAGTTTTGAATGTCAGAGAAGGCTATGGATGGCGGCGACTCATTGTGGCAGCGGCTAGGGTTAAAAAAGATGAATAGGGAGAAGAAGAAGAAAAGAAGATAAAAAAGAAAACAAATAAACAAAAAAATGAAAAGGAATAGAATCATGATTTGTTTTGGATGAAAGAGAAAAATATTTTATTATTTTTTAAAGGACAAATAATTAAAAGAGAAAATAAAAGGAAAATTAATAAAAGGGTCTAATTTGCAGCCAAAGAGGGTGACACGTGGCAGCGCGCGAATGGCCAGCATTACCACGTTAGTAAAAAATTAATGCCATTAGACTCAGGTACCAAACTCGTGGACAGAAAAAAAGTTCGGGTACCAATCTGGGACAAAAAAAATCATAAGTACTAATCTGGAAGAAGTGAACAAGTTCAGGTACTAATATTATATTTTCCCTATACATTATAAAGATTATATATATAATTTTAATATATAAAAACCAACCCAACCTAAATATTTTAAATCTAAAGCCCAAACATATTCAAAATAAAACCAAGGCCCAACCCAAACCTAAATAACACCTAAAAAGTCTAAAATCTAATTTCTCTTTGTCATTTTGCTGTCGTCAAACAAATTCCAAACCTTTTAGCTACTGACTCTCCATGTAACGACTCAATTTTTAATGGTACCAAAAAATATGATTCCGGAACCTCATTTCTGTAAACCAAGTTTGTAAATGTTAATATGAATATTTATGAAATTCATATAAAAATATATTAAAGATTGGTCAAGTAATTTTATTGAATTAATAGTTAATTAAAACTCAGGGACTAAATCGTAAAGTCTAATCACTATAGAGTTTTAATTAACAAAAGGCATGGGGACCTAAATAGTAATTAGTCAAAGATTAAAAATGGTAATTAAACCATTTTAAACTTGGATTTAGTGGATGATGATGCTATTTTATTAAGTTAAGCTAATAATTAAATTAATATAAGTAAACCATGAATAAACCAAATTAAATTAGATTAATTAGTCCCTAATTAGCATATATATATAAAGTTAGTGGAAGGAAGATGTTATCATCTTCCTCATTCCACCATTCTTTTCCTAAAGAAGAAGAAAACCTAAGGAAATTTCTATAACATTCGGCCATCATATGGTAAGCAAATTCAAGTTCTTTTCTTGTAATGCTTATGGATTTGGGGTCATGAGAGCTTGATTTAGCTAGCTTATGTACAATTTGTAAACTATTAAAGTTTTAGGAAGTTTCTATTGTTGAATTCTTAAAGATTTAGACTTGAAATTTATAGATTTTAAACTTAGAATATGAAAAAGACTAGATTGTAAAGTTAATTTAGCTTGTTTGTTAACTTTGTTACATTAAGGACAAATTGAATAAATGTAAAATTTATCATGAAATTATGTTTGAAATAGAAAGTACAAGGTCTCTAATGAGAATATATGAAATCAAATTTTAATCCAAAGTTAGGAATCGAAAGTTATGCCTTTCCTAAATTTAGGGACTAAATTGAATAAAATGTAAAATTTGAGGAAAAATAAAAAATAGGTTTGTATAGGATCATGCATATCATGGTATAATATGAAAATGTTTGGTAGGTATAATATGAAAATAATTATATAAATCAATATTTGGATCAAAGTAGAGCAAATACGAGAAAAGCTAAAATTATAGATTAGTCCCTGAAGTATCCACTTATTTCACATTTTGAAGAGGTAAGTTTACTTAGAAGTACTAACTCAGGTTGTGCGATTTATATACTTGAATTTAATTTGATGTATATATGTATATATACGTTTGAGTATACAGTGATATATTAGTAGTTTGGCACATATGACTAGAAAGGATTGGATTGAAACATGTGAATAACTACAGGGTACAAATGTGTGAAAATGATCTATTACAGGTATGATATTGAACTATATGTAATCAATGCCCATGCAAACTTAGTAAAAGCTTAGTATACAATTAATATGCCAATAAGGTTATACACGTGCTTGATTAGAGATTTTACATATTATAACAAGATCTAGCATTTGTTGCAGATTCTTAGGTTATTTAATGAGATCTAGCCTTGTTGTAGGTTCTCGGGTTATTTAACGTGATCTAGCATCGTTATAGATTCTCGGATTATATGTAACATAGGTTTAGCCCAAACAGGTAACCTGATGTAATTTTAGCTTGTGCGAGCAACTTGGTTCACCCGTGTATCCGAGTCCATTTTACTACAATTCCATCATGAGATATTTATCTTAATTGAATGGAAAAGCTTGAAAATGTATTGACTATGAAATGATATTTGCTTTTAACTTGTTATGTGACATGAAATTGGTTTGGTATTAAGTGATGTTACTCATGATATACGGGTATCTCTAACCTATTTGAATGTTAATGTTGACAAGTGACTAGTTAAGATATTATGTGCCAAAGATAGCCAAATTGTATGCCAAAGTGATTGGTAGTTGTTATAATTATAGGTGATCAAGGTAAGCATAATATTTCCATTTGAACTTATTAAGCATTCTTAATGCTTACTCTAGTTGTTTTCTTCCCCTTGTATATTGTCACCTTGCGGAACTAGTCGAGCCGAATCAGTGAGAAGCACACATTATCAATTAGATGGTAGAATTATTTCCGTTTTGATTCTAAATGTGTAACCGTCTGATTTTTCAGTGGTGTCAAAAATGGCGATTTCGAAACCCCACTTTCGTATATTGAATCCGTAAATATTAAATATTAATATTTACGAGGTTAATATAGAATCATATTAAAATTTGGTCCAATAATTTTTTCGAATTAATAGTTAATTAAGGAACAAAGACTAAATTGTAAAAGTTTATTGATATAGATTTTTAAATAGCCAAAAGACCAAATGAGTAATTAGACCATTTTAAATTGTAACACCCTAAAACCCAGCCTAGAAGTTTAGACCGAATCCTGGAGGTTATATTGATCACTGAAGTGATCTTAAAACAATTTTACAAAACAAGTTGTTAAAATTTTCATACGAACACAGTTTGCTAAAAACAAACGAAACTGTAATAGTCTGATTTTCAGTGATGTCAGAAACAATGGTTTGAGACCACCAAATCTAGAAAATAAGCTCGTAAATTTTTATTATTTAATATTTATGAGCCAAATGTGGCTTTTAAAAGATTTTTGAATTAGTAATTTATGTTTTATAAGGCTTTAATAGGTCAAGTAATTTAGAAAAGAGGTATCGAGATCTCGGTCCTATAAACTGAGCCGTAAATATTTTTATAAATATTTACAGGATGTCATTAAGGTAGTATTAAAGTTTCGTTAGAAAATTTTAACGTTTTGGTAGTAAATTAATTAAAAAGGACTCTGACCGTCAGAAATCCTATGCAGATTTAAAAAGTAAAGAAATAGAGTTCCAAGTTGGTGACAAAGTATTTCTGAAAGTTTCACCTTGGAAGAAAGTTCTTCGATTTGGCCGTAAAGGCAAATTGTGTCCACGATTTATCTGGCCATATGAAATCGCTGAAAAAATGGACCCATCGCGTACCGATTGGCATTACCACCAGAACTTGTCCGGATTCACAACATCTTTCACGTGTCTATGTTACGAAAATATCGGTCAGATCCTTCACATGTTATCTCCCTGACAGAGGTTGAGATCCAGCTTGACATGACTCACAATGAGGAACTGATTAGAATTCTAGCACGAGAGACGAAAGCGTTAAGAAATAAAAAGGCAGCTTTAGTAAAAGTCCTCTGGCAACGACACGGAATAGAAAAAGCTACCTGGGAACGGAAGAAACAATGAGGAAGCAATATCCAAACCTCTTTACTGGTAAGATTTTCAAGGACGAAAATTTTTTAAGGGGAAGAGTTGTAACAGCCTGATTTTTAATGATGTCAGAAATAGTGGTTCGAGACCACCAAATTCGACAAATAAGCTCGTAAATTTTTATTATTTAATATTTACAAGCCAAATGTGGTTTTTAAAAGATTTTTGTATTAGTAATTTGTGTTTTATAAGGCTTTAATAGGTCAAGTAATTTAGAAAAGAGGTATCGAGATCTCGGTAGTATTAATGTAATTTACAGGGTGTCATTAAGGTAGTATTAAAGTTTCGTTAGAAAATTTTAACGTTTTGGTAGCTAATTAATTAAAAAGGACTAAATTCAAAAAAGGTGCAAAACTTGCTAATTGAAGAACTAGTGATTAAATAGCGAAATCGTAAATAAAAGAGGACTAAAAGGGAAATTGGACCCACATGGGACGGCTGAGGCGGCATAAACATAGAAAAATAAAGGAATTGATGTGAAATAAGGGTAAAATTATAAATTTTGCCAAATTTAAGTTAAGTAAAAGGGAAATTGAAATTCTAAACATTTTCATCATCATTTTTCAGTTCTAAAATAGCCATTGAAGAGGGTTTAAGCTAGTTTTTTTTTCTATATTTGCTTTATATCCGGATAGATCAAAAATGGAGTTAGATCGTGGAAGAAAAAGTATCGGGTTAGTAGTTTACGAGTCACGAACAATTATCGACGTAAGTTCGTGTAACTTACTTGTGTATATTTATATGCTTGTATTGAATGTTGAATATGTAAATTGTGTAAATGTCATATATGTGTATGTAATTGATCTCCTAACTGAAAATCCCTGATAAATAAATAAATCTCTTTTAGATAATGAGATTCGATAGATATATGGTTCTGTTTCCCGAAATGGTAGTGTTCCATTTAGATAATAAGTACCGTAGCTCGAAAGAGCGCCCTGTTACAAGTCCTTTCAAGCTTCCCATTATAGTGTTCTTGCGAGCTTCCTGTTAAATGCTCTTCAGAGCATCCCGATCGGTTGTGACCCTACATTTGTTGTGGGCACACCGCAGCTCTTATGAGCATCCCGTTATATGGCTCTTCGTGAGCTTCCCGATTAAAGGCTCTTTGTGAGCTTCTCGTTAGTGCTCGCTTAAACTTCCCGTTATATGGCTATTGGGTGCTACCTGTTAATTGCTCTTCGGAGCTACTTGTTATAGGCTCTTTGTGAGCTTTCTGTTATAGTGCTTAAGAGAGAGCTTCCCGATTAAAGGCTCTTTGTGAGCTTCTCGTTAGTGCTCGCTTGAACTTCCCGTTATATGGCTATTGGGTGCTACCCGTTAATTGCTCTTCGGAGCTACTTATTATAGGCTCTTTGTGAGCTTTCCGTTATAGTGCTTGAGAGAGAGCTTTCTGTTTAAGTGCTCATAAAGCACTCTCGAATATGAATTGATGGATTTATAGTATTGTACACTTCATGTGTACTACCCAAGTATCCATCGAGGTTTCAAATGATTCAACGGGTGAAATTTTGACATGAGAACATGTGAAATCAAAATGAAACAATTATCTATATAAGCATGAAATAGTTGGAAAATCGATACCTGATGAGCTCATCCTTATTTTTGTTATTCACATAAATTACATGACTAACATGTTTGTTGAGGTTATATGCGTTAGGCTAATTGCCAAATTGCTTTGGATGTATTATGCATGTTTAAATAAATGGTAAGTTAATTTCCCGTTATACGAACTTACTAAGCATTAAGTGCTTACTCTGTCTTATTTCCTTTGTTTTATAGTATTCGGAGGCTCATAAAGGTTGGAAGCTGGTCGGAGCTACATCACATTATCCCCCGGACTTTTCGATATATATATAAATAGTAAACTAATTTTGGTAATAATGACATGTATAGGTTAAATGTTACCATCGATGGCAATTTAATGTTGGTTGAAATTAGCCATTGAAATGGATATTAAATGATATGTTTTGATATGTATATAGTCTTAACATGCTTGATGAGTATGTTTAAAGGGGTGTATGAGGAAAATCATATAAGTATATTGGATATTAGTTTATGATAGTGTATTTGGTAAAACATGTTTATAAGTATTAGGCTATCTTAGTGAGTTGGACATTTGATCATAGGTATTAATATGTCATGCATAAGACTTGAATTTGACTAGGTTTAAATGTCTTGAATTGGCTTTTGAATGTGTTTAAATGTTTATATATGCACATGGGCGTGTGTTCTATTCGTGTGTCCCCTGCATCTTAAAATTTTAAAACAGAATGCTCAAAATTGATCACATGGCCTGGCACACGGGCGTGTGGCTTGGCTATGTGACCCCTGCACTTAAATGTATTTCCAGTCAGAGAGTTACACGGACATGGGACACGCCGTGTGCCCTACTTCAAATACTACACGACCTAAGACACGGGTGTGTCACTTGGCCGTATGTGTCCCCTACACTTTAGAAAATTTTGAAATTTCGTGAAAAATTTTCTGAGTTTCTGTTTTAGTCCCGATTCGATTCTAAAGTGAAATTTGAGCCTCGAGGGCTCTCATAAGGGACTTTATGAATAATATCTGACATGAATGTTAAATAATAATATGAAATATCTATATTTAATCTGTTTATTCCGGTAATGCTCTATAACCCTGTTCTGGCGACGGATACGGGTTAGGGGTATCATAGAAACCGTTAAGGTTTCAAAACAAAAAATTTATGTTGCGTCAAAACATTCAGAAATAAAGTTCCACAGTTTCTAGAATTCAATCCAAAAGTAAGTTACGAAAACCCAAAATAGAATTGTACCACAGTTCCTATAGATTTCTATAGTCTAAAACAGTTCACAAATTTAAGGAGTAGAAGAATAATTTTATTGGCTTGACTTAAAATGCATCACTCTGGGACCTCTGGTATGCCAAGTCCAACTTCAGAAAACGAGAGTACCTGAAAGGGAGAGAATTAAGGGGTTAGCTACACAAGCTCAGTGTGAGCTCGAAATAGACGAAAACAAAAGATGGTAGTCTAACGGATGGTTCAAAAAATGAATCATATGCTTACAAATCACATACGGATAACTCAAACGACAATCGGATAAACTGAGACTTAACGTTAACAAACCTATCTCATATATGTTGTCATTCCAAGCAAACATGTACCCAAAAAGATATGGATTAAACAGAGCATTTCATTAAGATGCTAACTAATCAAACAAACAGACATAGACTCAGAAGTGTGAATTACGCAACAACCAGAAATCCAGCCCAACCAACCGAAACTTGTACACCACCTATGAGCTAATAAAGCCCAACCAACCATGCACACCACATAGGACCTCTAAAGGCCAATCCACCCCACACACCACATATATGGAATTCAGCCACTGAAATATCAATATGCAACTGAGCTAGCATATGCACAATACATTACGGTAAATTGTTGTACAAATATGTTGAAGTTAAAGCTGCCAAATCAGATCAGACTTCCTTCTCTTTATAACCAAAACCCAAATTTATATGCAAAAGCCAGAATGCACTCAACATGCTAACAGACTCGCAGAATAGAATACGTAAACAGTGGACCATTTTTAGAGTCAATATCAATTGAACACAAATAGTATGTATCAATAGCATTTTAACAAATTATTATATTAATTCTATAATTAAAAAAATGCATAAACCTAAGATGAAATAGAGTCCCTACCATTATTTCTAGGGCCTAACCGAGGGTCGAAACACACAGAATCTCAAAAGGGTCAAGATCCGACACCGCACGAAAATTTGAGAAACAGAGCCACAAGACCATGTGCCCTGACCGTATGGAAGTGCCTAGGCTGTGTGGAGGCCTCCATGCCCATGTGAAGGAGGCACATGCCTGTGTGAAGAAGCACACGCCCGTGTGAAAAGAGGCACACGACCGTGTGGTTGTGACACACGCCTGTGTGACTTAAAGACATGGCCGTGTGAACAACCCATGTAACTCTCTGTCCGAAATTGCTAAAATATGGTGCAGGATAGACATGGCCGTGTGAAAGTCTCACACGGCGTGTGAAAATCGACTAAAATCCTTAAAATTAGCCACACAACCGTGTGGCACCAAAATTCACCCCAAAACCCTAATTCCTAATTACACATGACCGTGTGAACGGCCCGTGTGGCCACTCGTATAGTCATGAAACCACACCAGAACAGGCTGCAAAACGTGTATTTTTTGTCGAAATAGTTCCCAAACCCTTAGTAACTCAACAAGATACCAAATTTTATCGAAAACATACGATTCAATGCTGATTTTGAACAATTTCAAAACACACAGAATTTGCCGAATCTCACAGAATCAAATCAGCAATTCAACATCAAAATTACAGAGTTTTTGAACACACACCTTAGACGGGATAACGAGCACCTAGAATCGTTCGACTCGTTCCATCAAGCCGATTTAGAAACCTCAATTAACAAACAGATTGAACTATAAGAGTTTCAATTACGAATCAAAAAGAAATTAAAGCAATTCCATCGCCAATCCAAGAGACAAACCTACCTGATTCAGAATGCAACTAATCAAAACGCACGAATACTATCTCCCTTCAAACAAAAAATGAAAAATGAAAATGCAAAAATAAAAGGGGCAAGAAACATCCAAGAAAAAAAAGTGTGAAAGAGGGAGAAGAGAACGTGAGAAAGGAATTTGACCTCTTTCCAAAAAGAATAATAAATAAAAATAAAAATAAATAACTTAATACTTAAAACAAATCTAAAATAAAATAAAAAGAAAGAAAAAAATAATACCTCAAAACAGCAATGAGGATTTGAACTCGAAACCCAGAGGTAAACTAACACATACCCAACCACCAAACCATCAAGCCCATTTTGACATCAAAATGTGACTACCGACCCAAATGCTCAACCTACTCACTAATCCTAAACGCATACCTTAAATCTTCTAACCCCAAATTTTAGGGTGTTACATTAATGGTTAAACGGTGGTGGATGATGATGAAATCCATTAAATTATGTTAAATTGGTTTAAGGTTAAATTAATTACGTTTAGTTAAGATAATTAGTAATTAATTAAGTTATAATCTTAGTATAAAAGCTAAATCAAAGAAAGAAAAGAAACACCTCATATTCATCTTCTTCCTCACTGTAGAAAAAAAGAAAAAATAGGGTTTGAAGCTCTCAAATTTTTGGCAACAATTGGTGAGTTCAATTTAGTCATTTTCTTATAAGTTTTTATGTTTCTGAGGTCATGAGAGCTTGATTTAGATAACTCATGTACCAATTTGTAATTTTTTAAAAGTTTTTAAAAGTATCCATTGATGATTTCTTAAAGAAATTGGTGTTAAATTGATAGATTTTAAGCTGAGAAGTGAAAAATGACTAGATTGTAAAGTTTAATTGCTAGTTTTTGAATATAAGAACTAAAGTGCATAGATTGTGAAATTAATGTGAAATTTCTGTAATTTTAAATAGTAGAGGGTATTAAAAGGATGTAATATAGATTATTTTCAATATCAAAGCTCAAAATTGAAAGTTATGGAAAATTCGATTTTGTGGACTAAATTAAATAAAATGTAAAACTTTAGGGACATTAAAAATGAAATTAAATTGGTTCATGCATATTATGGGATGATATAAAAGTGTTTGATATTGATAAATCAAATTGAATAATTGTATAGATCAGGAATTGAACAAAACTGGGGATAATCGGGAAAAAGACAAAATTGTTGATTAATCCTTGAAGATTCGGTTGTTTGCTATTTTGACCAGGTAAGTTCATATGGAACTTACTGTTTTGTTTCATGTTATAATTGAATTGTAATTATTTTTCTTATTAGTTTATATAAATGTGAATTTGGTGATTTTAGCATCAATAGGACTAAATTGCGAAGTATGAAGAATATGATATTTATGAATAGGTACAAGGTACCAAAGTGGAAATGAAATGTTTATAAGATTCATATGACATGTATATGTTGTTACTAGGATTGAAATGATATGATTACAGTAATAATGCCCATGTGAACTTAGTAAAAGATTAGGATACATATGACATGTCACTAGGGTCAAATATGGAAACGATTAGAGATTTACATGGTTATATAAGATCCAAGATTTGTTGCAGATTCTCAGCTTATGTGTATCGTTGGTTTAGCCTATACTAGTAACCTCGATATGATGTTAGCTTGTGTGAGCAACCCTAATCACTGTCAGCTTGTGTGAACAATGTAGTCCTGTGTATCCAAGTTGATTTACTAAGGTTCTCTCAGGCAAAAATGGTAACTTAATGGAAATGAAATTGTTGAAATGATTTGAACATGAATTGAATTACATATGCTTTCAAATTGAATATGAATTGGATGGTACATGATATTAAATTTTATTTTTGTATATATATAATTTGTGTTATAAGTTCTTGATATGTAAGTGAACTAACCTATTAGTTGTATTTGTTGATAAGTATTTGATATATAAGGATGCCGAGGGATGCTACATAGAATGCCATTGCATTTAAATGTTTAATTTGTTGTAGTGTTAAGTTAAGTAAAATTCATATGGACTTACTAAGCTTTCAATATGCTTACTCCATTGCCTCCCTTTTTCCTTGTAGATTGCCAACTTGTGGAACCTGTCGATCGGATCATCGAGAAGCTCACACTATCTTGTTATTGATTTGGTAGTTTTCCAATCGTTTTAAAGCTCAATTTTGTGGCATGTATATAGGTGTTATGTAATTGTTAACTTTGAATGTTGGCATAACTTGAAATCTATCTTATGCTTGATTTTGGCAATGTTAATGTTTAATGTAAAATGGGGGGTGTGTGTATTTTTTTTCTTTGCAAAATATGGTTGAGTTATGAATGACACTTAAAAATAGCTTGTTTGAACATAGATTAGCATAGTTGAGAAGATTATTTTGAATGGCTAGTTGGTTGGATGAATGGTTTGTAATTAAATACGTTGAAATGGTAAGTTTTGGTGCTAATTTTGAAGTTATGTAGGAATGATTGAATTGAAATGGTTAGATGCAATGTTTTGGCATGTGTTTGAAATGTTGTTGTGTAAGAAAAGTTAAGCAAATATGCACCAAATGTGAAGAATGAGAGGTAGCCATGAAATAGGTACTAAATGGCCTAAATTTTACCAAAAACAAAGTCTACATCTCGACGAAAAATCTTCCTTACCGCAACGTCGGTCGATTGTGAGTTACTCGTGATGTAACAGCCCGATTTTGACCCTAATCAGACATAGTGGTTTTGGGACCACAAATTTGAGTCAAAAAATTATTTTAATATTATTTTCTGTGTTTATTATGTGTGAACTTGATTGTGTGCAATTTTCGTGCTTTAATTTCGTCGTTTGAGTGTCCGATTAAATAAAAGGATTAAATCGCGTAAAATAAAAATTTAGTGGTTATTTTTAAAAGGGCTGAATAGTTTTTTTAATAAGGAGGCTTTATGTTGCAATTTAACCATTATTAAAATGATGGACGCTAGTGGACATGTTAAATGAATATATTTTAATTGTTTCATTAAGGGTAAAATGGGAAAAAGTTAACTAATATGAAATAAAATAAAACAAAAACATAAAATGGCCATTATGTTCATCTTGATGGCCGAATTCATGAAAGAAAATAAGCTATTTTCTTAGTTTGAGGGTTCGGCAACTTGAAGATCACTTTCGGGTATGTTCTTTGTTCGATTTTTGATGATTTTTATGTTTTTATGATCGTTGCTTCGAGTGCTACCCATGCTTTAATTTTCAGAATTGATGATGAATTTGGTATTTTCCATTGATGTTAACTTAATGCTTTTGTGGTTTGATGATGAAATATAAACTTTTTTTGATAGATTATTATGTTTAATTAAGTGATTTTTGATTAAAATGTGTATTAAGGATTAAATTGAGAAAAGTGTAAAATTCAAGGTTAAATGTGTGAATAAACTAAAAATATGGGCTGCTAGTAGTATGGGTAGAATTCGGCCTAACAAGGATTTAGTGAAATTTTGTGTAATTTTGTGTTTTGTACAAAAAGGACCAAATTGCAAAAAGTGTAAAATGTCAGACGCAAAATGGTAATTTGCCCATTTATGTATTTTTGGATTTAATGGAATGATTTGATGAATAAAAAGGCTAAATTTGAATATGTTTAGATCAAGAAACGAAGAAAACAGAATTGGATCGGGGGAAAACGAAAGTAGTCGAGTAGTCAATCGTGTCCGTTTATATCCGAGGTAAGTCTATTAGCAATTTAATGTTATCAAATCAACATATATATATATATATATATATATATATATATATGTAAATCTAATTTATAATTGATGAGCTATAATTAGAAGTATATAATTTGATTTTAGTATATGTATGAATCTTATATATATACATATAAGATGTTCGAATAGGTATGTATATAAAAGTATAAATTCTTGGATTTAATTAAAAGTATGGATGTTATAATTGTGTATAAATAATGTACGAATATATATATATATATATATATGTGTGTGTGTGTGTGTGTGTGTGTGTGTGTGTGTGTGTAAATATATATATTCTTGAACTTAATCAAAGTATGAATGTTATATAAGTTCATAAAAGGTTCGAATACATTAAGGTATATACATGTATGATTCTTGATTTCTAATTAAAGGTATATATATAATATATTTGTATATATTTGGATCGAATAAGCATGTATATACATGTATGATTTCTTATATGGAGTTTGAGTATGTAATTAGATATGTATATATTAGATTCGAATATGTGTGAGTATATAAGTATAAGTTCATGTTTTGATTATAAGTGTGTAATTATCTATGTATATGGTAGATTCGAATATATATATAAATATACATGTATAAGTTATAGTATTGGAATTAGGTATGAATTTATATATGTATATGAAAAAAATATAATGTCGCTAATGACAATATATCGCAACGAAAAATAGAAATAGAAAAATAAAGAACACACAGATTTTACGTGGAAACCCTTTCGAGAAAAAACCACGGCCAGAGGAGAAGAAAATTCACTATGACGAATTCAAATTCAATTACAAGAGGAGTAGACTATGCCTATTTATAGGCTTGTAAACCTTATTCTAATAGGAGTGAAACTCTTTATTCTAATAATATCAAATAGATGGAGTTTAATAAGGTTTAAAAAAAAAACCTTATTCTAAAATAAAATAAAAGAAGTATAATTCTATAGGGATTTTACTTTTATTTTATTTTACCACAATATTTTATTTAAATAAGGATTTGGGTCACTTAATTCTAACAATCTCCACCTTGACACGAATTCTTAATGAACAAATTCTTCATCGCGAACTCTCAACAAACAAGTTTCTCTACCTCTTCCATAAAACCCCTTAAGGGTTTATCTTCAACAATGAACACTAACCAAGTCTAAGCAATGCTCAAACTTGGTTATAGGAAGTGACTTAGTCATCATATCTGCAGGATTTTCATGAGTGCTAATTTTGCTCACAACAATATCACCATGAGCAATAATATCACGAACAAAATGATACCGAACATCAATGTGTTTTGTTCTCTCATGAAACATTTGATCTTTTGTAAGGAAGATGGCACTTTGACTGTCACAAAATACTGTATTGATTTGAAGGTCTTCATTGAGTTCACTAAAGAGTCCCTTCAACCAAATAGCTTCTTTACAAGCCTCAGTAATCGCCATGTACTCAGTTTCAGTGATAGACAAAGCGACTGTAGTTTGCAAAGTGGCTTTCCAACTGATTGCACAACCTTCGATTGTAAAGACATAACATGTGAGAGATCTTCTTCTATCGAGGTCTCCAGCAAAATCAGCATCAACATACCCAATGACTCCATCTCTGGTTCCTCCAAACTGTAAGCAAACATCGGTAGTACCTCGTAAGTATCTTAAAACCCACTGAACTGATTTCCAATGTTCTTTACTAGGATTCACCATGTATCTACTAACTGCACTAACTGCATATGATAAATCTGGACGTGAACAAACCATGGCATACATGAGAGATCCTACTGCACTATAGTATGGAACATGTGACATGTACTCAATCTCATCATCTGATTGTGGAGACAAAGCCGATGAAAGTCTGAAATGGGCTGCTAAAGGAGTACTAACAGGCTTAGCATTCTGCATATTGAATCTACAAAGAACTTTCTCAAGGTACCCCTTCTGACTTAGGTACAATTTACTTTCTTTTCTATCTCTAAGAATCTCCATACCAAGTATCTTCTTTGCTGGTCCCAAGTCTTTCATCTCAAATTCTTCATTTAGTTGGGCTTTGACTTTTCTTATCTTTCCTTTATCTTTCGCTGCTATCAACATGTCATCAACATAAAGGAGTAGATACACAAAAGAACCATCATTGTTTTTCTTAAAGTAAACACAACTGTCAAAGCTACTTCTTTTAAAATCATGAGAAGTCATAAAGGAATCAAACCTCTTATACCACTGTCTTGGTGACTGTTTCAAACTGTAAAGGGACTTTTTCAGCAAGCAAACATAGTCCTCTTTTTCTGAGACTGTAAAACCCTCTGGTTGTTGCATGTTAATATCCTACTAAAGTTCTCCATGCAAAAATGTAGTTTTTACATTTAACTGCTCAAGCTCCAAATCATGCATGGCCACAATACCAAGCAAAGCTCGAATTGAACTATGCTTCACAACTGGAGAGAACACATTTGTGAAATCCACTCTTGGAATTTGACTGTAACCCTTTGCAACAAGCCTTACTTTATATCTGGGTTCTTCAACTCTTGGAGTCTCTTCTTTCTTCTTAAACACCCATTTACAACGAACAACCTTTTTACCTTTAGGAAGTTTCACAAGATCCCATGTTTTATTTTTGTGTAGTGATTCCATCTCCTCTTGCATAGCAAACATCTACTTTTCTGAGTCTTCACAACTAACCGCCTCAGAATAATTAGATGGCTCTTGGTTTGCATCTATATCTTCAGCCACATTTAAAGCATAAGCAACTAGATCAGCCTCGGCATACTTCTTTGGAGGTTTAATTTCTCTTCTAGTTCTATTTTTAGCGATAGAGTATTGTGGTGAAGAAGCAACTCTATTTTGAATTTTTGTACTGGCTTTAATAGTCGACTCTGTTGTAGATTCTAGATTAATCTGATGCTCCACCTGGTTTTGATTTTCTTTATTGGAAGAGTCTTTAAGAGATAAATTAGGTAGTATAGCAGTTTCATCAAAAATAACATCTCTGCTAATCACAACTTTTCTATTTTCAGGACACCATAACTTATACCATTTTACACCAGCTTTATAACCAAGAAAAACACATTTAATAGATCTCGGTTCCAATTTTCCATTATCAACATGAGCATACGCAGGACAACCAAAAATCTTTAAATCAGAATAGTCAGCAGGATTACCAGACCATACCTCTTGTGGAGACTTTTTCTCAATGGCAACAGATGGAGATCGGTTGATCAAAAAACATGCAGTAGAGGCTACTTCGGCCCAAATGGCTTTGGTAAGTTGGCATTTGACAACATACATCGAACCTTCTCCATGATCGTTCTGTTCATTTGTTCTACAACACCGTTTTCCTGTGGAGTATGACGAACTATCAAGTGTCTCATAATCCCTTCTGATTTGCACAATTTATTAAACTCATCAGAACAAAACTCTAAGCCATTGTCTGTGCGGAGGTATTTTATTTACTTTCTAGTCTATTTTTCAATCACGGTTTTCCAAGACTTAAATGCGAAAAACACATCGCTTTTCTACTTCAGGAAGAATACCCACACTTTTCTGGAAAAATCATAAATAAAAGTTAGCATATAATTAGTTCCACCTCTCAAAGGCACTCTAGATGGCCCCCACAGATCAGAATGAATATACTCCAACGTTCCCTTCGTGTTATGGATTCCTCTGCTGAATTGAAATCTCTTTTGCTTTCCAAAAATACAGTGCTCACAGAACTTCAGTTTGCAAATTCCTTGCCCATCAGGAAGTCCTCTTTTGCTCAATTCTGCCATGCCATTCTCACTCATATGCCCTGGGCGCATATGCCAAAGTTTAGTAATATCATCATCTGACAAGGAAGAGGATAAGACAGCTGTATCACCAATAACAGTAGAACCCTGCAAAACATATAACTTGGCAGTCTTTCTCTGCCCTTTCATCACAATGAGGGAACCTTTGGAAATCTTCAAAACCCCACTTTCAGCTGTGTATTTGTACCCTTTGGAATCAAGAGTACTCAACGAAATTAAATTTCTCTTTAACTCTGGAACATGTCGTACGTCGCTGAGTGTTCTGACAACTCCTGCAATTCTACATGAAGCATTATTTCTCGTCAAAACAATACCTTTAGACACTGTTTCGTAAGTTGTAAACCAATCCCGATTCGGACTCATGTGGAAGGTTCAACCTGAATCAAGGATCCACTCCTCGCTCGCTTTAGAATTGTTGACAGAAGCGACTAGAAGTTCACCATCGCTGTAATCTTCTACAACATCAGCTTTACTAGAATTTTCTAGTTGTTTTCCATTTTGATTCGCAGCCTCCCTTTTGATCTTGTTCTGTAGCTTATAGCACTCAGATTTACTGTGTCCTTTCTTCTTGCAAAAGTTACAAGTTTTACCTCTGTTTGAAGACTTCGATCTACCTTTAGATTTACTGCGAGGATTCCGTTACTGTGTCCTTCCACGATCATCATTAGCATTCTGATCTTATCTCCCATGAACAATAAGACCCTCTTCTTGAGAGTAGGTTTTAACCACAAGATGCTTTATCTTATCATACGAGGTTAAAAAATCATAAACCTCATCAACTATGAGAGACTCGCGGCTATATAAAATCGTATCTCTAAAGATTGAATAAGACGGGGGGAACGAACAATGTAGAATCAACCCTAGATCTTCCTTATCATACTGAACCTCCATGGCTTCCAAGTTTGAGAGAATTTCTTTGAACACTGTTAAGTGTTCGTGCACAGATGCACTGTAACACCCCTAACCCGTGTCCGTCGCCGGATTAGAGTTACGAGGCATTACCGATCAAAACCCAACTTAGAAATTTTTTTTTAGACTAAACAACTCAAGTTAGACAGCATATAAAATACTTATATATATATATTATATACATATACAAGGTACCACTTAGCATATAAATTACAGCCTAAAACATACAACTTCATAAATTTATTACATCTAAAATCATATATCATACCAATCAAAATGAATCAAGTACAAAGTCGTATAAGTATAATTACAAACATCATATTATTCAAATTGTTAACAAAAGCATAAAGATTATGTATAACTAGTATAGATGTGCCATTATTAATAACTAGAACGCAAGCATGAAAATGGATTATTTTCGTATGGTTACTTAAGTTTGTGATTTTTAAACTAATCAAAAATTACAAGCAACCTAAAACACATTTAATTTAATAACATTTAATCCATGTACCATACGTATTCGAATATATATATATATATATATATATATAACATTTTCTTTTTATAGCCAAGACATTAAACCAAATCCATTTGTATCACATTGTATTATCTATCACAAGTTCCTACCATATCCGAATACACATGGCCTACAATACCAATTTAAAATCAAACATGCATCATTAATCAAATTTCATATACTAATCATATTTCAAAAATCCAACTATATCTTTATCATTTAACTAATCAAATCTTAATACCATAACTCAAGCATATATCCAAACATTTATTTCATTTCAATTTACTAATTTCAATTTACTAACTATACTACATATTACAACATAGGTAATCTACCCTATTTGGACAGCTTTTATACATCAATTTGGATAGCATTTATATACCAAATTAGAGAGCATTTTCACATCAAAATTTGGACAGCATATATGTAACAAATTGGGCAGCATTTAAGCATCAAAATTGGACAGCATATATGTAACAAATTGGGCAGCACTTAAGCATCAAAATTGGACAGCATATATGTAACAAATTGGGCAGCACTTGAGCATCAAAATTGGATAGCATATATGTAACAAATTGGGCAGCATTTAAGTATCAAAATTGGACAGCATATATGTAACAAATTGGATAGCATTTAAGCATCAAAATTGGACAGCATATATGTAACAAATTGGTTCAACTCATAACCAAATCAATCCATCATCCAATGCATAACTATTATACATATACTAATCACTTAATCAAATTTAACATGTCCAAACTATATATATATATATATATCACATTTATTATCATATCACAAACTTATACCATAATTCAATATGCAAAATTATAAACCCCATTTCCATGACCATTAAAAAAACCATATGCATAAACACCAAACTCGATCAAAATAAGATGAGCCATTTTCGCATGGCCATTTATATACATGTTCCAAAACTAACCAAAAACATAAGCAAGCCTATACATGCCTTAATATCGAGCTCAAAAATTTATCAAAATTCCCAAAAGATGTCGATAGTGTGATAGACTTTGTTGACGATCCCCGAGCTCGTAAACAACTTCCAAAATCTATAAACGAAAAGCAATATACACACAGTAAGCTATTTAAGCTTAGTAAGTCATAAGCAAACCTTATTCATTTTTTTTTTAACGTTAATATCAAACTACTTTACCAAGCCAACCAAATCAAATATAAGTAAACATTGAACTTTATAAAACTTAATGCACAAATACTCAAATTCTTGTATACTTAACATTTTATAATTTAAAACTATGATAATAGGCCGATCTCCCTATACCACCAAATCACTTATAATTACGAACATGCTCACACATTATTCATATATCAATCAACTTTGAATCATCAATTCAATATACAACTTACCTTAAATTTCATAGCATGATATAAATACATACCTGAACATTATTAATTCGATTTCACATTCGGTCATCACTTAACATTACCCGTTGAACCACTCGGAATTAAAAAGGATACGTGGATAGTCTGAAACTCGTACAATGCCAACGTCCCAGACGTGGTCTTACATGTAATCACATACCGATGCCACTGTCCCAGATAGGGTCTTACACGAAAACACAAGTCGATGCCGACGTCCCAGACGTGGTCTTACACGAAAACACATATCAGAGTCCTATGTCATGACATAAGTATCCTATCTATTCCTAGGGTTCGTACGGAGCTTTTAGGCGTTGATTATCAATCGAATCGAACTCGAAATAAAATTCCTATCTCAATAATCATTTTCGGCCAAAACATATAACAAATAAAATAATTTAATTTATCACTTATCGTTTATATATTCTTGAATTTAACAACATTTAAATGCTTATCGACTTACCTCGGATGTCGTCGACTGCTAAATCGGCTACTCGACCACTTTTGTCTTTTCCCGATCCAAATTCGATTTCTTTAATTCTTGATCTAAACATATTCAAATTAAGCTTATTTAAACACCATTCTATTCAATTTAGCCTAAAAACACATGAATGGGAAAATTACAATTTTGCCCCTAACATTTCACACTTTTTATAATTTAATCCTTTTTGCTCAAAACACAAAATACACAAATCTTGACTACACTCCTTAAGGGCCGAATATTCCTAGTTACTCAAAAATTTATTTTCTCAATTTAGGCCTAGTTACTCAAATTCACCAAAAATTCAAAGACAAAACATGTTAATCTAACACTTATATTTCATATTTCATCAACTAAAATCATGAAACTCCACAAAATTAAGACATGGGTTTTGAAGTATTCAAAGCAACGATCTCAAAAACGTAAAAATTATCAAAAACCGAACAAAACACATACCTAAATCAAAGGACACAATGGCCGAACATAGCTTTCTTCTTTTCTTACTTTTTCTTTTGATGTTTCGGCTATGGATGAAATAATGCATGATTCATTTATTTTATGTTTTATTTTATTAGCATTATATTATAATATTATTATTTTACTTTTACATTTAATATATATAAAAACTATATATATATATATATAAACCATCATGCCGTCCACTACATTTACTATTGGCTAAATTACAACATAAAACCTCCAAATTATAAAGACAACAAAAATTAGGCACTTTCATATTTAACCATCAAGTTTTTATTTTACGGGATTAAGCCATTTTCTCAAATTAGGCACACAAACAATAAAATTATTTCATGAAACTTTCACACATGTAAATTCACACATCATAAACACACAAAATAATATTAAAATGTTTTTTAGACTCGGATTTGTGGTCCCGAAACTACTATTCTGATTAAGGTCAAAATTGAGTTGTTACATGCACCTTCCTCCAAACGATGAGCATAAAGACGCTGCTTCATTTGTAGCTTGCTAGTTAGAGTTTTCGACATACATATCTGTTCCACCCTCTTCCATAATCCAGCAGTGGTCTTTTCCTTGATCACATCCTGCAAAATTTCGTTAGACAAATGCAGATGTAACTGTGTTAATGCCTTTCGATCCTTGCGCTTCTTCTCTTCCTCTGTCAATGTTGAAGGCATCTTATCTACCCCTAATAGGGCTTCCTCTAAGTCCATCTATGCAAGAACTGCTTGCATCTTTATTTTCCACAACGCGAATCTGGTGTTGCGATCCAACAGCAGAATTTCATACTTTAAAGACGTCATTACCGTGATTGAAATGAACAACCCGGAAGCTCTGATACCAATTTGAAAAAAAATATAATGTCGGTAATGACAATATATCACAAAGAAAAATAGAAATAGAAAAATAAAGAACACACAGATTTTACGTGGAAACCCTTTCGAGAAAAAACCACGGCCAGAGGAGAAGAAAATTCACTATGTCGAATTCAAATTCAATTACAAGAGGAGTAGACTATGCCTATTTATAGGCTTGTAAACCTTATTCTAATAGGAGTGAAACTCCTTATTCTAATAATATCAAATAGATGGAGTTTAATAAGGTTTAAAAAAACCTTATTCTAAAATAAAATAAAAGAAGTATAATTCTATAGGGATTTTACTTTTATTTTATTTTACCACAATATTTTATTTAAATAAGGATTTGGGTCTAATTCTAACAGTATATGTGAGGTTCGAATGTGTATGCTTATACATGTATAAGTTTTATATTGAATCAAATGAATGGTATTAATAGCTTAGATTATTTTTGGTATTGAATCAAAGGAATGAAATTATTAGCTTAGATTATAATAATATGTTTGAATGTTAAATGTATATTATTTAAGTATATTATAAGTTAAATAGTATGATAGTAGTAGTAGGATCAAAAGTATAAGGTTATATATAAATGTGTTCGGCTGAATCATTGAATTATTAAGTTTGATTTGGTGATTGAACTTTATAGATCCCTGTGATTCAAAGATAAAGGTTATAAATTTTGAGCTAAATTTTTATGTATGGATTTTATATACATATATAGTTCGAATATGAGTTACAACTTATGTGAATTGAGATTTCAGGCTCAGTGCCTAGAAGGCTTATCGCCAGTGAGATGATTCAGACTTTATGTCTAGCAAACTTGATGCTGGTGAAACATTTCAGTCTATAAGTCTAGCAGGCTTAATGTCGGTGAAACATTTCAGACTATAAGTCTAGCAGGCTAAAAGCCAGTGTACTAAATCAGGTTTTAAACCTAGCAGGCTAAGTGCCGCTGAATCTGTTTATATTATGTGTTTAAATATAATGGATATACGTACAAATTATGTCATATGTATTTGAAGAACATGCATATACATTCGGTCATTGGATTTTGATGAGCATATAATCATTCGTTTATATGTATTGGAAGAGTATATATATACATATTCGGTCTTATGCACTTGTTAAGTATAAATGCAATCAGATCTGTGCATGTGATAAATCTATATATGCATTTGGCTATTCATGTTTAAAGTATACATGCATTCGGTTTTAAATGTTGATAATTATGTAAGCATTGACTATACGTAATTGATATGTAAATGTATTGGTTGTAAGATTTTTTATGGGTATTTATATATACTATTGGTTGTATGCATGTCGTATATATATATGTACTCATTGATATGAATTCTATGAATTCATATATTTGGTTATAAATAAGATGATTATGATAGCAAATATTCAAATGATAATATATGTGGTATTCGTGATTTCATTAAGTGTACGCAGGAAATTATATATTTTTTTATATATATTTAGTTATGTTGTAGACTTACTAAGCTATAAAAGCTTACTTTGTTTGTTTATGTCTTTCTGTTTTATAGACTTAAAGATCAAGCTTCAAGCTCGGGCTTTGTCAGCAAGATCATCACTCTATCTACTGTCTCGGTATTAAAATGTCTAATTTTAACTTATGGCATGTACAAGCTAGATAATGTTTTGAAAGTAGTACTTCGATATATATATTGTATATGAGATTAATATCCATACGAAAACAGCCTATTTTCTTATGGTTTAGTTGGATTGTAATGTCTTTATTTTATTTTAAATGGTCAAAAGGGAAGTTTAAAATTTTGCAAGTTTAATATTAGATCTAGTTTATCATATGTAAATGTTAAAATTATTAATCTTTAATGAATGTCCGTTCTGAATTGTGTTTTGATTAGTAATGCCTCTTAACCCTAATTCAACGACGGATATGGGTTAGGGGTGTTACACGTGATGTCGAGTGGCCTAAGGTTACGATGTGACAAACTGTTTGGCGACGTCACAACGTGGTAGAAGTGACACCACAACATCAACCCTTTTGAAACTTTGCAATTTGGTCCTATTTCATGCTCGGGTCAACAAATGAGCTTTCATAAGCTCTATTAAGGCTCAGATTTAATTATGTATCATAATGTGAATGTGTTTATGATATGATTGAATGTTTGAATGATTTATTTAAGGTGTATTTGATGGTAGTTGCTCTAGAAATGGATGTGGCATCCTGTAGCTCAGACCCGACGATCGGGTCAGGCAAAGGGTGTTACAAAATGTTGTAACATGTATATTAGGGTACCTTAGTTTGTATAAAGTCATGTTAAGTTGATATTTTAATGGCAAACATAGTGATGGTTGAATTAGAATGTTTGGCATGGCTTGTAATCCAATTAGTACATAGCTTGGTCAAGTTTAATGCTATGAGAATAATGATCTTACTTTTGAAAGGTTTGGCATGTTAAGGATTGTAATTGGACTATTTGAAATAGCTAGATTGATTAGAAATGGTAACTTAAATGTTAAGTATGATTCATAGCTTAATGTATGTTTTGGCTAATTCATGCCAAATTCATTGAGTTGCTTTATCCCTAAATTTGCATAATGAAACCTATTTGAATTGGTAAGTGAAGTGTTTTGGGTATGGATACTTGATATGGAATGAAATGTGCCTAAATGTTGAATGGTTGAATTGTATGATATTGAATGGTTGGTATAGATGACTAAATGCTTGAAATGTTTAGATTAGAATGGTACAATGGTATTTGTTTGTGGAAAGTTGAATGAAATCATTTGATGTTGGTTTGAAAGCAAGTGAATTGGTACCAAATGAGATTTTTGCCAAAACAGAGGCAATGTCGCGACCTTGAACCCTTGACATTGCGACATAGGCCGACAAATAGTGACGTTGCAACATTGATATACCTGTAGTCATGATGTGACTCACTAAGTTGGTGATGTTACGACATGAAAACCATGAAACCGTGATGTTGAATCGAGATCTTTAAAATAATTCACCCTTGAGTTAGAAAAAGAGCTTTCGTAAACTCGTGTTGGACTTGAAAATTATTATGTAGCCTAATATGTATGTGTTTCATACTTAATTGCATGGGTGAATGGTTGTATGATGTTTATGTGACGTTAGTTTCATTGGTAATGGTCGTGACATTCCACAGTTCGGACCCGACGATCGGGTCGGGTATGGGGTGTTATACTCTACGCCTCCACCCATCCTCACAAAGGCTCCACTAGTCACCACAAATTTACTTTGTTGCAAACTAAAGTTCATTGGTCACAAACTCATCACAGATTGGCATTGCGCCAAACCGAAGTTCACTAGTCCCCACAATTTGATTTTTTGCCAAACCAAAGGTCACAATAGCTCGATCTAAGCGTTGAATTTTTGGCTTTAATATACTTGAGTTTTTTGCATTTTAGGCCATCCATGAATGCGTTCTTCCATTTTGTTTTTTATTTAAAAAAAACACATTTCAAGCAATAGTAGTCTCTTTCAATTAGACAGAGTTAGAGTAACATGTTCCATGTCATACAAGCAAATGTAGGAGAGTGATCTCCCATAATTTATTATGGAAAATTAAGCTCTCTTCACTACTTAAGGAGCTTTCATTCAAGTACTTTTTTTATGTTATTTGCATATATATCTTGAGAAATATTTAGTTTTTAGTTTAGATTGAATAAATTGAGCTTTTATGATGTTTTATGACATTTTAGGCCGATTTGGGCCTAAAGAGGAACTAACAAGTTAATCGAGTGTGCAGTATAACATTCAAGATAAAAGTCGCGACATTGGAAGCTGCCTCAATACGTGGCTAAATTTCCAACCAAATTCAACGAGGCAAGCTACTGGACACAAAGTCGTGACACTGGGTTAGCAAAGTTGTGACATTCAACCCAATCCCAGAGATCGAGTAGTCTACCCGTAAAGGCGCGACATTGGCTAGAGGATGTCGCGACATTCGACTCGACAAGCTAAAAATTCTACAAGAATGTTTCCTTCCATACAAACTTAATTAACTTGTAAACCAGATTGTAATAGACCTAATTATGTCATAATACATTGAGACTATAAATATTAGCTCAAAACATCAATTTAAGGAGTTCGTTTTAGGGTTTTAGCTTGTGGTTTAATTAGATTTTAGATTTTTCTTAGTTCTTATTCAGTTACTTTTTAGTTTTTAATCAAAGTTATTTTCAATTTTATTCATTGTTCTCTTTTATTTTATTTTTGTTTATGTTTCAACCCAAATCGATAGTCAACACCGTTTGCGGGTTAACGTGGCCATTCCATCAATCATAACTCTTGGATTCATAGGATTCTTAAGAATTTCTCATCCTTTCTATTTTATTTTTCATTGTTTGAATGTTTGATAATTGGGTAGGATCATCTGTATCTAGCATGGCTGGTAACTAAAACCCTAGGAAAGATGATTGACCGAAGTGAGTGTGGTTAGCTTAGAGGTAGGGTTCATAACCCAATTGCTTTGTTTATTGCTATCAACATTTTATTAGGTTTGGAAAAAAAAAATTAATGAAGGAAATCGAACTCGGCTTGGTTGGTTAATCGACCAAACTGACCAAAATTGGTTGGTCGATTTTTTCGTTTTTTTCCCAAAAGGTCAGTCTAATTTTGGTTTCAAAAAAGGTAAGTCGATTTGGTCAGGTTTTTCTCACCAAACCGATTTAATCAATTGATTGCACATTCCTACTTTCCCATAACCAAAACCTTCATTTGTTTTTAGTAATTGTTTTCTAATTAACTAGTCAATTTTCTTTTATTTCAAATATTGATTTTTATTCGATGTAATGAAATTTTGACAAACCTTGTGTGTTGGCCTGATGGTTAGAGTGTTCATTGCCTTAAGTGTGGCTTGGGTTCAGGTTGCGCTAGTTGCGTTGTTGTTAGGGTGTAGTTCTACCAAAAAAAAATGAACTTTTGACAATAATTTCTTTTTGTTCTGGTAGGTTTTATGTGTAGGGGATTGCAGATCTTTTCTCTCTTCACCATGTGTTGTGACCCTTTTTCGTTTGACATTCAAAATTAGCTTGACAAATTATTGAAAATATGAAAAACATTGATTTTGACAAAACACTAGATTTTATAATAAAAAAAATTAGGCGTCTTCATAGATCTATTTTGGCTAGGTGCGATCAGCCACCTATAAAATCAACTTTTAAAATGAAAGTTTAAAATTCTTTTATTTAAATTCAGGAGTCGATTACGCGTGAGGAAGGTTTTAGCACCCTTGCGACGCTCAAAATGGGTACCTTGTTAGACATGTATTGTCTTAAATTTAAAAAATGCGAGTTCAATTCAATATTTTATTGTGAATTAAAAATTAAAAATTTATTAAATTATATATATTTAAAGTAAATTGCATTTTTATTTAAAAATAAAAATATTTATGAATAACAAAAATACTGAGTTTAATTTGAAAAGATAAAAATTTTATTTAATCTATTTCAAAATGGCATCTCGTTTTTAATACATATTGATGAGATTCACCCAACATAACATAATGATAGACTCATGATTTATATTAAATCGAAATGTTGCCTTGTGCATTTGAAAATTATTTTAAAATGATTGCAAACTACTAGCACTTCATGAAAAAAAACCAAATTGTAGAAAATAAGGGGAAGAAGAGTTTTCGGTGGGAGCAAGCAGTGCGAATAGAGAATGAATTACAACAACATTTTAGCAGCCTAGTATTTAAATGAAAAGTTTCAAATAGTTCAATGATCATTTTATAACTTTTTGAAGCTGAGTGATCAAAACGTAAACTCACTAATAATTTAGTGACTTTAATGTAGTTTACCGTAAACTTTTATTTTTAAATTTGTTGGTATGACATTTAAAAAAAAAAATCATTCCGTAGCAATATAAATAAAAAAGTGATGTTCTAATGAACCACAATTTAACAAAATAATCTTAACATTGAGACTTGAATTTTGAAAAAAAAAAAGAAAGTAGAATGATTAAATTCTTAGAAATAAAAGCATAAGGATTAAATTCCAAATTTTGAAAGAATACAAAGACTTATAACATGTTATAAAATTATCAAGTAGAACAAAAAATTACGTTCTAATAAATCATATTTGTTATAAAATAAATAGACAGAGAGAATAAAAAAAAAGAATATAGGAGAGCAAAGAGAGAGAGAGAGCGCACATTTTATTGATCAATCAGAATATTTACAAAGCTTCTCGAAAGTCTTTATTTATAGACATAAGAAATATAAAAAAAATAGAGATCTACTTCTAATGACTATTAAAATTTAAAATACATTAAAACTTATCTTGATACATCTGAACCAATGAATACTTTATTTAACGAATTACGTTTCATAGTAGCAATGAACGGCGTTCTCATTTTTGCTCTTTGTACCGAACCGATCCACAGTCCAAGTATCATTGGTGGTCCAGCTTCTTTTGTTTCTTCCATTTCCTTTATGTTGGTATACATACATACATACATACATACATACACCAATTGGTGAGGAAAAATTACTTGAAAAAACACTCATTAGCTTTGCTTTGGTTTCATCTTTTCAAATGGAATTCAACTCGATATGGATTTTCCTATAAAAAGATATTTTCTAATGTCTGAAGTGAAAAACTATGGTATTTTTACCAAGGTTTATATACATATATATATATTAAACTTCTCAATTGTACAGTTTGGGTCAATTTGGATTTAACCAATTCGAGTTAATTTCGATTTTGGGTCATATTCAAGTTTATGGTCAATTAGGTCAACTAGGTTTAAAGCTTAAAATTTTGAAATGAAATCATTATGGCTTTGAATCATTTTAAGTTTGAATTATTTCATATTCAAGTCATTTTGTGAATTTAATTAAATTCATATTCGGGTCATTTTTAAGTCATTTCAGTTAGTATTAATTTCGAAGTTTGTTTCATATTGAATTTGTGTCAATTTTGAGTTTGAATTACTCGAGTTCGCTTTTTTAGTATTCAAATAATTTGAGTTTGACACTCTGAATCTTTTAACCGATTCATTACAAATTTAAATTATTTAAGGCTTTGATTAGTTTTAAATTTTTATCACTAATCAAATTTAATTAAATTTCGATGTGCAATAAATAAAAAAAGTTGCTACGTAAGGGCCTTAGAATGGTTTGAGAATTGATAGCTAATGAAACACCCCATGTAAAGATACATAAGACAAGAGAAATGATTGTATGAAATAAAGGTATTATCCCCTTCCCATAATTTTATCGTACGTCAGTAATTTTATCCTGAATTTCAAGATTTTAATTTAGATTTGATTTTTTTCAGGATGAAATTGCTGATGTGGCATAAAATTATTGAAAAATAATACAGATGACATGACATTACTGTTTCATATAATCTTCCCGGTAAGACAATATGAGTATGAAAGCAATGATTTGAAGGTATTCATTTTCATGAATTTAGATTTAAACAATATAGTTGTCTTAGCTACTAAATTACTACTAATTCAAGTAAAATTTGATCATTCTACTAATTTCTCTTATCTCAATCAATTTATTTATATGGCTTAGTAAGAGTTATATATTTATTTTATTTTGTTTTATTTTGAGTTAATATGACTTTTAGTCCCTAAATTTAGTAATTATGTCCATTATAGTATATGTACTTCTTTTTTTATCTCTTTTGATACTTGACCTTGGCAACTAAGTCTATTTTAGTTAATGCACTTGGTAAATATAAAAGTTTGATGACATAATGTTCTAAAATTACGCCATGTCATCAAATTTTAATAAAATCCAAGTTTAAGTACCAAAATGAACATAACTACCAAGTTCATGTACTAAAATGGACCCCAAAAAAGTACAAGTACCAACATTGACCTAATTGTCAAGTTCAAGGACTAAAGTTTATTTTTATAAAGAATAGAGATAAAGAGGTTATTTAGGAATTGAACTCGGAATGTGTCAACAAACACAAATTCTTTACCACTCCACTTATGATTCAACCAATAATATATATATATATATATATACATATGTTGGTGGATACTTATACACTTTTTCGTTTTGGAGTTTATAATTACATAGCAAATAAAATAATAGTCTAAAAATAACTTGATAAAAAGTTCACATATAACATTTACGCGTTATAAAACTTAAACCTAAACTATCAAAATCCAAAACTTAAATCGTATGGCTCAACATGTTTAGTATTGTCTTCGGTTGGGATTTTGTCTCTCGACTCTAATAAGAGCGTAAGTACCTAAATTTGTTTGAAGAGGCAGTGAATTCAATAGAATGAAAGCTCGACCGAAAAAGAATTTGAGGTGAAGCTAAAAAAAATTCTTTCTATCTATATACTTAAATTTTTCCAGCTATAAATAAGCAAAAGATGTTTGATTTATTTCAATGTTGATGGACAAATTCATGGTTAGCTTTGAGTCTAATGACTTAGATAGGGTATCCCCACAGCCATAGAAACAAAAACAACAATAATTGAAAAGTAACATAAGACCAGAATTAATGTGAGATTAAAAGGAGAAAATGATAATTATTGTGGCCCAAATTTGTTAGGTAGATTGTTGGTTTGGTCTTTGGACATACAGTGGAGGGCCTGCCTGTTTTGCTCTAAGTATGAATTACTTCATTATTGCCGTCACTATAACTTATTGCTTACAATGCCCATTTTTGGATTATTGCTATTGTTGTTTGAATCGAACAGGATCGTAGGATTGGATATTAGTGGGGATAAGTTGAAGTGAACAAAAAATTAGTTGAAACAGGTAATTAAATCAATTGAATTAGATTTTTAATATTTTTATATTTTTAATGATTTATTGAATCAAATCGGACGGACCGCTCGAAGACTACCTGTTCGGTTCTGAAAACCTTGATTATTGCTAAATGTTGGGATCTTGGATTATGAAGTATTTAAGTTTGAGTTTTACTAGATGTAATTATCACTATGTATAGTTGCCATGGATGACTTATATTTTGAGTTTTACTAGGTCTAATTCTATTTTATAATTGGTTAAATATACATTTGTAATTGTTGAGGCATTTTCAACTTCTTCAGGAGAAGTCTTTGAAATGCCATCCTTCCAGAGCAGATGGATCCCTTAACACATTCAGTATTGTCTTCGGTTGGGATTTTGTCTCTCGACTCTGATAAGACAAACAACCCGGCTTCGAATCTAAAATCTAAATAGAAAATGGCTTGAATGAAATCATAAGACTATCTATGTTGTACACTTTTCTTTATTTCCTTGGGATTGTAGTTCAATTGGTCAGAGCACCGCCCTGTCAAGGCGGAAGCTGCGGGTTCGAGCCCCGTCAGTCTCGACGGATAAAATTTTTAAAATACATCAATTGATCCCTCCGTTTTTTGTCAAAGGGGATACAAATGACAGAATTTCATTCCCAACAATATCTTTATCTTTTTTTTATGGGTAAACTACAAAAATAGTCACTTTTGATTGTCTCAGATTACATTTTAGTCACTTATGTTTGAAATGTTACATTTTAGTCACTTACATTATCGTTTTGTTACGAAGTGATCACTCTATCGTTAAGCTCCATTACCTCCCTAACGGCGGTCCTACGTGGCAGTCCAAATGAGTTTTAATTGTCAACTTGGATGTCCTACGTGACAGTCCAAATTGAATTTTATTTAATTAAAAATCTATTTTCATCCCAACAACTAGACATCCAAGTTGGCATTTAAAACCCATTTGGACTGCCACGTAGGACTTCCGTTAGGGAGGTAACGGATTTTAACAGTAGTGTGACCGTTTCGTAACAAAACGATAACATAAGTGACTAAAATGTAACATTTTAAACATAAGTGACTAAAATGTAATTTGAGGTAAACAAAAGTGACTATTTTTGTGGTTTACCCTTTTTTTATTTATTTTTTCCTTTCTCTTTTTTGTTGGGGTTTATTTGGAAACTATTTATAAACGGTGAAAGTAGAAAAGCAGTCAGATGATACATCATCAGATGATTGTACAAGGAAGGCGATAGATTATCGAAAAGAAAGTGCCTAAAGTTATTTGAAGAGACATTGGGTCAATAGAGTGGGAGTGCCTTGTTAGGTCGAAAAAATTTTGGGGTGAAGCCAAAAAAAAATTCTGGAAGATCAAAATTAAATTGTATATTTTTATGAGGGCTAAAATACAAATTTATCATTTTAATAGCTTATACATTTTTAGTTTTTTAAAGGACTAAATCAAAATTGTATCATTTTAGATGGCCAAAGTACAATTTTACTATATAAAATTTCATTAACTTTAAAGGGACAAATATGATATTTTCAATTTTAGGGGGGTCGGGCCCCCTACTAGTTCTCCCTAGCATCTCACTTGCGCCTTATGCACTTGGATTTTTCATAGAGTTAGGAAACAAAAATCTCGATCGAAGAAAATATCAAACATGTTGAAGGATCATTCAGCTTAAGACAAATGATACTTCATAGACTTCTTTCAAAAGAGTCGGAAATCCCTCAATAAGAACGTATTGCCTAAGACGTTAAACTTTTGGGTAAACTACACCATAGGTCACTCAACTATCAATTTTTTAGTTTGGGTAACTATTGCTCCTTTTCTTTTTTGGTCAACCAACTAACTGATGATATTGCTTTTTTGGTCCATTTTCGTTAAATGCTGTTAAAAATTCTCATGGGGGAGTAACATGACAATTAAAAAATCGTTATAAAAACAAATTTAGTCATCAACTTTTACATATTGTATAGATTTGGTCATAATTTTAAAAAATTAAGTCTCAAACTTTATAAATAATCTCATTTTAATCCTTAAAATTTACCTTCGTCTTTCACCTCCCCTACCGCGACTACCATCGTTGCCTCCAAAAATGAAAAACTCAAACACCTTGTGATTTTAATATTCATTTATCTTTTCTGTTTGATTACACCCATCACCCAAAGAAAAAGAAAAGGTATTGGTGTGAATCAATAAAAACAGATCGTATTCCTTTGTCACTACTCTATTTTGACTTTTTTTTTCTTTAAATTACAATTATTTAGTTTGATTTAAATGGATTGATGGAAGGATGGTAGTGGCGGTGTGGAAGAGTAAGGTAAATTTTAAGTACTATTTATAAATTTTGAGGATTAAATTTTTAAAATTATTATCAAATCGATATAATATGTAAAAGTTGAAGACTAATTTGTTATAATACTGATTCTTTAACTGCGACGTCATCCTCCCGTAAGAGATTTAACGGCAATTAACCAAAAAAAAATCTCGATTTGTTGGGTAACCAAATTTTTTTAAAAAAAATTGATAGTTGAGTGATCAAAAAAGAAAAGAAGCAATAGTTCAGTGACTAAATTTAAAAATTGATAGTTAAATAATCAAAAAAAAAAGAAAAGAAACAATAATTAAGTGACTTATGATGTAGTTTACCCTAAATTTTTATCGCTTTAGGAGAAGTAAATAAATCAAGTTACAAGTCAGCAATTGGAAAATGTGGGAGCGAAAGTTAAAAGTTAAAACACTGTTAAAATATTATAAATTGAATAAATAATTCTTTAAAGAGGACTAAAATGCAATTTTTTCATTTGACCAAAAATAAGAAAGATTAAATTGAACACTTAAATTTTAAGAGGGACTAAAAGGAAAATTATATCATTTAATCAAGGGCACCCTTGACCTTGATAAACAACTTGATGTATCTTAAATAAGGTTTTAAATTCAAATATGGTGGATAAGAGAAAAAAGCACATCAAAAACGTCTTACCTGTGATTCGAAAAATATTGCCTTTGAATCTTTGATTCAGCGTCTAGCTTGAGTCGACTTTTATAGTTGAGATTCAATGTAATTATCCGATACCGAAAACTTGAAAAAAATAAAGATGATATTGACTGGTTTTTGGTGCTGGAAATTTCGCAGCCGTGCACGTCAGAGAAGAGCCTGGAAATAACCCGACTTTCATGCATACATAAGATAAGGTTGAATTGCCATAGATATATATAGAAGGATTAATATAATATTTATTGTCCAAATTTGACAATTTCTTTAATATGGCATTTACATTTTTTATTTAATGTGGTATTTACAATGTTAATGGTAAAACTATCATGGAGACCCTTATATCAGAAGTTATATTGCATTTTACCCTTTCTACTTAAAAATGAGTAAATTAGTCCTTGTACGTTAATCAAATATCAAATGGTCATTCTATTAAAAAAATTATCCATTGTTGTTGTTAAAAATTTGTCATTGTATGTTAGCATGATGTACACGTGGTATGCCACATATCATTGCTTGATTATTAGCCATGCCATTTTTAACAGTACAAATGGATGAAAATTTTAAAAGAAATGATCAATGTGCTCTTCGAACTAATGAATATGGACTAATTTGTCTATTTTTTGAGTAAAGGAAGCAAAATGCAATCTGACTCCTAGTGTAGAGGCCTCTATAGTACTTTTACCCGATGTTAATTTTTTTGTGTGTTCATTTCGAATTTTATGTTTAATTTAATGAAAGTTACTTGCTAATATTATTAGTTTTGAATTTTTTATGATTTTTTAATAGATAAATTTAGTGTAAATTGTGAATATTTTAAATACAATTTAAGGGCTATGATTTTTTCTCTCCAAATTTTATGATTGATTTAATGTAAATTAATTGCTAGTATAATTACTTAATTATTAATTTTCATAAAATTCATCTTAAAACTCGAATTAAACATTAAAAAATTAACACCGTTGCCTTCATGTATCAACATGTATAACTTTTGCCAAATATATCATATATGTATCACGTTGGACCAAAAAAATACAAATACTATATTAAAAAAAGGTTAAACTCGAGTATTATTAAACATTTTAAAAAACATCAAACTTATATCAACAACTTATTGACTAAAGAGTGAAAAATTAACATAAATATTTTCAAATCTTTCATTGAATTTCATACAATAATATATTTAATAAAGAGTAAACTGTCTCCAAACCATGATTCACATTCTAATCACATCTTCAAACTTTGGAAATTATATCAATCAAGTCCTTTCATTATTAAAACCGTTAATTTCACCACTAAGTGACACATTAGATCTTATGTGAAATAAGTTTGGTTAATTTTTTATTATTTTAAATTATTTCACATATGATTTGATCTATCACTTACTGGTGAAATTAACAGTTTTAGTAATGAAAGGACTTGATTAATATGATTTCCAAAGTTTGAAGATGTGATTAGAATGTTTTAAAGTTTAAGGACTAATTTAAAATGTCAAACATAATGTAGGGACGTTTGGTGCAATTTACTCCTATAATTGTGGGACGTGTGGATTTGCAAATGCGACCAAAGCAGCTGAAAAGTGACAAGGAAACATAGTTTTAGTCGAGACGATGAAGACAACAACCTTAAAACGACAGTATTGGAAGTCGTACCCTTCCTCTGTCTCTGTCTCCTGGGCCTGGGCTTTTAAACCACCCCAAATCTCAAGCCAATAAACGGTCACACGATCGCCACGTTCCTCCTCTAAATTTTTGCAACGTGTAACTTCTTCAAGTCCCACTATTGCTAGTCGCCAGTTTCTCGAATCTGTTTGAAGGTACCTGGACAAACTTGAAGATTGTGTTCGGATTTTGAAAGAGTTTACGAGAAAATATTAATTCGAAAAAAGGGTTTAAAGAAAATTATTTGTTTCATTTAAAATATTAGTCGGATTTGAGTTTAAATATTTACGGTATATCTGTTTTCTAATTTTATAATAAATATATTATGTTATTTTTATATAGACTTAATATATTATTTGATATTTGAATTTGATATATATTTTTTCTAATTTAGTATTTCTATTATTTTTTTGACTAAAGCTATATATTTTCATATCTGAAGGTAATGATATTAACTTTTTAGTGTTTAATTCGAGTTTCAGTGTTGATTTGACAAAAGTAAATTATTAATATTATTAAGTTTAGAATTTTTATGATTTTTTAATAGATTAAATTTAGTGCTAATTGTGAATTTGTTTAGTTCTATGTTTAAATTATCAAATATAGTTCGATGGATGTGATTTATTTTAGGTTTTAGGGCTGATTGGATGAAAATTTAATTAACTTTCATCAAATCAATTCTAAAATCCGAATTAAACATAAAAAAAACTAATATCGTTAGCTTCAAGTATCAAAATGTATAACTTTTTTCATATACATTGGGCCAAAAAAAAAAACATACGTACCACATTAGAAAAAAAAGTGTCAAACTCAGATACCAAATAATGTATTAAGCCTTTTATATATTGTGTAATTTATAACATTTAAAAATTAATTCTATAGTAATATGCAAAATATAATATTATAGTGTAAATATTAAATCAACTGTTAAGTTGCCTATATATAAATTTTTAATAAATAAAAATATATATATTAAAAAAATAAAATTATAATATGGACAGATCTAAAATGAACTTGGGTTAGCCATCATGAATATTGGCGAAGCTTGACAAAATTTTAGGCTTATATTTCGGGTTGAGCTGGGCTTAAGCAAGCATAGAGTGTGTTAATACCATGATTAAGCCTAGATCGAACCCGACCCAACCCTATTATACATAACATTTTAATTTGATTCAATTTTCACAACTAACACTATTATCGATATAACTAATTTTACGTTTACATATTGCATACACAAATAAGTATACTTATTCAAAATAAAAAAATAATAATGTATTTATTTTTTTAAAATGTATACAATTAAATCAAAACCAAAGTTTTATATATGCATTTGAACCACAATAAAAATTTCATATATATAATTACATAAAATAATAGTTCACATATTAAATTAAATATTGACTAAAAATTTAAGTATAATTTTGGTATTTATCATTTTGTTAATACTATAAATTTTGACACGGAGTCATTTATATTAATTTTTATAAGATTAAATTAAATTAAACTTAAAATTAAAATTAAAATCTATAAAAATAGTTATTAAATTAAATTATGTGTTTTAAAGTTTTATAAAATGAAGAATCTATAATTTAAAAAAGTAGGCATTTTTATTTTTATTTTTTACTCAATGTCTTATTGCTTTGATTTTTGTTTGATTGGGTATTTTTATATTTTAATTTATATATATATTTGAACAAATCTTATTATAAGTTTCGATTATTTTTTTTGACACAATGCCTAGAACTACCCATAGCCCCTCCTCAACCTATAAATAGGACGATAATATGCTTTATCGCACTCGAACCCACGTCCTCTTGTATTGACAATAATGCCTATGCTAAGTAAGCTAAGATTCAATTGAGTGTTTTAATTTATATTTGAATTCATGTGCAAACGCATTATGTATTCTTCTTATTTGATTTTTAAAATTCAATACTAAATTGAATTAGATTAGGGTACATTTACTATCTAAATAAAAATATTTATAAAAAAACTTATATTTAAAACTAATATGCTTTAATTAAAATGGATGTAAAAAATTATGGTATTTTAGAAAGGGAGAAGCCAAAATTATTTTTAAGGGTTTGAGATTAAATTATTTATTTCTATAAGAGTTAAAATATAATTTTATTCTTGTAATGGTTTATATCTTTATGGTTTTCAAAAAAGATTAAATTGAAATTCTAATATTTTTAGGGGTCAAACTATAATTTTACCACATATTAACTTAAAATTTTATAATTCTTTAGGGCTTAAAAAAGTAATTTCCCATTTTATGGGGGTTACTGACTTCCTTCATCCATGTGATTTAGGTTTAAATCTCATCATAAGCTTATATTTCAATATTTTATGTAAAATGTAAAACAAAAAACAAAAAAAAAAAAACCCCCAAAATACACTTTGTAAAAAAATGTGTTTTTGGTAATTTCTCAACTTTTCTCAACTAAGTTGGGATTCGATTGATGAGTGACACAAACTTAATCAAGCACGAGCATTTAAAGGATATTTTAGATTATAATAATCAAGTCATTATTGTAGGAAATATACTACTGCAAAATAAAATCGTTAGCACTGATTAGATAAATAAATCGTGTGTAAATAAATGAAATAATAACTGTGACGTAGAAGAATCACTGCCTTAGAAGCAAATTTTCCTTGATCGATATAATTGTATAGTAGACATCACCCCCAAGGTTAACACAGTACTTTAATATTCGTACACCCAAATAAAGAAGATGGAACAAAATTGGTGTTTCTCTTCTCAAAGAAATAGAAAAATAACCGAAAAATAGAGCTGAAAAAATGATCGAAAAATATACAGAAAAGAAACAAGTGAGCTATGGGAGAAAGATAGGCTGTTGTTGTGTATTGTTCTGTATAAAAAGGAGAATATCTATGCAATTTATAGGATATTCAGAAGGGGCAATACAGTAATTTGCAAGGTCAATCCAACGGCCAAAAACAAACTTTTTCCAATTTGTAACGGCTTCAAAATGAAAAACTATTAAAAGAAAAAATATATTTTTTAAAGAAAAATACTAAAAACTTTATCTAAAAAGAAATACATGCACAGACCAAACCAAGCGAGCAACAACGACCCCAATTACTCAATGAAAGTAAGAGGTAATATTATATTTAAACTCTCTTATAAGCTTTTCCTCAATCAACGTGGGATATGCCATTTTGCATTACCAACAATTATTTATCAAATTAAATTAATAAAAATATATAAATTGATTTAAAATTGAAAAAAATGAAAATGGATTGTTTTAAAATAAAACCAATGCAGCAATATTGGAACTGATTTATACCGGCTAATCGGACTGGGAATCGATCGGGATATGGATCAAGAGATGGCATTGAATCAACACTAATCACTTGAACTAAAATTTTTAATATTTTTTTATCAAATCTATAATTTAATCAATTCAATCACCAATTCGATTTTATAAACATTGCAATAATTTTTTTTAATATTTTCCTAAAAAGAATGAAAAATGTTTTATAATATGATAAAAATATTGTAAAACTTTGGGTGTGGTCCTATTTTGTAGTGTGATGGAGGCTCCTAGCCAATTGAAGAGGCAAAATAATATCTAGGACTAGGAGATTTCATTCATAAATCAAGGATCCACTTGATGGGACTCAAAGATTTTCCAAGGGACCACATTGTTAAAATCAAATAGACTCCCTTAGTACTATAAATTCGAAAAGTGATTAAATCCGTAAAAAATCGATTAAATTTTTTTAAAACCAAAATTAAAATAATTTGCATATTTAATTTTATTATTTATTTGTGTTTAATATTTTTCATCTAGATTTTTTTAATGAATTTTTAAAAAAAATCAAATTTTTTTTTAAGGATTGAATTGAAAATTAATGGTTTGACTGATTTAATTATCGACTCTATCGATAGTCATCAAGTAATGTTTGAGGTTTGAATTTTGTAAATAAAAAGAAAACAAAGTTTAAATAAGTTTTCCTTTATTCAAAGATATTGACCTAACTTAGGGTAAACTCCACGTAAGATTATTAAACTATTAGTAAATTTACGTATTGGTAATTCAATTTAAAAAAGTTAAGAAATAGTTATTGAACTATTCTAAAGTTTTTATTTAAATCATTTGGTTGTTAAGGTCTTTTTTTTAAAAAAAAGTTTGGCTAGCGAGCACTAAGTAACGATTTGACAACTGATTCAGTGGATTAGTATCCATTTACTAGTAGAAAAACATACCTTAGATCAAAGTCGATCTGATGATCTATGTCGGAGATCGGAGAAGAAAACTGTTTAGATTTTGGTTCGCAGATTCGTGACGTTCAAAGCTATTTCATAAATAAATAAAAAAGAACCTAAATTGTATAAGAGAAGGGGGACAAAGTTTTTGATTTGTGCGGGCGATACAAATAGAGAAGGCCATAGACAACAATTTTAATAACTTAATGACTTAAATGAAAACTTTTGAATAGTTTAGTGACAATTCTGTAACTTTTTGAAGTTGAGTGACTAAAACGTAAATTTACTAATAATTTAGTGACCTTAGGTGCAGTTTACCCTTAAATTTAATAATTGGGAAAATGTCAAACCGAACAAAAAGGTATGCAATTATGAAGACCAGCATGTTACGTATGACAGGGAAATGCCCGTAAAACAACAATTGACAACTTGAAATTTTCATTAAGTCTTTTTTTGTCAATTTTTTCTTAAGTCTCCCTTAATTGGGAATACGAAGGCCACAGGTCTCCCCATACCGTCTCATTATTTATTGGAATAAATTAATATTTAGTCCTTGAAATTGACGATTCTTTTCAATTCGATCCTTAAAATTTTTGGTCCATATTAGTTCTTAAACTTGGAAGCTTTCCCCAATTTGGCTCCTAAACTTCGATTTTGTTATAGTGTAACGAGGTGGTATTCTAAGATTGTGTCACATCATTACTTTTTAAGAAATTTAAAAATTATATAAAATACTTTTTAAAAATAAAAAATCTAAAACTTTTCAAGTGATGACACAATATAATCTCAGAATGAAACATCCTTATACCTTAACGAAATCCACGTTCAGGGATCAAATTAAAAAAAGCTGCCAAATTTGAGAGTAATGTGGACAAAATAAATTCAATGACCAATGTGGAGAAAGTTACTAAGCTTAGAGACTAAATGTTTCTTTATCCCTTATTTATTTATTCAAATGCTCATGACTTCTCAGGGGGATTAAATCTAAGATTGATATTAATTAAAAATTTATACAGTTTTGGCCCAACCGTAAGGCTGAAGTCTTGAAAATTTTGAGATTTCAAGTTCGAGTCCCACCCTATACATGTAAGAGTTCTCCTTTAGATTTGTTCAGGTTATAATTAGTATGAGTTTAATTAATTATTTAATTTTGAGTTTTTTTAATTGAAACTATTAATATATTAAAAAACAATGTTAATTAATACATTTTTCATTTTTCATTAAAACTTGACTCTTAATATCTGATAAACTATTAAACTATTATTTGTTTCTTATTCATTTTTTTATCAAAACTCACCATTCGATAATCAAATATTATCACCTAATATCTAATTTAACGAAAGTCTTTTGACATTTGTTGAGCTCTGAGTCTAACAAAGTGGAGATGGAAGTTAAGTTGGGCGGCTCATCTCGCTCAGTGCAAGGCAAAGAGCCACACTAGTTAGTGTTTTGAGGGAAGGAGATTAGAATTGAGAGAGAGAGAGTCGGAGAAGGAATGAGAGAATCTCCCTTTATACGGGAGCAATGAGCTTTTTATACCGTTATTTACAGTTCCTAAATGACAGTTGTTGAGTTTCTATTAGTGGATTAGGGACAAGTAGTCAAGTGGCTGCCACTATAAGTCCTAAGTAGGGTAGCGATTGGATTTTTTTTAATCATTTCGAATGAGACGTGATAGCTGAAGTTAAAGATAACGGTTAGTGAGTGAGATCCGCACAAGCGCTAAGTCGAAGAGTATTTCTCAAGGGATAAGTGAGGCCCTAATGAGTGTTGTATTTAGAAGTGTTTCCGAGGTGCAAGGGTATAACAAAGTTCTTTTCAAATGTACATTTGTAAATTAAAAAGGTAAATGGATTAAACCCTTGAAAATTAAAGTAAAAGAATTAAACTTTAAACATCTAAAAAATACAGGGACTAAGAAAAAAATAGACCTTTTTTTATTGTCTAACGTCATTGTTTCACCCCCAATTTGGCGCTTTTTAATTTTCTTTTAATTACCAGAAAAATCAAAAGCATAAAATGCGGCCATGGCAAAAACTCACTTACAGACTTCGACGACTAATATATATTTTCACCCAATTTTCATTTTTTCTCCCTTTTTTTTAATTTTCCAATTTGCTCCTCTTAGTTCACTTTAAATATCTTCAAATCCTAAGCACTTGCACTTCAGCTTCAATCGAGAATCTTCATTTTTTGGTAATCCTTGAGACTATACGGTTTTAAGTGACTTCTGGATTTGTAGTTGTTTCTTGCAGTGAAAAATTCGAAGCATTTTTTTCTGTATATTGAATTTCTTTGTTTTTGCGCGTTTTCAAGAGTCGGCAACTCTGGTTGTAAGGTAAATTCAACTAGATCTTTATTTAATTTAATTTTTTTTTAGTTCCGCTAAATTGAAGTTCGTGGTTCTTGTTTATGGTATCTTAATGTCCTAAATGTTTTTCCAGGATTTTCGGTAGTGTTTGAGAATTTGGAATTTAGAATTTGGAATTTATAAGTAGGAAAATTGAGTAGTAAATTATTTTAAAATGTCAAACCTACGAATTTGTTAGATGCTCATATAGTAATGAATTTGAAATTCTTAAAATACTTTTAGATTTGATAAATACATGTTTTTTATACCTTTTAAATATATTATATTGAATTCTAACTAAATTGTTTATAATATATGTATTTCGTTCTTACGATTTACTATTATGAAATTTAAATCCAAGTTTCCGGACGGAGCATAATTGAAATTGACTGTAATTTGCTTGCTGTTTTTAGCTATAGGGGGGAAGTCTGCTATGAGAAAAGCTATGGACTTGGTTCCTTTTTGTTTCATAATTTGTATATGAAAACAACTAGAAGAATCAAGAGAAAGTAAAGGATTTTAGTTGTTTATAATTATTTCTAAGTAATGAAACACGGATTCGTTCTCTCTGTTGATTTTTTGCGACGTGAATCTGAAGAAGGTTGTACTCAGTAGGGTCTTTTTGGAATTAATGTTATCTAATCTAATTATTGATTTGGTAGACGTGTTTGCTTGCACTTAAAATGCCTAAACTTGTTTAAATTTGGGACATCACTTGGAGTTCTAAAAATGTGTATATTCCTTTGTTTTGGTAAAAGATTCTAATCTCAATAAGTGCTATTTCAGGTAGATTATTGTTTCATTGTGAACATAAGTTTTGGTTTTCATCTACCATAAATTCATACTACTTAATCAGGAGCTGTTCTTTCCACGGTGCATTTTGGCTCACGGCCTTGTGAATTAATTTGGTAAATTTCTTCTCAGGTTGGCATTTTGATGTTTATGAGTTATGTGACCTTAGGCGGGGAGCATCAGAGCTGAGCAAAGAGATGCTGGCAATTGGCTTTCAGTTGGAATGAAGAACTTACAGGTGTTTTTCTCTTTTGATAAGTAATTCTATATTTAAATAATTGGTCTATTGGTGTGAGCTAAACAGTCATTGCGTTGAGTTGTAGTTCTTTTCTCCCAAAGTAACATAGAAAATAACAGTTTATACTTTACAGCCTTTTTGTTTGATGCATGAATCTGCTTACCGTTTCGTCCTTGATGCTAATTTGAAGATAAATTTTATTTGTTGCAGAGCACACAAGACATAAAACCCTCAACTCATGCTTTGCATGAACCTAAAACAGAACAGCAAAACAATCAAGCAGCAGATGGCCCCTTAGCAGATTCTGGTTCTTTATCGGCTTCAAACAATGATGGCAGAAAAGTTTCACGCCAAGATATTGAACTTGTAAGAAACTGATTCCTTTTTTATATTTCATTTATTTATATCCTTTCATTTTTCACGGTGAAGGGACTTTTATATTATATTTTTTTAATTACTGATTCTTAAATTACATAAACTGATTGTTCCAGGTCCAGAATTTAATTGAAAGATGCTTACAACTGTACATGACTAGAGATGAGGTTGTCAAAACCCTCCTGACTCGAGCAAGGATAGACCCTGGATTTACAACTTTAGGTATGCTTTACTGAAATCTCTCTATTAGTCTGTATATGCATTTCTGTTATTTGGAATTTTCAATAAAACGTACTGCATGTGCATGTGAAACTAGAACATGTTATAAAAGAAAAATAAAAACCAATCTACAATTATGATTTCTTTAAATTAGTGAAATCTAAGCCGCTTGTTGAATATGTTTCTTGTTCAGCAGTGTTAAGAGTGTCGAAACTCATTCAGTTGGTCTCTTCACTATTATTGTTTATTCAGTATGGCAGAAGCTGGAAGAGGAAAATGCTGATTTTTTCAGTGCCTATTATGTAAGGCTGAAGTTAAAGAAGCAAATAATTTTATTCAACCATTTGCTCGAGCATCAATATCATCTGATGAAATATCCTGTGCCTCCAAAGGTTCCTCTGGTCCCAATACAAAATGGGATTCATCCCATGCCTGGTAAGTTCTGACTTTATACAAATGATGGACACAAGCTTCTATTATTTTAGTTATATTGCAAAGTTATCATGATTTTAAGTTAGACATGTTGATGCTGACCCTACTTGAACCATCAAGTCAAATTGCATGACAACGGTTAAGAAATATTAAGGGGATTACCATTGCTATTTCATTTTGAAACACGATACATATCTAGGATTGTACTGTGATTCACTTTATACTAATAATTTCAAAATTAGATGTTTATAATCTTCTCTTGATATGGTATCTATTTAGTTGTTTATAAAACTTGACTACTTTAATTCAGCCAGTTTACAATTCTTTTCTCAAATGGAATGAGAGAAAAACCGTTGAGAGGGATAGGGAAATTAAACCATATCACAACTCTTTTTTGGGATCTGTACTGAAATATACTTTCGAGCAGAAAGTTTGTTGTAGGAGTTACGACTATTTGGTCCACACGTTTATGTTACAATCATGGTTATTCAACAACTACTTTGCAGTGCAGTTAACAACTTACCAATGGGATACCCTGTACTACAACAACCTCCAATTCCTGCTTCAGGGCAACCTCATATTGACTCCATGGGTGTATCAAGCTGTCACGTGGTCAATGGAGTCCCTGCTCCAGGCAATTTTCAACCTATGCGGATGAATTCTGGGAATGAGTGAGAACTTGACCATCTTCATATCAATCTGCTATTAATTGGCTATTATATTCACAAATATTTGCTGTTCAATAATTGTGAAGGTGCTTTTCTTCTTTATTTTTCATTATCTCCATCCTATAAATTATGATACTGCTTTGAAGTGAGCTTGCCTAATTAATGATTTTACTGCTTGCAAATGTAATCATCTGCCTCTTTTATTTCTCCCCTTTTTTGGGGGATGAAATGGCTACTTGATCAGATTTGTAACAAATGCGTGATCGTGTTATGGTGTTATCACACCATTTTAACATCAATTATATTCATCTAAACTGTAATCCTAAGATGTTTTAGGTTAACTAGATGAATAACTTTTACTCCTACATTATTAAAGAATGTTTAGGTATTGAGGCCTTCACATTATCTCTATCTTACCCCTCTTTGTTGTGCATTGGTTCTTGCTTCAAAAATTTTTTTATTTCTGATCAAGTATTTTGCTCTGCGGAAGTTAAGCTAATGGTAACTGATTCTCTTTATTCTAGCATGGTGATGGACAACAATGCTGGTGATGCAATAGCTGCAGTTCATCCAACAACTCCCATGCCATCTATGTCAGAGATGCCTGTGAGCCCTACATCAGTGGCATCCAGTGGGAATTTCCCATTCACTGCATCAGACATGTCAGGGATGGGAGTCGACACATCAGTACTTGATTCAGCCTTCACAACAGATGTGGCAAGTTCAGTAGGATTGCAGCTGGGACCTGATAATGGAGCTGGGAATTCTAGAGATTCCTTTAGAACCCTTGATCAGATTCAGTGGAATTTCAGTCTCACGGATTTGACAGCAGACTTGTCCAACTTGGGAGGTAAGTTGTGGCAATGAGACCCACACTAAGATATTCAACTAAAATTTTGTCGTTTATGTTGCTTTCATCTCTCCCTCTCTCTCGCACACATGCATCTGGAGACTCGTGCTTTTATGTTTGCTTTTCGACTTTTTGTTGTTAATAATTTGTGAAATTCTTCAGCGTTGACTCTTGAAATCATCATTTCAGGAACCTAGCATGTTTTGTTACTTTATTATTCTATTCCTTTATGAAGCTTGTTCTCATAAAATCTTTGCCCTTGGAATTGTTACAGATTTAGGAGCCCTCGGAAACTATCCCGGTTCTCCTTTTCTTCCCTCTGATTCAGAAATTTTGCTTGATTCTTCGGAGCAAGAGGATATAGGTAATGACATTTCATGATAATGTTTACCTCAATGTCTATTTTGAATCATTAGAGGATGTTGAATCTTGCTTAGATAGTTACAAACTTTGTGATATTATTTCTGTCAATTAACATATTAGACAATTTAACTAGCATCAAATATGATTTTACCTTAAGTTTCCTATGTGCATTTAAAATGGGTGAAACTACCTATCAAGTCCCTCTATTATATGGACTGGATAATAGTCCCTCTACTATTAAATGCATCAATTTAATCTTTGTACTACTAAAAAAATTACATGAAAAATATTTTTTCATTTGCAGTTTAACTCCAAACAAAAGATTTTATTTGCAGAACTATAAAAAGCTTTCAAAATTTTAACTATTCTAACAGTGAATGGAATTTTTCAGTAAATGCCAACTTTTTTGAAATTTGGACTAATTTCACCATTTAAAATGTCTTTGGGTTGTTAACATTTACCTATTCAGGTATACTCTATTTATGTGTGTTTGACCAGCACTGATGGATCTACTTTGTTTCAGTGGAAGAATTTTTCGTCGATTCCATCCCTGGACACCCGTGCTCTCCATCCGAAGAAGAAAAATCCTAGACCAGGGTGAGTGTTTTTCCTTATGATCTTAAAATCGTTAGGTTAGGATAGAGTTAGATTGATAAGAACAATATTCGACATCTATTCGGTAGGCATTTTGAATCGTTAGCAATTTCGAACATTTCAGCAGTGTAATATTTTAGTTTGATCAATCAAATAGCAATCAGCAATGAGGAAAGTAGCCTAGTTCTCTCCTTAGTTATAGTTTTAAACGGATGGTGGGTATGAGACTTTATCTGTTATTTGGAGAAACTTGAGGGACCATTTGTTTGTATTTATTTTATCTTGCATACAATGATGAAATCGTTGTTATCTTTTCCGATCATACCCGACTTCTCGATGAGGTAATCGATTGAGCTTTCCATTCTGAAAATGGAGTTGTTGGATCGGGGATACGTTTACCATGTTCTTTTGAGTTAAAATGTGAACTTATGATGCTTTGATGGAAGCCATCAAAATGGTTTTTTTCTAGTAACTCTCTCCTCTCCTTCTAAATCTTTCGGCATCCATATTCCGATCATCTTTACCTTTTTACGGCTCTCCACCTTCCAAAAGAATGGTCATAAACTGTCACAACCTCCTCTTTGTATCAACAAAAACGAAACTGGCCCTTCACATTCGAGTGAGGAATGCATTCAGGGTGGGGGGAGCATTGCAATGCAATGGGAGTATTTTAAATTAGACAGAAGTAAGATTTTTAAATATATGTAACCATATATTTTTTTTCAAAAGTCCAATTATGGTTTTAGCCCTCGTATTCACTCAAATTTGAGGTGTAATTTTTTTAATTTGACATTGGCTTAATGCATATTTTGGTACCTGAATTTGACACTTTTTTCTAATACGGTATATATGTCATTTTTTTGATAGAAGCTATACATATTAGTATCTGAAGATAACAATGTTAACCTTTTAATATTAAATTCAGGTTTTAGAGTTGATTTGATGAAAATTGATAATAATAATAATAATAATAATATTAGCAATTAACTTTCATCAAATCAACCCTAAATCTGAATCAAACACTAAAAAATTAACATCGTTATCTTCAAGCATCAAAATGTATAACTTTTATCCAATACATGTACCAAATTAGACCAAAAAAATAACACAATGACCACATTAGAAATGAGTGTCAAACTTGGTAAGTTCAAATTAATAAAAGTAGTAGCTTTATCGTAACAAAATTATTTGGGCTACCATCAACAAAATTTCTATGTTAATATTTCAGTAACAGTAGAGGTGTTCTGGGGTAAATTTGGGAATAGTATTAATACACTTCATTCTCATTCAAGTTTAGTTCAATTCGAAATTTTGTTTAAGTCCGTCCATATTTGTAAACAGTAAACTCAAATTCATTTTAGATTCGTATGAATTTTTTAAAATTAAATTATAATTTATATTATTTTTAATTTTTATATTTTATTTATTAAAATTTTATATATAATCATTTTAGCAATTTTTTATGTTTACTTTATAGTATAAATTTAATTTTTGTGTTATTAATCACATAATATATAAAAATTACATAATATAAAACATTACAAACATAAAAAAAAAGTCAAGTCGCGCTCGAACATTGAATGCTCAAAGCCCAAGCTTGACCTATAATTTAAATAAACTTAATTTTTCACTCAAGTTTATTTTTCGAGCGAACTTTCAAGTTTGAGCAAGTAATCGGGCTCATGAACAGATCTAGTTAATAGCGCTAAATAAATATTTGTATTTAGCAAAATACTAAAAATTGGTATAATCTCTTCAAAGCATTGGGAAAAGAAAAAGGTTGGAATGTTCTAAAAGATGAATTTTCAATGAACCACATGTTATCCGTTAATTCTGAAAGTACAATTTGACGGGGTCAAAAGGAAATTTTTCCAATTCTTTTAAAAAGAAATAAAAAAAAATTAACACACTTTACGTATAGTTTAAAAGTATTATTAGATATACTACTTTGACTACAAAATCCAATGAAAACAATAATATAGGAGAATATTTTTATTTTAGGAATTATATTTTATTCAATGTTTAAATTATTTGTAATTCACTTAAAATAGATGTTATGCATTTAAACATGTTTAGATTCATATTTTTTATCGAATTAAGATTTAGTTGATATTTTATTTTTTTAGGTAGTAACGGCATAAATAAAGTTAATAAACATTAATTTTTCGTCTATTTTTAGGTGATTTGACAAATAATATAAGTTCAAGAGGTGAAAATAAAATGAAGGGCTAAAATTATTATTTTTTAAATTGGAGGACCAAGCAAATCATTACGTCTTTTTTAATTATTCAAACCTATTCGAAAACGTTTATTATCTATGAATTATTCGAGTATTATTCTCTAAATCCTAATTAAATACTATTTTCCGTCGAGTATTTGTATCGGCAAAGAAAATCAATCTCAAAATTTTCAATTATTTTTCAGATATCTAAATCTGAAAAATTCCAAATTCAAGTAAGTTATAATTCTTTATAAATAATCAAAATTATAAATATTTTATAACTATTAATTCATAAATTGAAATTTATTATTCAAATATTCGAATAATCTATTTTTAAGACGTAAAGTATTACATCGAAGGGTTACTTTCATTTCAATTATTCAGAACGTTGTCGTTTTGTTCCGGTCATAGAAAACGGCTCTCGAAGAGAAGAAAATGACTTGACTTTTCAATTTCATGCTCATCCACTCGTTTCAATTACTGTTTGCTAAAAAAAATATTAATAATGCATTGCTTGGTTATTCTATGAGCTTACGTGTGGAAAAAAATTGACTCATTATTTTCAGTTTGATTCATATATTCAGTTTAAATTAAATAAAATTTTATAATGTTTAGTTAAATCATTGATTCAATCAGTCTGTATTGATTTGTGATAAATTAATCTTTAAATTTATTCCAGATTAGGGTACTAGTTGGTCCAATCCCGTTTTGAAAACACTATCTTTAGCTTTCTGGTAGGTTCCAGGGTAGAAGGCAGAGATTTTTTTGGAGGGGTTGGGTTTTTATCATTTAAATAGTTATATCTTTATAATTTTTAAATAATTAAAACAAAATTTTATCATTTTGGGAGGGGGCAAAGTGCAATTTTACTATGTATTAATTTAAAATTTTATAAGTTTTAAAAAGAAAAAAACTAAAATTTTAATTTTATAGGTTCTGAAATAATAAATATAACTTAGTGAGTTTTTTTAAGCTTAACACATCATTTAATCCTTAAAGCATATTGCTTTAGGTCTATAACATTAGGGCTTTTTACTCAAATAAATATAACTTAGCCTTCGTTTGATTCATTGAAAATAATTTCTGAAAAATGACTTGTTTTTCTGGAAAATCTAATATTTTCTGGTATTTTGATGAATCTGTATAAATTACTTTCTGTTATTTGACAAATTTCTTGAAAATATTTCATAAAAGTTATTTTCAGTGAAACAAATATGCGGTTGAGATTTATGATAAAGAGTTTAAATAAAATAGTGAATTGATTACAAAGTAATGTTAAGGTGAAATTATAGTAAATAATGAATCTTCAATATGTTAAGGATTAAATTGTAAGCTTTGTGAAATTTATAATTGAAACAAGAGAAGTGATATGCATGAAAATTGTAATGTGAAATAAGTCATTATAATGAATTATTTTATTAAAGTGCTTATGTGGTGAAAAATAAATTACATGGCAATAGGAACTAAATTAAAAAATGCACAAAAATTTAAGTCTGAAACAATTTAATCACAAAATAAGGAAATTGTGATAAAAGTTTAATGAATGTGTTATGAGATGATGAAGTATGCATAAATTATTCTAAAAGTGAAATTGTGGAAAAAATATGAAATATTTATGATGACAAGGACTAAATTGTTAAGCTTGAGAAAATATGTGGATGAAATAATAGAAGTGAAATACATAGAAATTTTATATGTGAAATAAGGTATCGAGATAAATTATGTGATTAAAGTGTAACAAGAAAGAAAATTGATTTAATATGATTAATTATTGAATATTGAAATTTTATGACAAAAAGGGACTAAATTGAAAAGTTATGAAAGTTTATAAGAAAATATTTGATAAGTGGAGAATGTAGTAGAGAATGTAACATCTCATTGCTTTGACCCGATGTGTGGGTTGTGTATAAGAGAGTTATTGTAATACCCCGAAAATTACTATAGTAAGATAATATCCCTGATATAGTAAAATAAGGAAATAAAGTGATAAAAAGGGTAATTTTGAGTTATGTCAACATTGGGCAATATATTATGACATCTTAATTCAAGAAGGGATTAAATCGCAAAAGTGAGAAAAACTTTGTTGCCCAAGAGTAAATACCCAAAATTTGAGGGGTTAAAGTGTAAATATGAAAAAGTTGAAGGATCAATAGTGTAAATATTTTAAGGGTGGAATAATCTAAAAACTAAGGAAAATGGATGAATTAGGACCAAATTGAAAAGGTAAAGAATTTTAAGGGACTAAATTGTAATTTTACCAAATTAAGTGATGACTCAAGGACAGAATTTCAAAAGATTATAAAGGGCAAAATGGTCAATTAGAGAGAGAGAATTCTAGAAAGTAATGATGATGTTGGTGATATTTTTAATTAATTAATTAGATAAATGTTATTTAATTAATATTTTATTAAGATTTTTAGTATTATTTTATTATTAAATGATTAATATAAAAGGGAAGAAAGATGAAGAGAATTCATCATCTTTCCCATGAACCAACGTGAGAAGAAGAAAGAAAGAAAGTTTTCTTTTCTTTACAATTTGGTCCTTTTTACCAAAAATCCACCATTTTCACCTAGAAATCAAAAGAATTTTCATAGCTTCCAAGAGAGAAAAATATTAAGGAGACAATGGGGAGCTAGAATATCAAGTTAGATTCAAGAAATAGAAGCTGGAGGAGAGAGAAAATCAAGTTAAAGATTGAAGTCAATAGCACAAGGTAAGAACATTAAGATTTCAATATATTTTTGAGTTTGATATTATTGAAAAAGTAGGAAATTAATGTTAATGTAGAGTTTCCTTATATAAGTTTCTATATTCTTGTTATGTTAGTAAAGGGAAATAAGAGAAAACGATAGAAAATATTGAAGAGAAAGGAAAGGAAAGTGTTATAAATTAGTTATCAACATTTTATATTAAAATAGTTTTGAGACAGCAGCAGTAATCTGACTTTGAAAATTTGCCAAAAATTATAGAAATTTAATTAGAGGATGAAAAAAATATATAATTAAAGCTTATTGAGTCTAGTTTCTCATAGAATAAACAGTGTAAATAATGGAATTGTATATCATGAGACATAATAAATTTTGTGAGACAAGGTCAGAATGATTTCGGGTTCCCCTATTCTGATTTTGGAAAATCATAAAAAATTTAATAAAAATAATTATGGGCTTAAATTTATATATTTAAAATTCTGAATGAGTATATTTTCAATAGAAACAAACGGTAACATCATTCGAATCTCGTACGAGGAGATAATTAAGTTTTAGTGAAGAAGGGTCGGAACTGTCAGACAGTAGAACAGAGGTGACTTTAAAGAATAAACTGTACTTATTGGCTAAACCAAAAATTCTGAAAATTTTATGGTAAGAAGATATGTGAGTCTAGTTTCAGGAAAAATTTGCAAATCCTTATTTTGAGTTCTGTAGCTCAAGATAAAAATAATTTAGTGACTATGACTCAAATAGACAGCTTTGAATAAATTTACAAGTAAATAGTGAAACCATAGATAATGTTACTTATAAGCATGTTATATAAATTAAGGATGTGGAATGGAGAGGAGGAGGAGGAATATATATATATATATATATATATATATATATATATATATATATATATGAATATTCAGCTAGCATGGATAATTTGCACGTTTTAGGCTCAGGGACTAAATTGAATAAAAGTAAAACTTTATGGGTAATTTTGTAAAAATGTCAAAAATGACCAAATTGCATGAATTGGATTGTTTATTTATTTAAATTACAAGAATTTATTTTTTCTGAGCCTAAGGATTAAAAATCGTCATTAATTAAAAGCTTAGGGGCAAAATAGTAATCTTGTCTAGAGCATTAATTGAATGTATCAGAATATGAAATGAATGAAAATGATGATCAAATTTATTTATAAAGATCCGAATGACTCAAATATGAGACTTGAACGTGGAAAAGAAAAGACATCGAATTAGTGAAATTGTAAACACGAACAAGTAACGAGGTAAGTTCGTGTAACTTGAATTATATTCTTAAATGCTTGAAATGTTGTTATTGATGTGTGTCGAAACCATGTTTTTGAAAACAAAAATTTTAGGTTGTCGACTTAAAAAAAAAAAAAATTGGGAGTCGCCAAGCTGTCGAAACCACGTTTTTGAAAACAAAAATTTTAGGTTGTCGACTTTAAAAAACAAAAATTGGGAGTCGCCACCAATCTTTTATTAAGGTATGATTGGATCACCTACAACGACTTTGGTCTACGAGTTTTTAGAAAAATGGGTTCGGGAGTCAGTTACGTTCGAGGAAGGATTAGCACTCTCGTAACGCCCAAAAATTGGTACCAAATTGATTAATTAATGTCTTAAAGTCGAGAATTAAAAAAACGATCCTTAATTAAATTAAATTATTTATTAAGACTCTCTCATTTTGAAAAGAAAAACATTACACCCAATGCGTTAGGGCACGATATCTTATTTTTTTCAAGATGAGTTTGTCAAAAACTCGTGTAATAAAATTTAAGAAAATATCTAATTGTTTAAAATTTATGAAGAAATCGCAGCCCAATACGTTAGGGCACGATTTCTTAAAATCCCAAATATTCAATATTTCCTTTATTTTTTTAAAAAAAATCTTTATCTCGAGAAATCAACGTGTCACATCCAATACGTTAGGACACAACATATTGAATTCCCGATGATAAGTTTTATTTTGTTTGATTAAAGAGCAATCCTCGATTGTTAGATTTTACAAAAAAATTGGAACCCAATACGTTAGGGCTTAATTTTCTTGAAAATCCTAAATACGAGTATTATCCCTATTTTGGAAAAGTTCTATTTTTAAAATCGAGTAAAAGGATTATGTAATGTTATGTTGTATGTATAGATGCCACAATAACAAATGCAACAACAATAAATACAATAATGACATAGATATAATATAAACAAATAAATAAACAAAACACATATACATAAAAAAAAGGTCAATGATATGCAAAGTATTAAATAAACGAGCAAGATAAAAAAATAATAATGTAAATGAAAACACAAATAAATAAACAAATAAAAAATAAACCAAAAAAATAAAGAATAAAAGGTACATGACATATACATTAAAACTATGAAGAATACACATGAATTTATATATAAAATTTAGATTATAAAAAATTATATAAACAAAATACATAATGCATTTGTGAAAATAAAGAAATGTATGAAAAAATATATATACATACAAATTATAATATATGTTAAAATAAGTAGGTATTTAAGCATTTTCGAAAATAAAAAAATAGATATATACGTGTTCATAAATATAAAAGAATATTTGTTTTTTTTTACAATATATATAGATTAAAAATAATAAATACATGATCGAAAATAAATATGTGTATATATATATAAATATAAAAATATTAGTTTGAGAAAAAAATAAATATGTAAACATTTATACAATTATATAAAAAATTAAATAATAATTACATTATATTCAAAAATAGGCGTATATATATATATATGGAAATAAATATATACATAAATATACATATATATAAAGAAAAATAATTACATATGAAAACAATAATAATTACATTATTAATTAATGAAAAAAATTAAAAACTAAATTGAATTGTAAAATAAAAAAAACTGGGGCAAATTCGCAAATAATTGAAGACCAGAGGACCTATTTAAACGCGCGAATTCCATAGAGGGGCTGGAAGGGAAATTTTTCCTTCTCCTATAAAACGGCGTCGTTCAAAAAGGACTAGATTGGAATTGAAAATAAATTAACGAGATAAATTTTAAGACATAAAGAAACCAAATTGTAAAAATATTAAAAGGCGGAGGGGCTAAAAGCTCAATTTACCCCTCCGCTCAAAAACACGCGAATCCTAGGCCGGGTCAGGTCGGAGTCGGGTCGGCCTCCCCAAAACGATGTCGTTTTGGCACCTGGGGAGGCCTAATGAAATGACGCCGTTTCAATAGGCTATTTAAGCCAAAATAATTCCAAAAAAATTTCATTCTTCCGTGTCCCTTAAAAAAATAGAAAAAAACCCTTCAAAAAGCTCTCCCTTCTCCTGTTCTCCGGCTAGGGCCTGGTCATCGACCGGTCATCGGCCACCGTGTCGGCCGCCGATCTTCGACGCCGGCACCGCCGTCTACGGTGGCCAAAAAGAGAGAAAATGACCCTTTTGGCCCTCTCGACCCTTCCAAGCCAAGATTTGAGTTCAAATCTTTCAAAAAATCCACAAAAAGCCTCAAAAATGTTAAGAAACCTTTCGATTTCCGGCCACCGATCCTCGGGGGTGGCTCCCTCGACTGTTTCAAAAGCGAACAGGTTGTTTCTTTCCCTTTATTATTTATTTTATTTATTATACGAATGAAGAAGAAAGAAAAAAATAGATTAAAATAAAACAAATAAAAAAAGCTGTAAAAATAAACATTTGGACTGATCTTTGCTCTGTATTGAGTTCTCTGTTTTTGGTTGAAAGTAGTTATTTCTTTATTGATTTCGAATTTGGATCCTTTATTACAGTATATTCAATCTGCTTTTATAGCCATTATGAAAATAATAATATAAAGAATCAAATCTTGCTCATATTTGATTCGCAATCTTTGATTTTCTTGCCATTTCTGTTGTTTCTGTGCAGGTAAAGATTTCGGCTCGTGGTGCTTAGTGGCTGCGGCGCGAAAGTTTCTTCAGAAACCCTAGGGGTTTCTGACATTGTTTTGGGCCATTGTTTTGGGCCACTTTTCTTGTATTTTGGGTTTGGGTTTTGGGCCCAGTTTATTGTAAAAGGACTGTTTATTTGCTTCATGTAGGCCGGGTAAAAATTAATCATTACAATGTGAATATGATTTGAATGTTCATTGTAGGAAAATTGATGAAACATTGATATATTTGATAAAAAGGGGAAGAAATCCCAGTTGAATGGAAGGAAAAATTTGATGGATCTCTGAAAAGGAATTGACGGTAAAAAGGATCTAACCCGAACGGGTGATCCTATCCTGATATAGCCCTCCCGAAGAATATGTGTGAAAAAGATCTAGCCCGGACGGGTGATCTTGATATAGCCCTCCCGAAGAATATGTGGAAAATGGATTTAGCCCGGACGGGTAATCCGAATTAGGGTCTGAATTTAGCCTGGACTGGTAATTCAGATCCAAGCTCATTAGAGTAATTGTCATTGCAGGGGATTTAGCCTAGACCGGTAATCCCGACAATACTCTATGAGTTTATATTACAGGGGATTTAGCCTGGACTGGTAATCCCGCTGTAAGAAATGAGGTTCGCGGGAGTGTGCTCACTAAATTGGAAAATGTGCGCACATGAATATGAATTGACGGACCCGAATTTGTACACTAAAGTGTACCCCTGAAAATCCATCGAAATTCCAAGAAATTCAACGGGATAAAAATAGGAAATGATAAGTACTTAAAATCATGAAATTAAACTTGAAATACATAGAAATGATAATTATTTGATATACTGAAATATGACATGGAAAATACATGTATGTGAAACTTGCCTGATAATTATGCATATTCAAGATTATGAACTGCTACTGGAATAAATATACATTGAACTTATTCATAATGAATTGAATGATTTATATTTAAGAAGAAACAAAAAGAAAATGATATGTATCATGACATGTAAATATGAGACTATCTTTGATACGTTGATACAAGGAAAATTGTGTGTATTAGGACAAGTAATAAATTTAAGTGAGACATGGCGAGAAAATAAGTTTGTCAATATTAAAGTACGCTAACCAATGTTGTTGCTTGAAGTTTAGGCAAGTGCCAAATTACTGTTGAATGGTAATATGTTTAATTATAAGGTGCATTGGAATGGTAAGTGCTTAGATGAAAATATAATTGAGCTTATGAAAGAGTGGAAAGGTTTCGGTTATGTAATTTATTATAAAAAGATTTGTTATGTGATACGCCCGTATGAATCCTGCACCTAATTCGGAAATAAAAAAAATTAAAATCTATATATATATATTTAGAATTCTGCGAAAAATTCCCTATGATTCCGATTTAATCCCAGTAGGTTCCTAATGAATGTTTTGAGCTTTAAGGGTCCAATAGAGGGACGTTATGATTATTTTCAGAATATGAATAATAAATGACTCAGAATTATTGAAAATGTTCAGTAAACTCTGATAATGCCTCGTGCCCTATTCCGACAACGGATACGGGTAGGGGGCGTTACAGTTATAGTGAACAAAGCCTTATCAGTTTGGAAAATGTTTTACAAAAAAATTTTAGAAAGACATTTTACGGGAATAAAGGGGTAATTTTACGTTGACCATTCTATTTTACATGAAACAAACATCGAAAAACGTTAAAAGTATTTTTAATAAAAGCTTTTACGTTGAAACAAACAGAGCCTTAGTGAATTTTTAAAATCTTTTTACTCGAATAAAGACTTAATGTTTTCGGTCGTTTATTGGTTCAGTCTTTTGGACCAAAAAAAACATTAGGTCCTTAATACATCATTTAGTGCCAAAAGGATTGAACCGAAGAATGGTTGAAGACATTAGGTCCTTATTTGGTATCTCGACGTTTATATGTATACTACTATATATAAAAGGAAGGCCCTAAAGTCTTCTTCCTTTTACACCCTGTCTTCACTTTCTTTCTTTTTTACATTATTAACAATAATGATTAAATATTTCAATTGTGGTTCCTCTCCTTTTTTATTATAAAAAAGGTCAAATTTCAATTTCAATCATTATACTATGATTAAATTTAATATTTGATATTTATACTTTAATTTTTTACATAATTTAGTACCTCGACATTTATAATGCTATTAATTAAGTTTTGTTTGATAGACGATTGAAAAAATTAAATCAATTAAAAATTAATATTTTCAATGATTTAATTTTTATGCATGTTTGATAATTCAAAATTAAAATAATTTTATAGAATTTTTCTATAAAAAAGTGTAGAAAATAATAAGTAGATAAGAGCTATATATCACTTGATGGAAAATATTTTTAATTAATTCTATTTTAGCTTATTTATTTTAATATTATATTATACTATAAAAACTTTACGTTTAAAATTTAATTTTTGTTTAGAATAAGGTGAAATGTTTAAAAATTAAAAATAAAATGTAGAATTTTATTTTTTAAAAATTTAAAATCTATATTTGTCAAACAATCTAATTATATTCCATAATTAATTTTATAATTTAAATTCAGTACTTAAATTTTCAATACTTAATTTTTCAATATTTATTTTTTAGCACTTAATTTTCCAGTTCATCAAATAGCACCTTATTCTAAATATTTTATTCTAAATTAAAATGTTGACATAAATTTAAAGAATTGTTAACATCGTTATATATTTTTTTGTTAAAATCAAGCCCATTACAATGATATTTTTGTGACATGATTATCGAATGAGTACTTTTTAAAATTTTAGAATGTGACACCAATAAATTTAATAAAAGAATTTTAATAGTGTTAACAATTAGATCTGAATTTTTAAACTTAAAAAATAGAGGGACTAAATTCTTTAAAGTAAAAATATTAAGACTAAACTCTAAAAATATAAAAAATACAGAAACTTGGAGCATATTATAATCTTTAAATTTTAATTATTTAATTTAAAAATAATACGAAATAATAATAGGAGGAGCTTAATTTAGTGATTGTGAGAGAGACAATAACGTAAACAACCCAAAAAATATAAATTAAACTTGTGTCTCTGTCTTTCGATAACCAATTTTAGTAAAAAATAAATTTTAGGGTACTTAATGTCATTAAATTATTAGTAAGTTTATATTTTGGTCATTCAACTTCAAAAAGTAACAAAATGGTCATTGAATTATTCGAAAGTTTTCATTTAAGTTACTAGGCTAATAAAATCGTTGTTGTATGATTTTCTTTCTCTGTTCGCACCGCCTACACCAATCAAAAGCTCTCCTTCCCATTTTCTTCTACAGTTCAGTTTTATTTTCGTAAAACAGCTTTGAATGTCAAATCTTCAAACTAAAATCCAAATAGCTTTTCTCTCCAATGTTTGATATTGACCGTCAGGTCAACTTGGATCTAAAGTATGTTCATCTACTCGTTAATGGGTACTGATCTACCATATCAATTGTGAAATCATTGCTTGGAGCTCGCTAGTTGGACTTTTTTTAACAACAAAAAAAAAACTTAATAGCCTAGTGACTTAAATAAAAACTTTCGACCAATTTAAATAAAAACTTTCGAATAGTCCAATGACTTAAATGAATACTTTCAAATAGTTCAATGATAATTTTATAACCCCTTGAAGTTGAGTGATCAAAACGTAAATTTACTAATAACATAATGACCTTGGTTGTATTTTATCTCTTTTTTTTTTTATAAAAGATAAATGTTTTTTAAGTATAAAATTTGAAATTGGTGTCATCAGAAAATTTAAACATATATCTTTTGCCCCAATTCTATATTGAAAATCTGATTTGAATTAAATGAGGTTTTGGCAATGTTAACAAAGACGAAGGAATTGGGTCTAGAATGTACAAGTTTAAGACTCATCATGTGCAAGTATATGTGTGAGTCTCCAAATCTCACAATATGTTGTCGCCATTTGTACATTTTAGTCAAATATAAATACAATGGAAGAAAAATAACTAAAATTATATAATGGCACACTTGTGAGTAACAAATATATTTATAAAAATTTTATATAAAAAAATAAACGAGACTTTAATTAAAATGTTAAAGTTTAAATATTGAAAATCACAATGTTTTAGATTCAAATCTCATCGTGTGTGTATATTTTTTTAGATTTTATATAAAACATAAAAAGGCAAAATGCCTTCATAGTAGTATTTGTTACTTTGTAAAATAAATAGTTTTTTTAATCTTTTAACTAAGTTGGGACTAGGTTGATAAGTGATACTAACTCAACCAGGCACTTAAAAGAATAGTATAGGAAAGATATAAGATAAGATCAAATATAACTGTATTATACTTCACCTGAGGCATACTTCACCAACTTGTCAATCACAACTACCTTGCCAAACCAACTCTATATCCTGAGGCATACTTCACCAACTTGTCAATCACAACTACCTTGCCAAACCAACTCTATATCGCTAAGGAGTCATGCCTCATTTTACATTATTGATATACTTTGCCACTCTTATGTAATGTAGATTTCGTTGTTAAGAGTTTCATACATTTTGCTTCATATACTAAAAAATAGGAAAATTAGTCTCTGTACATCAGATCAAAGAGCAAACTGGTAATTTTATTACAAATTTCATCCATTTATACTATTAAAAACTATCCCTATACATCAACATGAAGTACATGTGGCAAGCCACGTGTAACTATTTGGTTATTTGCTAGCCATGTTAGCTTTTAACAGTAGAAATGGATGAAACTTTTAACAACAAAGATCAATTTGCTCTTTCATCTAACATACAGTGACTCATTTGCTCATTTTTTAGTAGAGGGAGCAAAATGTAATTTGACTCCTATACAAGGTCCTCCACAATACTTTTGAACCAAATTTTGCCTTATTTTGTTACACTTTATTCAGGTTGACTTATATAGCTACTCGTGCACGGGACAAACAACCTCACTTTCTTCCTCATACTTCATTAGCTATTCTCTCTCTCTTTCTCTCTCTTAATATTTCCGAACTCTTTACATGCTTATAATGTGAACCACCACCAATCACCACCTCCTATTTACCTAAAATAAATTCACAATTAAAAAAATATTTGAATATATCCTAATAAGACAAGCCAAATTCCTCATTTTGATTAGTCAAACACTCTAATCGTTTAATAAAAAAATGTTATTTGATAAATTATACAATAAAAATAAAAATAAAAACTAAAATTTACCATAGAAGTCCCTATATTAGAAGTTAGATTACATTTTACTTTATTTATTCAAAAAATAGTTAAATTAGTCCCTATATATTAGATGAAAGAGCAAATTGGTCATTTTGTTAAAAATTACATCCATTTCTATTATTTAAAACTAGTCCATGTACCTTAGCATGGCGTACATATGACACACTATGTATCATTGTCCATTTATTCATCTAACCATGCCAATTTTTAACAGTACAATTTTAATAGAAAAATAATTTACTCTTTAAACTAATATATAGAGACCTATTTGTCCATGTTTTAAGTAAAGGGGACAAAATGCAATCTGACTCCTACTACAAGGACTTCCATGGTACTTTTACCTATAAAAAATAATTAAAAAAAAGGTATATTACTCATATTAGGCCATAAATATTATATTTTTTTCAATTTTTTTCCATAATTGATATTAAATTGTTTGTACTCTTTTTTTTAACCAAATTGATTATACTCTTGTCGGCTCAATTTTTTTTTTCATTTAAACAACCTGCAATTGGACTAGATAAAAAAAAAAAGGCTATATATGTATCCATATTTGGTAATGAATCATTTTCTCTTTGGTAATTATCTTTTAGAAAACTTTAAATATATAATATCTATATATTTTATAATAATTTTACTTATTTTTAATAAATATTTATAACCATAATTTTTAATTGTACAAAATGTATTAAAATTTATTATATATATATCATACTTTTCTTTATGTATATATATTTGTCACGTAAGATTTGATATGTTATTTCAAATAAAAATTAATCCCAAGCTTAAACTTGAGCGGGTTTGATGACCGATTTCAATGTTATCTATTCAAATATATACTTGATTATGACACACTCATGATGTGGGTGGAAAATTTTATGTAACAAATATAATTATAAGAAATTAATTTAAAGATTGAATGAAATTTTAATTGAAATGGTAATGACATTGGAAATTACGACGTTTTAATTTTGAATTCCATCAATCGTATTTTTTTATATTTTACATTATTTGAAATGATAAAAATATCACTACAATAATATTTATTTTTAAAAAAAAAGAGTTTACTATAATTACTTGCTGCTTCACTTTAAAATTAAATATATATTTACATATAAATTTTTTTCATAGTAGGTGTTTCATAATCTATTTAAATTTATATTAGTATTTCCTAAAACTACCTAAACTAGTATAATTTGTCCTAAGTAACACCAACTTAGCTGGAAGAAACACAACAAAACTAATCAAATTTTAAAATAAAATAAAATAAAGTTAATTAAATTATTAATAAACTTTATTTTAGTCATACAACTTCAAAAAATTATAAAATAGTCACTGAATCATTTAAGTCATTGAGTTATTTGAAAGTTTTTATTTAAGTTATTGGGTTGTTAAGTTTTTTTTTTTTAAGTCCGACTAGCAAGCTCTAAGTGACGATTTAACGATCAGTACTGTAGGTCAATACCCATTGACAAGTTGAAGAGCATATCTTAGATGGTAAGTCAATCTAACAGTTAGTGATGGAGAATGGGGAAATTGTTTCATGAAAAAAACTGAATTGTAGAAGAGAAGGGGAAGAAGAGATTTCGACTGGTGTAGGCGATGCGAACAGAGAAGACCATATAACAGTGATTTTAATATCCTAGTGACTTAAATGAAAACTTTCAAATAGTTCAATAATCATTTTGTAACCTTTTGAAGTTTAATGACCAAAACGTAAACTTATTAAAATTTAATGGCTTTGGGTGTAATTTACTCTCTCTCTTTTTTTATCTAAACTCAACTCGAACTGAATTGAGCCAAATGAACCACCCAAACTGAACCGAGCCAACCAAATTACCCAACTATAAAAGTAGGGGTGAGCGTTAGATTGAATCGAGTGAAAATTTTGAGATAATCAAGTTGACGAGTCATATTTTATCATTCTAACTTGATTTGAAATTTTTTCAAATCGAGTCGAGTGAAATGAAATTTGAGTCGAGTCGAACCGAGTGAAATTGTTTGAGTTAAATTAAAAAATTAAACATGTCAAATTAAAATATTGTGTATAACTAATTTCTTGTTAGAGCACATAATTTTGAAATCATATATATTTGAAAACTTTTTCAAAATAATAATAATAATAATAATACCTTAGTATGATAAACTAAAATTATTAATTAACTTATTTAGGTCTCAAAAATTATTATTCTAGAAATTTTATAATTTTTTAACTTTTTTTGTATAATTTTTATAATTTTTTTGAAAAATTTTATAATTTTTTTTAAAAATATAAAATTTGGATTTTTTTTGTAATTTTTATTGAGAGAGAGATCAATTTTCTCATTTTTAAACTTGACAGGGACCAAAAGAGTATTTACACCAATCTGTTTTTCGAAATTGTAAAATTCAGCTCGATTCGAACTTGAAAAACTTATTCAAGTTACTCAAATAATTTGAATAACTTGATTCGATTAACTTAGAATTCAAATTAAATCGAGTTTTTCTCATCGATAGAACATGTTTATACAAATAAGTACCTTATTTCCTAGTTTTTACTTATGATGGCCCCAAAATGTAATTTTTCCCTCCAAAACCAAAGTTTGGGTTGACTCTTCTCCCTGTGGACTTCGTCTTCCTTTTAGGTCTCCTCTCCTTCAATAATCTATTATCTATATATATTATATATACATATATTTTTTTCCACCTTCATTTTTGGTATGCCCTTCCTTTTTGAAAAAGCAAATAAAAAAAACCGCAGACAATAACTGCCATTATCGACCCTCACCCCGAACTTTCTTTCTTTTTTCTTTTTCCAAAAGGGCTGCCCTTTAACGAAACTTCTCTTCCGTTTTCCATTGGTTTTTTTTAGACAACGTTTTCATTTTTAAATGTCTTGTAAGAATCTTTAAGGCTTAAAACATCTGTTTCTTCTTCCTCTGTTTTCATGTTTGGTTGCTCTGAAAATTTCTTTCAAAAAAGAAAAAAACACAGTTTTCATCGACAACTCAAGTTCTTGACTTTGCTAAGGTAAAGTCTTCTTCTTTCTTTCTTTCTTTTTTAGTTTTTTTTTATGAGAAAGCAACATCTCAACTCCCCTTTAAAGGTTTCTCTTTCTTTCATTAATTCATGAGTAGTTTTTTATGTCCTTTTTTTTTCCCTACATAAACCAATCCTTATTCAATTTGTAGGAAAGAAGTGTTTTCATGCAAAGTTTGGTTTTTTTTTCTTTAATCATATCAAGTTTTTGGTTTGTCTTATCAGGGTTAGATAATTCTCAAAGTTGAAGTTTTTTGGCATTTGAAACTATCTCAGATCATGACTTTCCGGCGAGACAAATTTGTAAGGTTAGTCTTTATTACAGTTGCTGTTTTTCTAAAGTCACCGGTGAGGGTTGAAAGTGTGTTTATGAACCGACTCGTATTTGTGTTATTTTTATTTCACTGATCAGTTCAACTTTAGAAGTATTTAAGTACCATAAGAATATAGTACAACTACAATAATATTCGTATCTTAAATTAAACAACAAATTAGTTCTTTTGTGTATATCTTTATTGTTTTAGAATTTTAAAAGGATTAAATTGAAAAAAATTTATCTTTTGGAAAATTAAAGTGTATCTTTACTATTAAACTAATTTATGATTTTAAATACTTCAAGGGACTAAAATAATAATTTGCCATTTTGGGGGAGACAATGCCGCTTCCTGCCTTTTAGTGTCTTTAACCAGTTTGTTCTTTGTTCTAAGATATAAAGACCAATTAATTTATTAGAGTGTGCAAAATACAATTTGACTCCCAATTTATAGGACTACTACAGGTGTTTTCGACATTGGGCTTTTGATGACATTTTTTCATTGGATTTAATCAGGTTCAAAGATTGGAGTTCAGATGATGGATCATTTACATCAAAAGTTAGACCATCATTCAGTGCTGTTATAGAGGGTGCCCGGAAACTGGTCGAGAATGGTTCCGAACGTGCCCGGGAACTGTTCGAGAATGGTTCCGAACGAGTTAAAGGCTTAAAGAAACCAGTGAATTTCGGGTTTTCGAGTAAAAAGCAACCGAAGAAAGACAAGGCAGTGAGTTCAAAGAAGAGGACTCTTAATCCACAAGGAGAGTTTCTTCAAAACTGGAACAAAATGTTCCTTCTTTCATGTGCCATTGCTCTAGCTATTGATCCTTTGTTCTTTTACATCCCTGTGGTTAAGGGAAATTTGAAATGCCTCGACTTGGACAACAAACTCGGGATCGTTGCTAGTGTCCTTCGTACTTTAATCGACGCTTTTTACGTCATTCATATCGTGTTTCAATTCCGTACCGCATTCATTGCCCCTTCGTCGCGTGTATTCGGTAGAGGCGAGTTGATTGAAGATCCTTGGGCTATCGCGAAACGGTATTTGTTCAAGAACTTCTTCATCGATATTCTTGCCATCTTACCACTTCCACAGGTACTGACTTACAACAATTATTGCAGTCCTATGGAGGTCACTTTATTAGAAATCTGATTACATTTTGTTCATGTTATTTTTTTGAGTAAAAAAGACAAATCGGTCTTTTTAACATCACTTGTTTACTTTTTTTTGATTAGATGGTGGTCATAATCATAAAATCATCATTGAGAGGCTCCGTTTCGGAGATCACGAAAGATTTATTGAAAACCTTTATTTTCATCCAATACGTGCCGAGAATCCTTCGAATCGTTCCTCTTTTCAAAGAAGTTACAACCACTTCCGGCATATTAACCAAATCGGCATGGACCGGTGCTGCTTTGAATCTCTTCCTATACATGTTAGCTAGTCATGTAGGTTTGATTTCGTATATATTCTTTCAAACCATTTAAGCAAAAACATTAACCATTACAACCAAGTCATTGATGTCTCCAACATGAACATAACAGGCAGTTGGAGCCTTTTGGTACTTGTTTTCGATCGAACGACAGGACCGGTGTTGGCGTAATGCTGTAAATGGCGACGTAGCTGCATTGTACTGTCATAAAGGCATAACAAGAAACGAGACATTAGTGAATATGCTGAATACTACCTGCTCGTTAATCAATCCCGACGACTTGAAAGATCCGAAACACTTCAACTTCGGGATATTTTTCGATGCACTCGAGTCCGGTGTGGTGGAAACCATGGATTTTCCTATGAAGTTCTTGTACTGCTTTTGGTGGGCTTTGCGTAATCTAAGGTTTGTAAAAGCAATAAATAAACTCTTTACATTGATTTTTTTTCATAGAACAGTTGGTTGATTTCCTTTTCTTTTTCGGTTTTAGTTCTTTAGGCCAAAATCTCAAAACAAGTACCTATGTGTGGGAGATATTGTTCGCTATTGCCATTGCCATTGGTGGCTTGATTCTGTTTTCACTGCTCATTGGGAACATGCAGGTATTTCTGCAATTTCAATGCTATCAACTTCACAATTACCTCTATTTTAGTAGTTGTTTTAACAGGATCGGACCGATCAGCCAAGGTATTAGTCCAGAAAAAGACACTAAACCGATTGGACCGGATGGTTTAATCGAACTTTTAATGATTTATCTAATCGAACTGGCAAATAAATGGCCTATCGAGTTCAACTACTGGTCTAGTTCTAAAAACTTTGCCTACAAAACCTTCACTAAAAGGGGTAAGCAGGGGTCTTTACCCTAAAATGGAAATTTTGTGTTTTTAGTCCATCTAAAATTTGGAAAGTTATAAGTTAAATTATGATAAACTTATATTTTTTAACCTCCTAAAATGATTAAATTGTGATTTCATAATTTAAGCTTGCAATGAAAAATTTTCTATTTTGGCTCTCATAAAATTTTTTAATTTAATTTCGGCTCCTTCAACAAAAATTCTGGCTTTGCCCCTAAGTACTTGTACTTTTTTTCTATTTTGATAATTAAATTTAACAAGCTCATTTTTAATCCCTTGTAAAACATAAAAGCGTGATGTCATTGTCTGAAAATTTTCAAACCATGACATGGTACTATCTCGGAGTATTACGTAATTACATTTTTTAAATTTTCTAGTTCAAAGATCAAAATGTACTTAATTGTAAAGTTCATATACCAAAGTGACAAAAAAAAACAATGACTAAAGTGGTCCTAGCTGACAACTTCAGGGACTAAAAATTATATGAATCCAAAATTCTTTCATAGTTTGCTCAACATTTACATTTTCTTTGTTGTTATTTTCCCAGAAATATCTAGAATCAACAGGGGTGAGAGTGGAGGAAATGAGGGTGAAAAGGCAAGATGCAGAGCAATGGATGTCACACCGGATGCTACCGGAGAACCTTAGGGAACGTATAAGGCGATATGAACAGTACAAATGGCAAGAAACCAGAGGTGTTGAAGAAGAAGCCCTCATTGCTAACCTTCCTAGGGATCTCAGAAGAGATATAAAGAGACATCTTTGCTTGGATCTTCTCAAAAGAGTGAGTCCTTTTCTTACAAAAAAAAAAAACCTTAATTATAAAATTAGCCCCTCAATTATAACAATTTCTCACTTAAGTACTTAAAAGTTTTTTTTTGTCAAAATGGTAATTAAAATTTTAATTTCGTCTCATTTTACTAAATAATGTATGATATTTAGTAAAAATGTGACATTTTTAATGGTTGATATTGTGTTTCGGGATAAAATGAGATGAATTAATAGTTTAGTTACCATTTTTGATTAAAGAAAAACTTTAAATACCTAAACGGAAAAACGTGCTTATTCTACATTTAAGCCAAACAAAACCAACCAGCTAGCAAAATTGGGTTATAATCGACTTAATTGATCCATTTGAATAAATCATTATGATTATGTCAACCTTATTGGACAAATTTACAACTAAAACAATAGACTTAACTTATAATTTTAATAAATTTAAGGGTTTTGGATCAATAATTGTTGAGTTCAGTGGTAAGGCCATTAGATTTTCAAGAGAAGAAAGGAGTTCAAGTCTTGAAGAGAACATTGTTGAAAGGAGTAGGAAAAAATGGAATGCTTACTTTATTCACATGAACATGCGATTAAAGCTTTAACATTGAACTAATCCTTTTCTTTTAGGTGCCAATGTTCGACAAAATGGATGAACAACTATTAGATGCAATGTGTGATCGTCTCAAACCAGTGCTTTACACCGACAAGAGCTATATTCTCCGAGAAGGTGATCCGGTGGAGGAGATGCTGTTTATTATCCGAGGGAATCTGACAAGTACGACCACAAACGGCGGAAGAACCGGTTTCTTCAACTCTGCTCATCTCAAAGCCGGTGACTTTTGCGGCGACGATCTTCTCACATGGGCATTGGATCCCCAATCATCGTCGAACCTACCGATCTCGACGAGAACAGTGCAGGCCTTGAAAGAGGTTGAAGCTTTTGCTTTAATGGCGGATGATTTGAAATTCGTGGCTTCTCAGTTTCGACGTCTTAGCAGCAAGCAATTCATGCATACTTTCAAGTAATTAATATTTCCTTTTTAAATTCCTATGCTTTTTTCTACTAATTTGCTATTTGAATTTGGTATTGGTTTGGGTTAATTTTGGGTTTAGGTCGGATTAAGTTTCAAGCATGAGTTTTCATGGATTCTGGTTAATTTTAAGTTGAAGTCGTTCTGGATTAAGTTGTTTTAGATTGAGTTTATTTCAAATTTAGATCAATTTCGGGTTCAAACTATCTCGATTTTGAGTCATTTTGAATTTGAATTATTTTGTGTCTTGCTTGTTTTAGGTTTAGGTTTTTCCATATAGAATTATTACGGGTTGTGATTATTTTTTGTTCAAATTGCTTTAGGTAAGTTTTTAAGAAACTTGTTTTGGGTTGTTTTGAGTTCAAATAGTTTCAAGATCGAATCATTATGAGTTTGGATTGTTTGAAGCTCGGGTCAATCAAGTTTCAGACTCAGTTTTTTTTAATAATTGGACCAAAAACCAGTCAAAAATTGGTAAGTTCTCTTTATCAAATGGAATGCTTACACGCAGTGATTTTGTTGATGCAGGTTCTACTCGGTGAGATGGCAGACATGGGCCGCGTCGTTTATACAAGCAGCTTGGCGCCGACACTGCAGGAGGAAGCAGGTAAAGTCACTACGTGAAGCCGAGGGAGAGCCGCTTGCAGCTCTGGCAAACGGGAACGAAACCTCACCAAGCCTCGGCGCCACGCTTTACGCTTCAAAATTTGCCGTCAATGCGTTACGAACGTTGCGGAGGCATGGTTCGCAAAGCAGCCCTAGATTGCCTCAAAGATTGTCGCCGTTGCTTCCTCAAAAGCCAGCCGAGCCTGATTTTACGGCTGAATAATAAATGGGAAAATAGCTAATTAAGGAGCTTTGCGTTTCTCTATTCGATTAGTGTAAATTTTGGGGAAAACCTGTTTATAAATGTATTAATCTAAACAGATGCATATATAGTTTTTTTTTTTTTTTTAAATGCAAATCAATTTGTGGGTTCAATTATGAGTAAGGGTGTTCAAATAGTCGATTCAGTTATTAATTGAATTATCTGAAATGTAAAAATCTTTAACCGTTAATTGAACCGAATTTTTTTTCAAATACATTAACCTAATTGAAATATTTCTATTAATTCGGTCGGTTAACAGAATTTTATATGATTTTGTCTTTTGCTTAAAATAAATATAAAACATATAAAAAAATACATTACTAATGTTCATTATCTTTTTTTTAATAGTTCAAAAAATATATTATTTATTTCGGTTAATTATCTGATTTCAAACCGAATTAACTGATAACCGAATTTTCAAAAAATCATTAATTGACCTCCAATTGAACTAAATTCGGCCACCAACTGATTAATCGACTTAGAACGATTCAGTCGATGAATTTGATTTTAATCGAACTATGAACACCCCTAATTATGAGCTTAAAAATGTACAACTTCTTCGAGCTATATCATTTATATTGCAACTCGCTTGAAAGAACTAAGGTTAAATTCTGGTATTAGTCCCTATATTTTGTAAATTTGGATTGGTAAATTTTAGTATTTGTTTTTTTTTAATTTTAAAATTTTAGTCCCGACTCAAACAGTAGTTGTTAAATCCGTTTAGTTAATTTTAATTACTAGCCTTGTACTATGTGTACAGTTGTAGATTTAATCCATATTTTTTAACTGGATCATTCTAAGTTCTTGTACTTTTTGAATTTGAAATTTTAGTCTTAACACAAATGATAGTTATTAATCTATTAACTAAAAATTTAGTGAGTAATATGTTAAAATAATAAGCTGATAAGATATTACACATATTGTCGATACTAAGTAACAGTAAAAATTTTGTATCCATTTTTCATGATATTATACAAGGATCAGATATATCATGGTGAATTCTTCAAAAAAATTTGTGTCTTCCACAATGAAAACTAATAAGTGAGATTTCGAGTAAGTGTTTACATAATTTTCTTCTGTCCAAAGAAATAATTTATCGAAATAATAAGTCACCATTAATACCGACACATAATTTGTTTGTTGAATCAAAATTTGAAAATAGCAGAATTAACTTAATGAATTCAATAGTTTTCCTTTGATGAGGACTGAAATTTTAAAATTAAAAATGTACAGAGACTAACAATGACAAAAAAAATAAAGATTAAATCCACAACTTTGTAAAGTACAGGGACTAATAGCAAAATTTAACCTAAATTTTAATTTATGACCATAATTAGACCTAGCTACATAAAGCGGGACTCACAAATGGCATTTCACCGCCACCCCACTTCTCAAAATAAGAAAAAACATTGAATATTTTAAAATTGGGGGTACCTGAAAATCAGAACCCTAACCCTAATTTCCTCAAATTTGCCCCGATCCCAAATTCCGTTCAGACGAAACCCAGAAAATATCCAATTTCAGATCAAAATCAACAGTTATGGAAGATCATCGAATCAGCAAAGACGACATTAGCAACAATAACAACAACGTTAATCCAAGGCAATTACAGCTATTCGTTAAACTTGTAAATGGCCAAACGTTATCGCTTCAATTCTCCTCCCCACAAGTCCAAGTCGGTTCCGTCAAGCGTCAAATTCAGGAAATCACGAAAATCCCAATCAATTTCCAGCGCCTGATCCGCGGCCATCAGCTCAAGGACGATTCTGTAATTTTTCACCCCAATGCCACCCTCAACCTCTCTTTCAGCCTTCTCGGTGGCAAAGGAGGTTTCGGATCGCTGCTACGTGGCGCAGCCACAAAGGCCGGGCAGAAAAAGACGAGCAATTTCGAGGCTTGCCGTGATATGAGCGGAAGGAGGCTGAGGCACGTGAATGCGGAGAAGAGGCTGGAGGAGTGGAAGGCGGAGGAGGAAGAGAGGAAATTGGAGAAGATGGCGGAGGATTTTATAAAGAAAAAGGCGAAAAATGGGAAAAAAGGGGTTGGAGATGGAGAAGCCGAGAAGTATGTGGCGAAGTACAGGGAGCAATCAGCAAGGTGTGTGGCGGTGGTTGAAGAATCCGTTAAGGCGGCGTGCCTGGGAAAGAGGAAGGCGGTTCCAGGCGGAGCTGACCCTAAAAGGTTAAAGATTTGGTAAGTCTTATCAAGATCATTTAAGATTAAATTCTGCTATTAGTCCCTGTACTTTTTAGATTTTAAAATGTCAGCACCAACGATTATTGATATTTTCAAAATTTGAGTTAATGGATTACTTATTGTCATTTGTTTCGAAAATATAGAGAATATGGATCAAATCTACGCATAGTACAAGACTAGTAATTGAGTTTAACCAAACGAATTTAACTGCTACTATTTGGTTTGGTACTAAAATTTCAAAATTTGAAAAGTAGAAGAACTAAAATTGATCAAATTAAAGTATAGGGACTAAATCCACAACTTTCGCAAAGTACTAATTGCAGAATTTAACCATCATTTAATTTGTTTGTAAGATTAGGTTATGGATTTCTTTTTAATATTTGGGATATTTATTAGTTTTTTGTTTGCTTTTCTTGTTTTGAATAGGATGGGAAAGAGGAAATTAAATGAGAGTGATAGTGATAATAGCAGTGATGATGAAGATAGTGAAGATGACGAGGAAGATGAAAAATCTGTAGTTTTGAACAATGGGAATAATTCAGATTCTAGTAAGGGAACCGAGGGGAGTTCCGGTTTGGTTTCTAGGAGAAGACGTGATGGGGAATTCTCAGGTGGAGTATCGAGTGAGAGTGGTTCCGAGGAAGAGAAAGACATTGTTCCACTGCAAAGCTCGAAATCCGGTGGGGAAGATGTGCTCGATGTAGAAACTGATAAGGTTGAAGTTGAAGCAATTCAACCCGAGATACTTGAAAATAATGGAACTAAAACCGAAGATCAGAAGGAAATAGTTAGTCAGGGTGCCGATGTTCCAGTTCAAGAAAATGAAGGAGTTGAGAACAAACTGATAGATAGAGTCGATGGTTGTTCTGATGTGAAATCAGAATTTCATGGAGAAACAGTAGTTTCAAACACTAACGTGGCCATACCTGAAAAGCCGCTGAACTTTGATGACTTCAATTCGCCGCAAGAGATGGAGGTATGCACTCGAAGTTCTTTTCCTGTTCCTGCTTTCCATGTAGGCTTAGGTTGTTTGAGGGAATGTGTTTAGACTTTTGAGAGCAAGAATTGCAAAGAAAGGATTTGTGAACTAATGCGGCCTTCTTTGCACTATTGCTCTCATCGGTTTATATACATACTAGACGGAAGTTAAAAAATAAAAATAGAAAAGCTTTCAACGTACTCTTCGGACTTCAATCATGTAACTAAATGAGTAGGGTATTAGCTTGTTGCAAGTTTATCAAATGCTTTTCTTTAGTCCAAGCTTAAATCAGGTCATAGGCATAGTTATATATAATGTAATTTAGCGTACTCTTCAATCACCCGTTTTATAATGCTTATTGTGATTTGGGTGCTGACTTTTTTAGTTGTATTATAGGTTCTTGGGTTGGAGAGGTTGAAATCAGAACTGCAGGCTCGTGGTCTAAAATGCGGCGGTACTTTGCAAGAGCGAGCTGCTCGGCTTTTCCTGCTAAAGTCTATCCCTTTGGATAAGCTTCCAAAGAAGTTGCTTGCAAAGAAATGAAAACCAATGTTGTAAGGCTTCATTTAACCTCATAGTAGTATTAAGGAGTTTCTTTTTGTCAAAATATGAAATGTGTGCGTGTTTATATATATCGTGTTTTGTTTAACTTTTATGACATGGTACTTGTGAGCTGAAACCTCATTATGTATGGAAATTGCTTCGATAAAATCGAATATTGCCGGGGATAGGTTGCACATTAACATACTTATTCTACTCTCTTGAATGCATAAAAGAATAAGAACTATTATGCCTACTGTGATTGCATACATACAATACAAGAAGTGTTCATTCGTAATATATCAAACAGGGTTGGTATGTGGAGTAGCATCCTCTGCCGTTGGAGATTTCCGGCACACAGGGCACGTAGAGTTCATTCGTAGCCATTCATCGATACATTCTGCATGGAAGCAGTGTTTGCATTCTGGTATGCACCTGATAGTGTCTTTGCCAAGGTATTCAGATAAGCATATAGGGCAAGTGCTGTCGTTGGGGCCGGGTATTCTCCGGCTCTCACCGAGCACCAGCTTTTCGTATGATTCGATTGTGGATTCATCCAGCCCTGTTACGACAACCGCAGGTTGCGGCAGCACTGCCGCAGGTCTGTTGTTCCGTTGCATGGGGCTTTCCCCAGCATGATTGCGACTGCTGAAGCAGCATGCGAAGAGGGCGATCCCGGTTGCGCACGCAAGTGCCGGTACAGCAATTGACAAGCAGATGATGCCGAAAACTCTAAGACCATTGCCTGTTTGGCCTGAAATATGATACCAAAAGGAAAATTTGACATTGTATTAGATCAAATGCTAATTGGAAGATGGAAATACAAGATTAACATTTGGCTAACTTTATTGTTGCGGATCTTTTAATAATTGGATTGATCGTTGAATAACTAAAAATTTTATAAAAATTATAAAATTGGCTCAATCATTGAATTTTTTTTTTTCCGGTTTTCTTATTGATTTCAAATAATTTGCTCAAAAATCAATTTAACTCCTATATTTGGGTTGGTACATCTGTCAGTTTTTGACCGCTCCAACTAGATAGTTTGGTACGACTCTTTAATCTATGATGATAATGGAGCGGAGTAAAAGTAGATCTTGTTAAATCTTTCACTATTTTACTCTTAGCATATTCTCTCTACTTTCATCTCGCTTAAAATTTTATGGTTATTTTCATAAATATTGGGTCATTTTGTTTTAAGAATTATTTTATGAATATTTCACTTAAATATATAGAAGTAAAATGATAATTTTAAATATTATGAGGGATGGGGCAGGGTAAGTAAATAAGCCATTCGAATTTTGTCATCTAAGCTTCGAACCTAATAAGCTTTCTTCTATTAATCAAAGGGTTAATGGGCTATTCCCAAAAGCAAAATGTAACATGGTTATTTCAATCGGACTGAATCGATCGAGGCATTGGTTTGAATAAAAGCATTAGATCAATTGACTCATAAATTCATATAAATCAGCTAAATCAAACTAAAAACTTAATTGAATTAATTAATTATTTTTACAAATTTTTTAATTATTTTTTTATTCAAAACATACGAACCGATAACCTATCCAACTCGTAGATAATTTCTGACTTTTCATTGCATTACTAATTTAATATACAACACGTTATCTTGTTTTAGCCGTACTATATGAGAGAAATGACGTCATACTTATATATATATATATATATATATAAAATTAAGCCTTTCGTTGTAGTTGACATTAGAATAAATGGTTCAATCTCTATAGTCTTAACAACGATAACATAAAATAATGCAATTACATCATCTTATAGTAAAGTTAAATAAACTCCAAAAATAAAAACTCTAAAGTCAAACCTCAAAAATAAAAATGCTAAAGTCAAACTTCAAAAATAAAAAATCTAAAGTCAAATAACACTAGAAATCTACTCCTTTCGTAAAAGCCACTCATTTATTAATTTATTTTAATTAAGTCCAAAATAAAATCCATAATGGGTTGAAGTAATTCCAAATATCTTCATCCTCACAGCTTTCTCAATTTTATTATTAAATGAGTTGATTGAAACATTAATTCTAGCCTAAGGATGTTGAATTAATCATCAAAAAAGATATGTGATGTTAGTGGAAATGTAAAAATGTCTATTTCAGATTTAGTCCTCCTACTATAACGAAATATTGGATTTAATCTCTAATAAGGTTCTTAGATGTTGTTAAAGTGATAACTAGAAGCTAACCATATTCAACCAATGATAAATTTAGATGTCGGACTACTAGTTGTTATTAAAGTGGTGATGTAGGTTTTATTACTGTTATTCAATCACAGAGTCAGGCTCGTGTGAAAATATAATCAACCGTGTTCAAGTAAATTTACATGTCAATTGAATGCTTAAAGGCTAACTAAAAAATATCAACAACTAACAATGTTATCAATTTGGAAATGCTAATAACACTATAAAAATAAGGGGAAATTTCTAAAATTATACATGAATTTTGATTTAATGTGCAATTATATACATGAGCTTTAATTTGGTGTAATTATACATGTGAAACTCTAATTGTGATTCAAATGTATATTTGAAACTTTAATTTTGATTTAATCATACACATTTAAAGAAATAAATACATCAGTTTATTTTTATATTAGATAAATAGAATTTATGTATGCAATATATAAACATAAAATGATGTTATGTTAATAATTGTGTTAATAATCTATAAGAATCGGATCAAATCAAAATTTCATGTATAAAATTGCACATTAAACCATAGTTCATGTATAATTTTGATATTTATCCTTAAAATTAAATGACTAAATTATGTTAGAGTAAAGTAGAGGGATTAAATGCCAACTGAGCTTACCGTGTAATGACAAATGACTTCATTTTAATGAAGTCTTTCTAGAAATTAGATCTTGGTTTTAATCTCCTGGAAGACATGGCATTTTTGGGATTTAATTAAAATTTTTAAAAATTTAAAAAAAATTAATGAGAATTTTCAAAAGTTTTAATGGTTTTAATAAATTTAAAAAAAAATTTTGAAGCGCCTAAATTTTTTAGGCGACAAAGGCCTTCTTTAGCTCCTCTTATGTTTCGATCCTAATTTGATCTTTGAACAACCTGACTTGATCCGATAATAATATTAACACATTGAAAGTATACCAACTCCGAATAAATAGTACTTCATAAACTTTTTCAAAAAGAGTCAACTTTCCTTCAACTTTTTTTATTAACATTGAATCCTAAACTCCATCACTTAACCCTACCTTCTACCGTTTTATTAAAAAAAAAAATAGAACATAACGGAGGGAATAAAAACTCTACCTTGTATTAAAAAAAGAGTAGAAGGATTAAAAACTAAATTCCAACATAACAGAGGGACCAAAAACAAAATTAGACCAAATGCAAAAATGATATGATCATTGATCAAAGATCAAAGCTCGAAATAAAGATACTTACTTGATTCAGGAAGACGACGAAAACAATCAATTTCGTCACTATTATTGCTTTTAAACCCACAAATCCTACCTTGTGCTTCACAATCCCCACATTGAGGTACATACCAAGTCAATTGAATATCACCATCAAGTTCAGCCGTGAACTCTTCGTCCTCCTTAACCGGCCACGAAACCGGAACCGGCAATGCCGCCACGACAACACGGCACGAATACGACGATACCAACGAACTCACAAGTCTCATCGAAGAAGTAGCCAACACCGAATGCGTCGAATTACTCATACATTCAATAATATCAAACCGAGACTTGATGACTTCACTAGGACAAGTAAGGAACGTATAGTTTTCATGGAAAGGAATAACAAAAGGAGTTCCTGATATATTGAATGTAAGAAGCCGATTGGGAAGGCAATTGTTGGGGTCGTAAAGTGTTATTAGTTGATCGAGATAGTTGATATCGCGTATATAGAAGTCGCCGGAATATGGGAGGCTGAGGTAAGTTGTGCTTTGGGTTTTGCAACTGAGGTTAAAGCCGGGGTAGCCGCAGTTTTGGGGGTGTTTAGTGGCTTGTTGGTAGAAAGGGAAGCGTATGGGAACTTGGTTTTGGGCACATCTGGTGATGGGACATGGTTGTGCTGTTGTTGATGTATGTAAGAGAGGGAAGAGAAAAGTGAAGAAGATGATGAAGGTATTCATGTTTAATGAGGAATGTCATAAGTGTGGATAAATTTTAAGGGAGGAATTCATTGCAAGACTTTATATTAAAATAGTTTTATTACATTAGAAAGTCAACTACCTACAAATTAAATAAAGGGATTTTTTTTTTTTTTAGGTTAAAATATTTAGGAGGTCCCATGGATCATCATGTTGCTTGTTTATGATCCGTAATTAGTATGAATTCTATAATACTAATGGAAACAACACATGTAAATGTTGCATTGGGACCAAAAATAAAAGATTGCACTCTCACAAATAAAATTTAAGTTAAGAATTTAGAGATGAAATTATTAAAAGGGATAATCACGAATCACAAAAAAGTTAATCTTTATAGATCGTAAAATGAATATGAATGGTACATTGATCGTAATAAAAAAAATGTGGTCTAAATGTTTATGTTTTATATTACATCATAATTTCATTATGTCAAATTTTGCTATTTATCTTTGTATAATAAGTAAGATGTGGATTTAATCTCTATACTCTTTAGAATTTGAAATTTTAATTATGACCAAATGATTAGGGTTAAATGCATTAGTATATTTTTAGAAGCATACTTGACATTTATGCCTTTTTGTGACCATGTATTGCACTTTTACAAGCATATGTGGGGCATGTCATTTGGATAGCAAGGCCGCATATAGAGAATAGGTAACTCCATATGGAACTTTATATGTTTACCTTTTGACATTTAAGTAGGGGTGAGTGCTCGATTGAATTGAATAAAAAAATTTTGAGTTAATTGAGTTGACGAATCTTATTTTATCATCCTAACTCGATTTGAAATTTTCTCGAATTGAGTCAAGTGAGATGGAATTCGAATCGAATATATTTGTTCGAGTTAATTTTTTAAAAAAAATGACTTTGGGTCCTTGTAACCACTGTCACCCACCGTAATCAAATTTGTTATTAACTTTCATCCCCTCATAATTTATTTATAAATCTTTTATATATGAGTTAACTTCTTTGCTTGCTCAGTTGCTTCAATTATCTTCTGATTCTTGTCACTGTGTATTTTGAAATTAAAAAATATATTAAACGTAAACAATGTGATTTTTTTTAATAAAAGTTATCTTAAAGATAAAATGTGAAATTGATTCCAACATAAAATTTTAACATGAATATTTTATGACATCATCAATAATTCAATTTTAACATAAATTTATAAAGATTTAATATAATTAAACAATTAAATAATATAAATAGTATAAAATGTAAAATTTAATTTAATAATATAAATAGTAGATATAAATAAAATTATTACTATTTAAGTTTAGGGATTTTTTTGGATGATTTTTTATTTAGGGATAAAGGGTGAAAAGTAAAAGTTTTGAGAAAAATAAAAAGTTTTGAGGATTGGAGGAGGAAAATAAGTAGGAGAAATAAAATTTTGAAAGGAAAATGGATTTAGGGTAAAAGAAAGAAAGTAAAAATTTTAGGAGAAAATAAAAATATTTAAGAATTTTAAATTAAAAAATAAAATATTATATTTTGATATTCAATTTATTTAAATTATTCGAGTTATTAAAATTTAAAAACTAAACTCAAATTTTCAAAAAAAAAAAATTGAAATTAACTCAAATAATTCGATACATTTAACTCAAAATTCAACAAAAAAAAATTAATTTTTTCTAAGTCAGATCGACCTACGTACACATAATAGTCCGAACTCCCTCTCCAAAATACCAATCAATTAAATTGAAGAGTTTCTGCTAATAATCAACTTTTGCTTACGTGTATATACATTTGTGTTCTTTCCCTTCTAAGTCAAATCCATCAAAAGTCAGCTTATTTTTAAATTTAATTTTGATGTCTCATTTAGACAATTCAAACAAAAAATTAAAAAAATCAAGTCAACTAAGTAAACCAGTTTTATACCTAAAATTCATTTTAATACATGAATCATCATTTTCATCTAAAAAGATAAAAATTAGCTATAAAAAAGGTTTCTACATTAAAGTGAAAACACAAGTCTAACTCAAACCAAATTGCTTTGTTCAAAAAAAAAAATAAAACAAACTAAATTCTGATAAAATCGCGTAGGCCTCACGTTGCAAGAAAATATATGAACAATTGAAAAGAGTATTGTAAGTGTACCAATATTTGATACTACTGTAAGAGGCACCAGCTAAATCGCTGATAAAATTTACAAATTATTGAAAAAGAATTACAAACAAAAAAAAAAAAAGAATTACAAGCTCACTGGGTAAATGGGGACAAAAAATAATGAGGTTCCTCATTTGTTTCAGTTCTGAATTATATATCAAATGTAAAAATATCCCATCAATTAGACGCTCTTTAATGCCTTTATACCAGAGAAAAAAGAATGGTAAGTGTAGCCAACCTTAATTCATATATTTTCGACAATTAGGAGCTTTACATAGGCAAGGAACTTTAAGCTCATCGTGCTCATCTGGATCGAACAAATAATCATATCTGTCAAACAAATCATATGTATTGTAATGAATGGCTACAAGGATACCAACTAGGATGAATAAACATAGATGGAAATGGAAATAGTGAGAAAAACGGAATCTAGAGATCTTACGTTAGCTCATCACCAGCAGAGACATCAGTCTTAGCAATAAGAACTATCCGGCTCTCTTCATCGCCAACACTCATGATCCTTGCGTAGCAATTAGGCGTGCACTGCAAAATGGGTGGTATTTTCAGATTACAAAAAAGAATTCATGATGCTAAACAATCAACACTAGCACTACTCAAGTAATTATAGGGGCATCCTTTTTTTTTAATGGGAGGGGGCATCAACCCGAACCGTACCGAATGATTGATTAAGCGTGCAATATTCCCCTTATTGGTGGCATCAATCACTACTTCCTCGCTGATTTTGAACAGCTGCATTACATTTTGAATAATCAAGAATCAGTATTTAACACCATAAGGAGGTCAGCAACAATGAAAATGGACCTAACCAGAGTGTTTCAAGCCTGACTAATTACAGACAATTAAGGAGGCACCAAGTCAAGTCAATACGGTAAACAGAAAAACCTCAAATGTTTAACATATAGGGACATTTAACTTAACCAACACGCAACCATAGGCATGGAATCATTTTCCGAGAATTCTAGAGGTTTATCCAAACTACAGTAAGTACATCAAGAAGGTAAAACTACTCAGTCAAGTGGGATCGGAGATAGATAGATGGTCAAATCTAAACCCTTTTAATACCAGATGCAGCACATTCCTAAATTAAGGACGGGGATTATAAGAATCTTACATAGCAATCTTTTCCTTCAGAACGGTACTGTGCCTCCCTAAGATCAGCAACACTACGCCTAACCTGCTCACCACGATACTCAACAACCTGGAATACGCATGCTGACTATCAAAACACCAAACATAATAATGCTTTACTTGAGGAAATACAACTTAAAACCAAATTGATGTTAATGCTATGAAAATGGACAGAAATAGGTGTTGCAGGACAAAGTATTACCATTTCTCCTTCCTGAATGTTTCTACATGCAAAGAGGCCCCATCCATGAATACCAGATTTGCCAAAACAAACTCGGTGGTTCTCAGTCCTCTAAAGACACATACAAAGATTGAATTAGAAGACTACATCAAACTAAGAAATAACCAATGGGACATAATCAAGGATCATAACTTACCTGCAACTGGTACAGTCGATCCTTGAATGACGAGAAAACAGTAGAATCATCTACTTCCTGTTACAAGACAATGGTATTATGAACTCATTGACTAACCCAAAAGGACCAGAAGGCAAAATTAATTGATAGCTATTCTCTAATTAAAAAGTTACTGTTCAAAAGATAAGATATCTACTACAACAAAGAGAAGAATGGTACTTTATATGTGCTTAATGCTCTTAATGCATCTATATGATGATGACTTGGCCCACTCGGACTATGGAATATTGGCTCCCTTTCAGCTCCCTGGCAAATAACAAGAATAGTATAAGCAAAGATAAAACTGACACAAATAATTGCATCATGCTAGCAGTTTACAACATACAAAGTTAGTGGCACCAGCAGACAGCTTTAACTTCAATAGAAAGTAAGGGTGAGAGTTCAATTGAATCAAGTCAAATCAAATGAAAAAATTTCAAGCTGATCAAGTTGACGAATCCTATTTTATCATCCTAACTCGATTTGAAATCTTTTCAAATCGAGTAGAGTAAAATGAAATTAATCAAATTGAATCAAGTTAAATTAAGAAATTAAACATGTCAAATTAAACTCTTCTTACAATATAATCAATTCCATGTTGGAACACATAAATTAGAAAACATATATATTTGAAACTTTTTCAAAGCAAAATAATAATAAAATGAGAGACTTGAGTATGATAAACTTATCATTAATTAACTTATTTAGGTCTCCAAAATTATTATTTTGGAAATTTTTAAAAAATTTTAACTTGCTTTTATATATTCTTTAGGATTTTTTAAAAAATATTATAATTTTGTTTTAAATATAAATTTTGGAATTTTTATAATTATTTTGTAATTTTTGTTGAGAGAAAGACCAATTTGCTCATTTTCAAAATTAACAAGGACCAAAAAAGTATTTACAACAATCTGTTATTCGAATTATTCAAGTTATTCAAATTATAAAATTCAACTCGATTTGAACTTGAAACTCAAATTACTTATTTGAGTCGACTTGAATAACTCGATTAAATTAACTCGAAATTCAAATTTTTTTTTCGATTTTTTCAAATCAATTAGAGTTTTGCTCACCCCTAATAAAAAGTGCATGCTTAATTGGAAAATAAATAATCACATAAAATCAATGGCTTCACTTTTGTCAAGCAGAATATGAAAAGGTTTCAGGAAGTATATAAATATATGCAGAGAAAATTGGAAAATGTTACTGATATAAAAAATTAAAATGACAGCAAATCACAAGACTCCTGGAAACCTACCTTAAATTTTGACCTTGTAAAAATGCGGCATCTAGCAGCAGAGCATGCATCAAAGTCATTGGTATCCAGAGCTGGGAATTCAGGGAGCTCAGCATTCTTGGATGAAATTAGCCTCGAACCTCTAGGACAATCGTTCACATTCTGAAGAACATTTCTGGCAGCAAAAACCCCTGAAGGAGTATGCATGACAACAACTGCATCTGGATTTGGGCTCCTGCAACAAAGACCAAAATATGAGGATACCATCAAAAAATTATGGGTGACACATACAGAAGCATAACCAAAAGTATCTTCTATCTTCTTTATTAAGAAGATATGTACAATAGAAGAAAAGGGACAATATCAAACCTGTGATCAGTGCAGTACACGAACTTTTTCGTCATTTGCATCCCATTCTTCTCCGAGCAGTGTAGCTGTAAATTAATAAGAAAGACTCAAATATGAGTTAACCATGAAGGAACATGTTTTGTAAAGTTCAGTCATGAGCATTTCGGCAGCAATTGGGGTTCATACAAACACTCTTCAACTGAGAAATCTGGGATCACCATTTGCCTTTAAGATAAACATAAAAGGATTAAAAACTTACTTCCATGATGTACCCTGCTCTTGATGCACACATCACATGAAAATAAGTCGAACACTTGCAACATTGAGTGCAGGAACCATGAGTTTGCTTACAAATCACGCAACTCTGTCATCCACACAATTAAAACATACTTAGATGAAATCTATTGAAACAATGTGATGAAACCATAAATAACTGCAAAACGAACTACAGAAAACGATGATATTTCAGGTCCTCACATTTAGCAAAAAAAAAATATCTTAAAACAGAATTCTTGAAACATGATGGTTTACAAAGATAATTTGATTAGGAAGGCACCTTCAAGAAAGAAGTGGGTGGAATTCTGAGGACTCCAACAGCAGGTTCCATCTTCTCATGATCCAAGAAACCAACTTCAGGCCGAAACCAGGCACATGTGACATGAACCCATAGTGACTCCACATCAGTTGGCTTCAGAGCACCCCCTAGAAAATCATATTTACATATTTTAAGAACAAACTTTAAAAGAAATGATTAAACTCCACAAAGAGCTATTCAAGTGACAAAAGTAAATCACAAAAATGACTTGATGCAAGAAGTCAAATGAGTTAACAACTGAAGTGCCATCCATATTTGCAACTAAGTAAATGTCCAGATATATTCTTATGCAGATATCCATGCCCCCGCCACCTATTCTTTCCCGGATATATTCTGTAAAGATCTTCACAATCCACATAACTACACATGTAGGATGATGAATCTTAACAAAGAAGGAGAGCAAAAACTAATTTTACATAACATGCCTTTCACAGGGCAAAGGCAACACTCCCTCTCAATATCAGGTGTTTCGCAAGCCCTACAAACCCAAGATGTCAAATCTTGAACGTTACTTGCCCCATAGCATTCTTGATGAACAGCTATTTGACACCTGAAAAAGAAAATTCTCTTTCCATAATTCTGGGAGCCATAAAATGATATGCAAGTCAAAATCAAGAACTGGTGCATGATTAAAATACCTGTTGCAGATTATAATTTTGTTATAATCCCAGTCTTCGACCCATCTACATACAGCACATCTTTCTGTTGTCCACTTTGCATCAACAGGCTCATATTTTTCTGAAAAAGATGGTTAATTAAGTTTCACACTTTTGAAAGCGATTAACTTCTCCAACGAAGGACAAAAAGATGATTAAAAAGGAACTTGAAGAAAAATGGTCCTTAAGAAATGGGATTTACCTTGCAAAAAGCCAATTAGCTTCTGCTTATCTAGCTTTAGAGTATGAACACCATGGGCATTGTAATCAACAATCTGCACACATACCAAATTTATATAATGCATGTTAGCATAGATTATAGGAATGAATAATAACAAAAAGACTGAAGAATTCAAGAATGGCCATGAATGATAACCATTCAGCAGGAAAAGAAGCAAAATGATAAAAAGAAATAAACCTTGTTTCTTTGGGGCAAAATCAAAGAAGGTTTTAAAGCAACATAAATAAATAAATGAATAAACAAAGCCATGCTTCCAAAATAAAAAACACCAGAACAGACCCATTTTTCCAGAGTTGTCATTGTGTCCTTGACTTTCACACTATACTTCCATTTTTTTGCTCTACAGCCTGTATGCCGCTCCCATTCACTTAGTGTATACTTCTTTGACCCGCATGCACCACACTCACATACAACTCTAGAACATGAAGGAAAAGTTCACATTAGAACAAATGGTAGATGGAAGTACAATAGCTTACAACCTACTTTAACGCACTCCAAATAATTCAAAGCTTTTCAAGACTTACAAATGAAGATTTGGAATATATGATCCTTCCATGCCATTGCAGACTACAGTCAACTTGTCAGGAGGAACACTTTCCCCACTTTTTTCTCTAGATCTGTTTCAGTTTTTCATCACATTATTAGGTAGAAACGAAATAGAGGGTTCCTTTAATGCACATAAGTAAAATTCAAAGGAAAGACACATTGGACCAACATACTTGATTTTTGGCTCTCTTTTTGCTAAGCATGATTCTAACTTGGACTTTGCTTTACATTCGGGGCAGTAATAATCAATGTTCTCCATATCCTTCAAACAATGACCAAGGCAGTTCTAATGACTTCAAGCACAAAGTAACATAAGAGAGAAACATAAACATAAAAAGGGGCAAGTTGGGCATGATAAGCAAACCTTGAAAACTTTACTGCTAATGTTGTCACATTCAGCATGAACCCACACATTACATCCATCACAACATACCTAATCCACAGGGTTAAACCAATCTTAAAATACACAAATGTTTTATCAAAGAAAATACTCAAACTAGTTACAGCAGCTGCAAATATCTTACCCAATTGCCACCATCTGAATGGTGCCAAATCTTCTTGCATATGCCACAATACTGCTTTGATTTCCGCAGCTGCAAAGAAATATAAACATTTTAAGAACTAAAGTTGTATTGAAGCTCAAATTCAAACACAACATCCTCAAAAGGAAGAGTCTTTTCATTAACCTTATAACAATGTTTGCACAAAAGCTCAGCAGATTTCTTCATTTTCTTCATAGTTTTTAATGGAACAACCGAGCCACAGCTGTCACAAGGTCTTGTATCCTGCACAAATCAACATGCATTCTTACAAGTGAGCTACTTTGCTAGCCTATAAACCAAAATGGGAGAAACCAGAGAGCTTAAACCAAAATTTATAGAAAAAGAAAAATATATATCCAACTGAACTAATCCATAGCAGAACCATAACACGTCTCATGTCACTTAGATCATTGAAATTATCAGATACCCCATAAAACCATTGGTGCTGTGAAGCTCGACTCATAAATACAAGAAAACTTGTTCTGAAGGAACTTGCCTGGTTGTGGGTGTATAAACAATCCAGATCCTGACTTGAACAACTGGGTTGAGCATCTGCGTATCCTATTTGTTGGGTCTTATGTTCCGAGTCTAGGAAACCATTTTCTGCCAAAACTGCCTCCTCCAGAGCCATCTGAAAATCACTTTGCTTCCACTTGAACAACTGGGTCTGCCCCTGATATCTGAACTAGGAAAAAGTCAAGAGCATTAGAAACACCTTATTACCATTTAGTAAAGTCAGCCAAGAACAGTCATCAACAGAGTACACACCTATCCATAAATTCTGCAAATGGGAATATCATTCCTTGTTTCACCCAGGCATAATCCTGCTTGCAGTTCTGAAAAAATGAGTATACTACCATACACTAAACAACAAGAACAACATAAGAGATGAGATTACCCTCTGAGTTCCATTCTTTGAGTACCCAAAAAACATAACGCAAATAGCACCAGGAACACAACAACTTAGGACCGATTCAGGAGCTTGCAATATAGGATCAATGACAATAGCTGGCCAAGTAGGGTATCTCTTCCCACATTTAGCCCAAACTAAGTCACCCAAAGCAAAATCCTCCGGCTTATACACATCTTTCCTTTTTCCACCTCTCTCTTTTTTCAACCTCTCTATACCCTTAAAACTATTATAAGGCACAGTCTCTTCAGTTTCTAGCAATGTCGAAGAAGAAGAATCCAAATAACTTCCGTATTCATAACTATTATTAATCCCTACACAACTCATTCCTCGTTCCTCTCTTCTTTTACTAATTAGATACAAATCCGAGCTTCCATATCCATACCTATCTTTCAGATATCTCGACCCATCAAACTCATCATCCTCAAGGCTCGAATCCGCATAATCGACTCTCAGTTTTCTACTTTTCCATGAATCAAGAACAGCGTCGTTAAATCTAGAAGGAAGCGTTTGAGTTCTTCCTCTAGATGATTTCAACAACGGAGGCTTAAAATTCCTCTTGGAACTCTTCTTATTTTGTTTCGCTTTATTCAGATTCATCGAATTCGACTCGAATTCACCAGCCCAGTACGACTCCTCGCTACTCCAATAACCTGAACCGCTACTGAAATCATCGAACTCGCCGTATGAATAATAACCGTTCGATTTCAATCTCTTCGGATTACCCTCGTAATCGTAAAATATCTCTTCTTCCCCACAATCATCGTAGCCCTTTCTTTCCATCTTACACCGTTTCATACTCCGCATTTCAAGATTCCCCGTCCGTTTGATTATCATCTTCCTGCCCCCTTCTCTGTACCCAGACCCTGATTTTCACATCGAGACAAAGCCCCCAGCTAGATTTAAAACCCAATTACTTACACTAAATTCAAAAACAATTATCGCACACAATCGCACCTGAATCCAATATTGAAAACCCTAAAAATACGATCCATACAATGAAGATATAAAATTCGCACGTTCTTCCCGTGAATCTTGAACGAAACGCTGAAAGGAAAATTCGAATTTTAGAACTAAAAAAATTAAACAAAAAAGGCAAAGGGTTAATTAACGTGAATTGTTGCTGTTGCTTTTACATATGAATGGAATAGGGAAAGGTATTGTAATTTGTGTGGGTTCAGTGACTTGAAAACTATAGGGAGAGAGATGAGAAGAGGTTGTTTATAGATTTAAAGAAAGTAATTAATGGGGGTTTAAATTATAATTAAAGGCTTAAGTGGGCCAATGAGGTTAATATAATATTGGTTTAAAGTGTGGGCCGTGGCGGGGTGGCGCCAACGGCGACGTATTTGCCTCCAAATAATGGGAAAAAGTATGGAGGGAAGATTGGAAAAAGGAGCGAAATTTTTGGCTCCTGCATAGCGCGAAACCAAATTAAAAGGTGCGGGGATTGGTTTTTTATTTTGTATTTTGAAAATTTTTACAAGGTTTGGGTTGAATTTATATCTGTCTATGGGCCGATTTACCTTATAAGTTCGAAAGTCCGTTCGAAATTTGATAGGGTTTAAGTAAAAATAATAAACTCAAAAAATAGATTTATGTAAAAATATTAGATTTGTATTTAAATTATATTATTTTTATATATTATGTAATTTAAAACATATTAAAAAATAAACATATACTAAATATATAATACTACTCTAATATAGGCATTTAAAATAATGATAAGATGATTATATAAAAAATTTAATAAATAAAAAATGTATAAATTTATTAAATATTAAAATAATATAATTTAATATTTTTTATGGACTGGTCTAAAATGGATTTGGGTTAGTCTTTTGTAAATATGAATGAGTTTGGGCAAAATTTTAAATCTATATTTTGGGTCGATCGAGCTTGAACAAGTATAAAGCATGTTAATATAATATTTAAGCCCAACCCGGCCTGACCCATAAACACCTTTAGTTGAATTCAAATATATTTTAGTGTTAGGGCTCCTTTGGATGCCCAACTACTTCCAGTGAAGCACATTTACTCTTGATTTTGGTGCAATCGCACCACATATACTCATTTGGATGACAATAAATTTGGGCAGCGAAAGATCTTCCAACACACTGGTGAGTAAGTTTTGGGCTGGAGTGTCAAACATCAATAAACAAAACGAAACTACAGTGGATAATATTATTACCACTTCATCTTTCATATGGGTGTGAAAATAAGACTTTTGGGTATCTAAATAAATAAGTAAATTACAAATGTTATTATTATATAGTAATTAAATAAATTTTATTCTTTTATATGTTGAGGTAGTAAATATATAAATTTATCATAAAATATACAAATTATATGTTTATTGTCATAATTATTTTAATATTTTCTATAAATATTTTTAAAATAAATATATAAATAAAAGTTAATTATAAATAAGTAGATATATGAACTATGTAATTGTTTATTACTAAAATTTTTGTTTTAATATAAATAAAAATTTAATATATATTATTTAATATGGAATATAATTATTTATTTTACATATATAATGTAATGTAATGTAATGTCTTTAATAGTCATTTTTCATTCTCATCTCATCGCTACACCTGTGTTTGAATCCAAACACATACCGCATTGTTGTTTCTAATCTCACCGCTACAATAATTAATCTCACTGTCACCACTATTTTTAACCTCATTGGAGGTAGACGCACCGCCCATCCAAACTAAGCATTAGGTAGCCTTCAATGGGAATGGAGCAATGGGGCGGGCTTTTGCCCTTCTCCACCCTTACTCATATATTTTTAACATGGATGTTTGAATCAGGTTGTATTTATATTTCGAATTAATTGGAATGAAAATCGATTAGGGTATTGGTGCGGAGAAAGATGTTAGATTCAAAGTTATTTCAATTAGATATGAGTATCAGTCTAGAGAAAGGCATTGAACCGGCTGACTTGAGAATTGCAAAAAAAAACAATTGAACCAAAATTTTTTATGAAATTTTTAATGATTTATTTAATTATGGATAGATCGATTAGACTAGCGAACTAGTGGCCTAACCTGCTCGACCATCGGTCCAATTATAAAAACATTGATTAGACAAAGCCACTCAGGAATTGATACGAACCGATTGAATCAGACTAAAAATAGTTAAACAGACAGAATTGGATTTTTTTGTTCTTTTATTAAAATTTTAACAATTTATTCATTCGAATTAAATAGATTGATTAGACTAACGAACTGATGACATGACACCTTAGTAGATTTAGAAACCTTGCTTTCAACCTAATTTGATCTCAATTTAACTCAAAATTAAACATTAATCTATTTGTTTCCAATTTGATTTGAGAAGTTAACACCTGATTTGATATTTCACAGTTTTTATTTTTTTTTATCAAGATAGAATAATAAAATTCAAGTATAATTATTATAGAACAACTATTAATATAAATTTTATTGTTAGATCTTATAAACTAATATTATATATAAAGGATATATATATTATTTATGATTGTAATTGTATTACTTGTTATACGTGTTTAAGATTGTGCTCAAAAGGATTAACGTAAATTTATTTCAGTCATCCAATTAAAAAAATATGTCGGATGCTATTACTAGCCTTAAACATAAGTATAAAGAATTATTTTATATTAAATAAACTCATTAATTATAATTTATATCTATAATATATATAAGCACGAGTTGGAAAAAAAAAAAACAAGAATATCCTTCATTTCATTATATTAATTTGAAAACTAAATTGGTGCAATATATAAATGTTGAAGGTTAAAGTTGTTATTATACTAAATTATCTTTTTTTTGCCAACAACTTCTTAGTCCATGGCAAGAGTGATAAGTTACAGGCATCAGAGCTTGGTTCAACCCCATTCCCCTCCCCAGATTAAAAAAATAAATAAATAAATTTGGTGAAATAAAAAGTTAAACAGTTAGATGACCATTTTATAAATTTTCATAATTCAATGATGTAAAAAGTACTGATAATAAGGTGACTATTGATATAGGTTACTCCAAAACAATTTTAAATTCAACCTTAAGCATGACTCACACAAAAAACTCATATTATTTTTTAAAGATAATAAAATGATAAAAATATAAAATAGACCAAAAATAGTCATATAGGTTCTGATCATATTTGATTTTTTTGTACACAATGTTTAGAACTACCCATAACCCTTCCTCAACCCATAAATATGAGTATATTGTGCATTATCGCACTCGAACTCACATCCTCCTACATTAATAATAATACACATGTCAATTGAATAAAAACTCAATCTACAATTTTTATTTTTATTTTTACACATTTCATTATCTGCACTCACATCAATGTCTTATATATATATTTCTTATTTAAGGACTTAAAATTTTGTCCGCCCTATATCCTAATTTCACTCTCTTTTTTGTCAAATATTATTAAAAAAAAACAAATTATTGTGTATGAGATTTCATTTTAAGAAAAAAGTAGAGCAAAAAGTCACGCAACTTGACCTGTCAAGCAATCCAAGTTTATTTTTGTCTATTTTGTCTCTTATCCACTCAACATGCATTTTATTTTTGTTCTCTTTTGTTTTCTTATTAGAGAGACATATTTAAATTTAAATATATATAATTTTATATATTAAAAGATAAATAAAACCAATGAATTGTGTATTAATTAATTTATTAATTAAATTAACATATTAATCTTATTTCTTCCTTAGATTATATGAAATTATTATGAAGTCTTTTTAAAATAAACATAGGGTTTAATTTTTAATATCAATGTAAATGATTTATTGTGTTAAACAATTTAAAATAAAGTTTGGAAAAAAATACGGGTTTAAAAAATAGGCTTGGGCAAAAAAAAAGGTTTTTTAAAAAACGGATCAGGCCTCGAGTAAAGTTTTTTGGTCTTGGGCTGGCCCGAATTTGCAAAAAAGAAATTGTTGTTTTGCTGCTGTTTACTCACTGTTTTACTGTCATTTAACTATTATGTTGTTACTATTTTGTTGTTATTGTTTGAATATTATATAACTATTATTTTATTATTGATTTTACTACTATTTTTAGAGGCATTTGCTTGTTAAGTTGCACATTTCTTAGTGTTATTTAAGTATAAAGACTTTTTAAATTTATTTCCAATTGGTTGGGAAACATTTATTTTAGTGTTTTTGTTGTATTATAATTTTTATTTTTTTATATAAGAAATAAAATAAAAATTTAATACAAGCCGACCATGGGTTTAGCATCTATAATCTAGGCCAGGCTTAGACAATAATTTAGATTTGTTTTTCGGGCCAGATCTAGCGGGGCTTAGAATTTTGTTAGGGCCTAGGCCATGGACAAGTCTAGAAAGTAGAGACTTCCCCGAAATGGGAAAGTTATATTTTAGTCCCTTAAAATCTATAAAATTTATGTTAATACATGATAAAATTATAGTTTGCCCATCGAATGATAAAATTTTGATTTAATCATTCTACAACTATAAAGATATATTTCAATACAACGGTGGAATTACATTTTAACTTAGATAAAAATATATAACTTAATCTCAACCACCCTGAATTGTTTTTTAATTTCATTCCTACACACGATAAAACTCAAACTTAAAATCTTCAAAAGTTTTGAGACGTAAACCCTATCATTAAATCAATATCTCGTTAGCATTACTATCATAAAAATCTTACTTATAAATACTTCTACTTTCATAATTACATTATTGCATTGAAAAAAATATATAAGTAAAACAAGGGTGAAACTAGGGGCCTGGTAGGGGTTCGGTCCCCCTAAAATGAATTTTTTTTCATTTAGACCATTTGAAATTTTTAAAAATTTAAATTAGTAAAGATAATATTGCACTTTGACCACTCTAAAAATGATAAAATTTTGATTTAATCCTTTAAAAGTTATAAAAATAGAGGCTATTAAAATGATGAAATTGTATTTTTACTATCGTAAAAATTACAATTTAATTTTGGCCCCTAAAAAAATTTTCTAACTTCGCTCCTGAAGTAAAATATTATCCATTTGTCGAATATCTGATAATTTTGATTTTCCATATACGTTACAGCATAATTAATTAATTAATTGCCTAATATGAATATAAATTTTAAACAACAAAACAATAAAAATTCATCGTATAATATTATTAAGAAATAAATGAGGTATTAATAGGCATAATAACTAATTTGGCGCTCCAACTTTACAAAAAAGTCATTTTAATTTTTTATTTAATTTGTCGTCTTTTTTAGTCATTAAATTTACATTTTTTATCAAATCACCCAAAATTGATGAAAAAGTTAATATTTTTTAACTTTACTGGTGTGACATGCACATAGATTTTCATGTGGAAGACACATCAATATTTAATTAATTTTTAAAATTTAAAAAAACCAAAAAAATATAAAAAAATATTTTTAAAAATTAAAAATCATTAAAATTGTTAAAAAAAGTATCAAAATATAAAAAAATATTTTTAATATTTTTAAATTTTAAAAATTAATTAAATATTGACATGTCACCCATATGATATATGTATGTCACACCAGTAAAATCTTAACTTTTTCATTCATTTTGGAACGATTTGACAAAAAATATAAATTTAAAAGCTAAAAACCCGAAAAGTTAAACAAATAACTAAAATAATTTTTTTTTTCTAAAATTGGAGGGTTAGAAAAAAATAAAAGGTTAACATCAAAGTTAACCGGTGAATATCAATTTCAAAGAGAATGGTGGGTTATCCATCCACCCACGTTAGAGACCACTAAACGTACGTAAAATCGTTTCAACAATTATTTATTTATTTAAAACATTAAATTTGAATTTATACTAATTAATTACGGCTTATATTGACTACATTCACCGGGAACCCCGTGTATTGGCCTGACGGTAAGGGTTTTCACCTCCCCATGTGTGGCTTGAGTTCAAGTCGCCCTAGCCGCATTACTACTGGGGCTTTGTCCTCCTCTTGTAATTCACAGAAAAAACAAAACAAAACAACAACAACAACAATATTCACCAGTCGCTAGATGGTTGTTGATATTTTTAAATATTATATATGTGTGTGTTGAGGGGATCGGCTTCTTCAAGAAAAGCTTGCAAAGAGCCATCCACCGGGTAGCTTGCCTAAACCGTCGACAAACCGAAGGAATTGTTCCCATATCGAAGCCTTGTCCCTAGCCTCCACAAAAGATCGTGTACAGTTCATGGAGGGACACCTTGATTTATGGTACTTGCAAGACTCAATAAAAGTGTCAAATGTAATTATATAAAAATAATAATTAAGATAAAAATATTAAATATTATATAAAAATAATTAAGATAAAAATATTAAAATTTAGTTTTAAAATATTTAAAACATTATAAAAAATACCCTTGCTTATATTGACTTGCTAAAACATTTTATCTTTTATTTCTCTTATTAGGTTTTGAATAAAATTACAATGTGGATAAATTAATGGGTAAACTACACCATTAATTGTTAAATTATGAGTAAATTTTTGTTATGGTCACTTAATTAGAAAAGTTATAATTTAGTCACTGAATTTTTAAGAAGTTTCATTTAAGTTATTGGACTGTTAAATTTGATGCTATATGGCTTTCTCTATTCGCACTATTTGCACCTATGGAAAGCTCTCTTTCCCTTCCTCTTCTGCAACTCGTTTTTTTTCTTCATGAAATAACATTGGATGTCACGAATTTGTGAACCAAATTTCAAACATATTTTTTCTTTGATCTTTGACACTGATCGTTAGGTCAACTTGGATCTAAGGTATGTTCTTCTTCTTGTCGATCGGTATTGATCTACCATATCGGTCGTTGAATCGTTGCTTGGAACTCACTAGTGGAACTTAAAAAAAAAAAAACTTAACAACATTGTGACTCAAATAAATTTTTTTGGATAGTTCAGTGACTTAAATGAAAACTTTCAAATAATTTAATGACCAAAACGAAAATTTAGCCATAGTTTAATGATTAATGGTGTAGTTACCCTAAATTATTTTGAAACATATAGATAAACTCAACCGTTTTGATCATAAAGAATATATAAATTAAGTGTAAGTTAACTATTGCCATTCAAATATGTATAAGTTTTCGTTTCAATTACCAAATTATGAAATGCTACAATTTGGTTACCTAACTATTCAAGCTTATGATTTTTGATCACTCAATTGTTAACTAGCTAATGGAGGGATGACATGACCTTTTTTTTTTAAATTACTTAATAAGGAATTTAGTTCTCGATATTTACGCATTATGCCAATTTGGTCTTAATTCAAAAAATTAGCCTTCGATATTTATACATTGTGTCAATTTCATCATAATTCTAAAAAAATCAATACAAGAAAAATAAATATCATTTCATAAAAAACCTTTAAATTTTGAGAAAACAATCAATCAACACGTAGTTTCCCAAAAAAGAATTAGGACTAAATTGATGTAATGTGAAAATATCAAGGACTATTCTTTTAGAACTAGGACTAAATTGACATAATATGTAAATCTTGGGAGCTAAACTTGTTATTTGCTAATTAAAGAAATGCCACATCATCCTTGTATTAGTCATTTAACACTTGTGTGATGAATGAACATAACCTCAAATAATTAAATGATTAAATTGTAACATTTTATGGTTGAGTAACCAAAATGAAAACTTATGCACAATGGAGTGACCAATGATTAAATTTACCCTTTTCTAAATTGGAACTCTTCACCCATAATTCAGTTTACCTACTATCCCCTAGATACGCTACTCATCTCGAAGGTAAAACAAGTAAAGCCCTTGCTTTAGGCCCCTGAAAAATGTAGGCCCCTGTATATAAATATAAACATATATATTATATATAAGTCATGACTAGTTGTTAAATAGAAGTAAAACGTTTAAATGTTTCTTATTGAAAGTTCAACCAAACTTTTATATATATATATTTTCATATCATCAAAAGCAAAAATAAACATTTATTACTTTCCAGTTTCCACTAAATATGCATATCAAATTACTCATATATTTAAATTATGACAGATCAGTAAACTAGTCCGTAAAGATACTAATGATTGGAGAAATCCTAGTATAAAACTTAAAAGAACATGAAATAAGTAACGAGCATATGGGTCGATTTAGAAATAAGATTATTAAAAAGTAAAATAATTAGTAAATATGTTCAATATCGAATAAATAGAGAAAAAGGAACACTGGCGAAATGTATTAGTAAGAACAAACCTTTCGTTAAAAAAATATACCAATTATTTTATTCTTCAACAAAAAGATGGAAAATTATACAATATCATATACTTAGCCTAACTCTGAAATCATTGTCACAAACACGTTGGGAAAGTCGTATTGAAAGTGTTAAAGTTATAAGATTTCAAACTCCACAAATAAGAAATGCTTTATTGAAATTAGTTGAAGTTAGCGATGATCCTAAAGTCAAAATTGAAGCTTAATGTTTAGCAATATATGAGCTTGAAAATTTTGAGTTTTTGTTGAGCAAAAATTTACGTTCGAAACATATATGCAAATTGATGTAGGTAAAGAACAATTAAAATGTCTTCTTTCATTTTTTGGAAAATATAAGGAAGATGTTTTCCAAAATGCTATGGCACGTGCTAAAGAAATAGATGGAAATAGAACCGTATTATTCATAGAAATAAACGAATTGATGAGAATGTTTATAATGAAACAATAAATCTCCTCAATAATTTTTTAGAATCGTTTATTTTTTATACGATTTCTTTGAAGATATTTTGGTTTTGTATTCAATTTAGAAAAAAAAAAAGAGTTAAATTTGGAAGTTTATTGTCTTAATCTTGAAAAATCTTTAAAACATGGAAATCATACAGATATTAATGGATTAAATTTATTTTTTTAAACGGAAAATTTTAAAAGAAATTACCAAATTGGAAAAATAACATTAATTCAAAAAAAAATGGGTTCTATATAATATTTTCATGAATCTCATTTAATTTATGGTTATAATTGCAAGTAAAATGTCAGTAAAATTTTTTAAAGGTTGTTTGCGATGTAATTTTGAAATACTTATTTTACAATTTAAAATTGATTAAAATATTTTAAAAAACTTACGAATAATATGACTAAAATATTAAAATTTTAACAAGAATCACGTGATTGTTCACATAACAGTTTGTGTGTATTTCATAAAAATTATAAAAAATAATAATCCATGTAAGCAATTAAGTATACACGAATTGCTATGTGAGCTATTACTTCGGTCAACTTTTTTATCCAATAAAAAGCAAATTAAATAAATTATGAATGTTAAGGATTGACATTGTCCCGAAAAAAAAGAATTGGCACCAAAGTGAAAAATTTATTATCGTATTATTAAATTATAATGTAAACTACATATTAGTCACTAAACTGTGGATAAGTTTTCATTTTGGTCACTTAATTAAAAAAAAAGGTTAAAAATTGGTTATTGAACTATTTAAAACTTTTCATTTGAGTCAATGGGCTGTTAAAATTAATGTTGTATGGCTTTCTCTATTTACACTGCCTGCACTAATCGAAAGCTCTCTTTCCTCTTTTCTTTTGCAATTCAATTTTTTTTCATGAAACAACTTTGTGTGTCATGAATTTGCGAACTAAAATTTAAACAACTTTTTTCTCTAATCTCCGAGACTGACTGCCAAATCGATTTGAATCTAAGGTATGTTCTTCTACGTGGATGGGTATTGATCCACTGTATTGATCATTGAATCGTCGCTTGGAGCTCGTTGACGGAGTTTTTTTTTTTTATAAAAATTTAATAGCCTAGTGATTTAAATAAAAACTTTTGAATAGTTAGTGACTTAAATGAAAACTTCCAAATAATTTAGTAACCAAAACAAAAACTTACCATAATTTTGTCACTAATGATAGAATTTAACCCTAAATTATATTCATATCAAATCCCATACTCAAATTTTTAACTCAATCACATCCCAACGTGTAAACCTAATATGTGAACAAATTTATGTAATAAGAACTAATGATCCACAACTGTACCGTAAAGGTTGTTTTCTTTTTCCTTTTCTGAAAGGTTGTTGAACGCATGTGGCTGGGAATGAATACAGAATCTTAAACCAATTTTTTGGTTAAACTTTGGGATTAGTCCCTGTGCTTTGCAAAAGTTTTGAATTTAGCCTCTACACTTTAATTTGATCAAATTTAGTCCTCATAAATTTCAAATTGGGTAAGTTTAGTATTTTTTTACTTTTTGAAATTTGAAATTTTAGTTTTGACCAGTAGTAGTTAAATCCATTTGGTTAAATTCAATTATTAGTTTTGTACTATGCGTACGGTTGTAGATTTAGTCCATATTTCTTAATTGATAATTCATTTAAACTTCATGTATTAGAAAATAAAATAAAATATTAAATTAAAATAAAAAAGGTAAAACAACATCCATTAATTACAATAACGATTCATGATAAGTACGAAAGATATTTATATTAAATTGTTTAAATACGAAAAAAATACATTAAATTTAAAAAATTATTTAATAACAATGATTAAAAATAATTATTGAAATTTTATATGGTAAATCTCCGGTGCTTTCCAATGTCATTGTCGTTCAAATATTTATCTTTGAGATATTTTAACTTATTAATACTAACAATTTTCATTCTTTTTACCGACGATTTTTCTTAAATGCTACTAATGGAAGCTATTTATAGATCCAAACTTAAATCTTAATTTATATGAAACTCTAAAACTATTTAAGTGATCATTAAAAGATAAAATTAATCTCTATTTATATACTTAGACTTCTATTCAAGTTAATAAATATGAAAATAAAAAAAAAGTTTACTTGTAAAAAAATAAAAATAATTCTGATTTTTTAAATAATATTTTTGTTATAAAATAAAGAGAGATAGGGAGAATAAAGAACAAAGAAAATATGAAAGCAATAGAGAATGTACTTTATTAATCAAAAGGAGTGAGTACAATGCTTCATCAGAATCTCTATTTATAGGCATAAGAAGTATAAAATAAATAGAGATCTAATTCTAATAGTTATTAGAACTTAAAGTATATTAAAACTTTATCTTGATCATGATGGACATCCACTTAATAAGATTTCATGACACTCCCCCTTGGATTTCCATTGGTAGATAATGTGCCTCGTTAAAACATTATTAGGAAAACCCCAGTGGGATAAAAACCTAATGAAGGAAAAAGAATACACGATCTATAATACGCAAAATATGCTATCTCATTAAAAACCTTACCAGGAAAACCCAATGGGACAGAACCTCGGTTAAGGAAAGAAGAATGCAACGCGTATTTACTCCCCCTCATGAAAACATCACATATGTTCTCATATTCTATGTATTCAATCTTGAATACTAGTTTTTCAAATGACTATTTGAATGTATTTGATAAGCATTTATATTACCATTCTTTTAAAAGTTACGAGTAAGGGAAATTCGGGGAAATATATTTTGATCTCTTCCGGAGTTTCAATAATAATCATAGCAAACTTTAATCATGATCATTCTATAAAAACACAAATAGGTATTTTGAATAATTTTATAATCCTCCTTCAACTACTCAAATTTACCACATATGTTCAAATCATTTCAATTCATATAAATGAGCAATTTCTCAAGAATTTCAATATGCTTCTAGCATCCTAAATCCTTAAAGGATTTTAATATAAACTTTACTATATAGTGATTCAAAAAATGTTGTAACAATAACTATTAGACGCAAGTTAAATCTTTTATGAATTGTCAATTTAATAATATATCTAAAGGTTATTACATCCACCACAAAAGAGTATTATATATTTTCATAATCAATGCCAGGACTTAGTGAAAAACTTCATATTTTTATTCCGTTTTTGCAAAACTACTTCAATTGCACCTTCACTGGCTTTATACCTTTAGATATTTAGACTACTAGTCCAAAAACTCCACAAATTTAATTGTACTTGAGTTGCGTCTTTCTATTTTGATCAATTTATTCCATATTTATATTTCTCAATAGATTTATTCAAGATCCTCCTTTTATTTCATTATTTCAATAATAATATTGCATGCAAAATTATTGTCGATCATTTTTATTATTCGGTTCCATATTTTCTCGAATTGACATACCAGATCTCTTATTTTCACTATTTTAATCTTTAGTTTCAGGTACCTAAATCTCTTTTGGAGTTTTACTTATTAGTTATGTATTGGGTCTCTTCTAGAGCACCCGCCTCCACTATATGACCATCTAGAAGAATTTTCATCTTTGGAACCGATCAATCTATTATTTATTCTAACTGATTGTCCTACTGGGACTTTGATTTCAATTTAAAATATTAGATGGTATATAACACTTGGTTATTCTCATTAAGTTTGTAAATACATCTAACAGTTAACTTGTAATGAGTTATCCTTATTGAACTTCTGGTTCAAATTACTCTCCCCTTAACTCATTACAAGTTATTATTCCTCTCCCCTTAATGTCGGGAAAACTATCGAATCGAAATTGTAATCACAAATCATTTCATAATTGAATCTCAAATACACTCAAAACATTTAATAATATAAAGAAACTTGTAATTAATATATATATTCCCAACTTTCTTTGAGGATTCATTCATCTTTGTGCGTTGTGGTGGAGCAATTGGAACATATACGCACATCCAAAAATTGTAAGATGAGAAATATTTGGCTCTTGACCAAAAATCAATTGTAATGGGGAGTATTTATAATTTATTGGCTTGATGCATACAACAGTAAATCAACATAATATCAAGTTAAAATAGGAAGTTTAGTTCTCATAAGTAATGGTTTAGACATTAATCAAATGTGTTCAATCAATGATTTCTCTAAACCATTATGCGCATAAATAATAAACTTTTACAAAAAAATTTCAAACTCAATCAATAAAAGACTGAGATATAAACTCATCAGTATTAGCAAGATTATTTGTCTTAATTGCATTATCTGAAATTAATTATTTAAACAAGCAATCTTACAAACGATAGGTTGCAAATTGATAACACATGTGTGATTATTTTGTAGATGCATCTACTAAAACCATATAATATCAAAACCATCCACATGGTGGATGAATGGACCCATATTCATTTTAGAAATACAAGACATTGAATCTCAACTTTAACTAGTGAGTTTCTAAGAATCAATTTTCATTGAGAACAAGCAACAAATGAGAATTCTTTAAATTAAAGAATCTTCTGGTTCTTTAATGAATGTCTATATGAATTATCAATTAATTTTTGCATCATATATGATTCAGAATGGTCTAACTGGTCACGCCAAATGGTAAATGCATTTGTATTAGTAAACTTCTGGTTTACTTTAACATGTGTTTCAATTGTACTAAATTGTAACTAATTGATAATTTTATTATCATTTCTTTTACTTTGTATCCACATATAAGTGCTATTGTTACATTTACTACTGGAAATGTCTAAATCAATGTGAATATTATAATGTCACTAAGTCAAAAAAATAAATATAATTTCCAAACAATTATATGCAATATTCGCTTCAAGGAATATGCCAAAATCTTCAAATATATAAAAAAAAAATTGCAACTTCAGGTGCATCCAACCATAACGAGCTTTAGATAGAATTATCATATTTTATTACTCATAAATAGATCTTTCACAGTCAAATATTTTGCTTCCAACCCCTTAATGGGGATGATGACAAAAGAATATCACAAAAATAATCACAATTAATTCAATTTAATAACAAGAGTAATCAATAACTCAATCCACCCTTTTTCATCCATTCAAAATAGATATTTATAACAATAGTGATTCATATGAAATATAATATTTTCCTTATTCAAAATGTAACACCCCTAACCCGTATCCGTCGCCGGAATGGGTTAAGAGGCATTACCGAACCTAACACAGTTTCAAACATTCACATAATCATACAAGTCAAATTCGTATATAAATACAACATAAAGCTAATTAAAAATCAAATAGACTTTAATAATAATATCACATAAACAAACTATGCTTCAAAATTTAAACATATCAGTATCCTTTATTTATTCCCATATTCGAACCAACCACATATATCAAATCATATTACAAATGTCTTATAAAATTTAATAGTCGAACCATAAGACCTATAATCATGGTATTCAAATAATCAAGTTATAAATAAACTTATTACAATACATTGTCATATACCTAACATATACATCGCATGACTCAATTATATACATCTATCTTATTGGCTCAATATTAAACACCTCTTTCAATAAGCTCATACACATGCGTATTTCAAACAAGACAAATCATAAATCACGGTCTAATATTCCTTCACATATAAAACTTTAGTTAACTTTACAACACAACCCAATATACTTTATGTGCTATTATAACATGCGTATATCACTTTAAAGCAAAAGTCATTTCTAAACACAAATACCAAACCGTAGCAAAACCCATTCCTTTAACTATTTAATGAATATACCAATTCACATATTATACACATTAGGTTATTAATCTAAGTCAAGCTATCCACACAGCTTAATAGACATAATTATAAAAACATAAACAATTATTACTGAATAACCAACTTATATGCATCTCACCATAGCCACATTAAACATTCATGAACACAAAGAACAATTCATAGCATACCAAATTCGCATGCTCTATAATCAATTCAAAATACATATACCAAACCATTCATCTCTTTACCTATTTGGCTAACCAAGTTAGCCACAAAAGCCATACCAATTTCACTATTTTGATCCGTACCAAAACAATCAACCCATAACAATCATGAAACATATTTCACATATCATCACTTAACCTATATTTCACTTATCAAATATCAAAGATGCAGTCATCTTTTACCTTATTACTAAGCCGAAATATAAAACCAAACACTACAAGTATATATATATATATATATATATATATATATCATGAAATGTACTTCCAACTTAAACTTATTTCATGACCGAATACGCACAAGCATTAACATCATGATCAAGCCATTTTCGCATGGCTATATATATACACAATTCAAATCCAACCATAACAAGCTAGACTATACATGCCATATGTCATAAATACAAGTTTTCTTTTAAAATACCAAAATAGATATCGATAGTGAGATTACGTTCCTTGACGATCCCGAACTCGAGCTAGCTTTCAAAATCTATAAAACAACGAATAAACTCGAATAAACACACAAAGTAAGCTTGGAAAGCTTAGTAAGCCATAAGCAAATAAATTAACATAAGAGCATTCATAATTCAATTTGAAACAACCAAATCTAAGTAATTCCATACACATATATACAATCCCATTTCTCATAAAGCTCACATGATCACTTTAATCATCAACACTTACCTTTTCTTTCAAAGTTCTTATAAACTTAATACATACCGTAATCGTTTAAATCGAACTCACATTCAGTCTTATCATGTCTTTGCCCATTGAACCATTCGAAATAAAAAAAAGATACTCGGATAGCTTGAAAAGCTCGTACAATGCCAACGTCCCATATGTGGTCTTACATGTAATCAAATAACGAGGCCACTATCCCAGACAGGGTCTTAGACGAAATCATATACGATGCCAATGTCCCAGACATGGTCTTACACGTAAATCTTAAATCGACGCCAACGTCCCAGACGTGGTCTTACACGAAATCATATATCAGAATCCTATGTCATGACATATGTATCCTAACTATTCCTATGGTTCGTACGGACTTTCGGATGTCGTAATTCAATCGAATCAAACTCGCAAACAATTCTTCCGTGCTTATAACAATTCGGCATTTATAATACATATACATTCAAATTTAATGACATTTATTTATTTATGAACTTACCTCGTACAGACACGAACGGACCGGAACGACTATTCGACAACCTTCGAATTTTCCCGATCCAAATCCGATTTCCTTTTTTCTTGATCTAAATAAATTCAAATTTGGCTATTTAATAACACATCTCATTTAATTCACATTTTAGTCCTTAATACCAAAAATACACCAAATACACGGAATTCATCAAAACCATGCCTTAGCCGAATCTTTCTAAGGTCCCTAGCAGCCCATATACTTAGCCGAATCTTCCTAAGGTCCCTAGCAGCCCATATATTTCATTTATTTCACATTTTAACCTCTCAATTTCTCATTTTCACAATTTAGTCCATAATTAGCAAATTCACCAAAAATCCCAATACAGAATATATTTATCTATCATTAAGCTTTCATATTTCACCTTTTAACATAACAAAGCTTACGAAATCAACAATGGCATAACTCAAATTCATCATCAAATTCTGAAATTTAAGCATGGGCTTGATAAAACACAGCAACAATCTCAAAAACATAGAAATTATCAAAAACCGAATAAAAACGGACCTTTAATCAAGCTTGGAAGTAGCCGAATATCAAAATATATGAGCCCTAGCTTTTCTTTCTTCAATTTCGGCAAAGATGAACTAAAAATGCATGGCCATTTTATTTTATGTTTTATTATACTATCATAATTAATTAATTTACAAAACTAACCTTTATAATTTCATTTAAAATCCACTAACCTTAGGCTTTTGTGTCCATCCATAATTTCAATGGTATAATTTCAACATAAGGCCCCACATAATGAAAGCCATAGCAATATAGTACTTTAACAATTAGCAAGTCACTTTTGCATTTTACGCGATTAAGTCTTTTTTTTTTTTTGCAAATTGAGCACACAAACGATAAAATTTTCACACAAAATTTTCACACATATTAATTCACATACTGTAAACACCAAAAATAATATTAAAATATTTTTGACTCAGATTTGTGGTCCCAAAACCACTGTTCCGACTAGGGTCTAAACCGGACTGTTACACAAAATCTCAATATAAGATCCATTATAAATATCTTTTAAAACCAATGGATTAACCATCACAAAATATTAATATATTAGCTCTTCTAGAGCTTTCGACTAATTTTGTACTATCAAATATTGAAATAATATTTGTTTTTTTAGTACCAAATAAGATAAATACTTTCTATCTATAATAATTATTCTCCAATTATAATAAATATGATATCATAAATAAAACATAGTAAAATATACCTGAAGATCTTTAACATCATCGTCATCACCTTGACTATTATCACGAGCATCCATTCTGAGATTGAATCTTTCAACATCTTGAAGATTGATTTGTGGGACGACTTCGAAAGATTTTGAAAAAATAGAGAATCATCATGCTGATAACGTGTTATAAAATAAAGAGAGATGGGGAGAATAAAGAACAAAGAAAATATGAAAGCAATAGAGAATGTACTTTATTAATCAAAAGTGGTGATTACAATGCTTCATCAGAGTCTCTATTTATAAGCATAAGAAGTATAAAATAAATAGAGATCTAATTCTAATAGTTATTAGAATTTAAAGTATATTAAAACTTTATCTTGATCCTGATAGACATCCACTTAATAATATATTCATAACAATTTTAACCTTAATTATTACTTATTTTGACTTGTTAGTGTGTATGCTTTGAATTTTATTCAAGTTATTGCTCTATTTTAGAGTCAATAAGACTATTAGAACTTAATTTTAAATAGATTTATAATTAATAAATCTAAATTAAATTATAAATATTTTTAAATGTCAATTTAGTAATATGGTAGAAAACAAAATGTATTTTTGTCGGTTTAAAGGTTTTTCCTAAACTCTTACTTTTATATATATTATAGATATATGTATATGCCTTTATAAAATATGTATATATACATTTATGTGTATGCTTATATATTTATGTATATATGAATATATTTAAAAGACAAATATGTTTATAGAATTTAATAGAGTTGTTTTTTTTCCAACACATTGATCCAAGTTATCCATTTAGTAGATATATACGTGTTAACAATTTGATCCATGTACTTTAATTATATTTTATGCTAGATTCAAGTTGATATTTAAAAGCAAATAGATAGGTTGACGGCAATGATCTGATTGATATGATACTACACCTTGAAGTAGTAATTAAATCGTTATTTGAAAATGTCTTATTGACATCAGATTCGAGGATTCAATTAGGAGATCAATGTAAATTTTGATTAGTAGTTTGAAAAAGATCCAATGCAATTAACCCATCATTGTATTTTAAATATACTACATGTTAGACTTGAGTTAGCATTTAATGCGAAAGCTAATGAATTGTGCAATTAATCCTATGTATCTATCTATCTATCTATCTATCTATCTATCTATTATACATGTGTACTAATTGTTAAGGAGAAGTTAATAGAAAAATAACTAATCCCACCTCCAAAATTTGTATCATATGCATGGGCGAGTCTAGAATTATTTTTTTAGCAATGGTCAGAATTTAATTATAATTATTTGAAAGGACTAAACATAATTTTTTTTCATTTTAAGGGAGCTAAAATACAATTTTACTATATATTATTCTATAATTTCTTTATTTATAAGAGGATTGGATTGAAACTTTTTCATTTTTTTGGGGAAGGGGACAAGTCCCTACCTGCCCCTCAAATTTGCATATGATTATATGTATTTTAAATATGTTATATGTCATAATAGAGTTGGTATTTAACATCAAAGCTAATAGTTAGGTTGGCAAAATGACATGAATGATACGATATTGTCATTTTCAATTCTAATTTAAGAAGGTCCAATGCAATTAACCTAGGGATGAAAATGAATAGTAGGAACTTAGATATTTATGGGTTTTGAGTTTCCTTTTTGTGAATTCAAAGCAATATGCGAATATTAATTATTGGATTCCATTATTTGAATCCATTTTATGGATCTAAACTGAACTTGCTTTTATTTTTATATTATCGGTAATATCTAAGGTGATATATTATTATAGTGGGATTTTATGGGATCCTTTTTAAAGCAGCTGTTGTAGTTAAAAGATGGAAACGGGGAGATTGTAGGTGTTTGATTAAGCCATGTCAAGAACTTAGAAATTGTGTTGGCGACTTAGAACTTGTTAAATCGATTATCGAATATGTTGCTTTTCTTTAGAAATTAGTTTCTCCTTCTTTAGTGATGAAATCATATGAACCAGTTAAAATGTAAACTTAACATTTCTCAATGTAAATCCTATGTGGCATGATCAACAATGGACTGGTGTTTCTTTTTCTTTCTTTCTTCAATCGCTGATTTAAAAGAATCCACTACAACAAGATCTTTAAATAGATGCTACATGTGTTATTTGTTTTACTTTTTAAATTTTTATTAAAAAACATTTGACCTATTGATCAATGGCGTTCACCATATCCCCAAGGTCGTGGAATTGATGCACAAGCTGTGCTTGTATGGTAATTTAAATGAGTGTGTGTGTGGATATGCACATGACTAAAACGTAAACTTACTAATAGTTTAACTAGGGGTATTCAAATTTCAGTTAAAATCGAATTAACTGACTGAATGATCTAATTCGGTTAATTGGTTGGTTAACCAATCTAATTCGGACAGAGGTCAGTTAATGATTTTTTTGAAAGTTTGATTATCAGGTAATTTGGTTCGAAATCAGGTAATTAACGAAATTAATCAAACTTAATTATGTAGTGTTTCAAGACTTAAAATTTCGATTAATTTCGTTAATTCGGTTAACTTTCAAGACAAATGAACATTATCGATGTATTTTTTATATGTTTTATACTTGTTTTAACAAAAAAAAAAAAATTTCATTTTGGTTAATTCGGTTAATACTAGTTCGCATAATTCGGTTAATACTAGTTCGGTTCGGTTAACCATTTGAACACCCCTAAGTTTAACAACATTGGGTGTAATTTACCTATAGAAAAATAACCCACCATCCGTATGCTCTTTTTGAGATAATGCCTAGAACTACCCATAGCTCATTCAACGTATTCGAACCCACGCCATTCTACATTGACAATAATTCCCATGTTTGTTGAATTAAGACTCAATCGACTAAAATTATATTTTAAATATGTTATATGTTGTATCTGAGTTGGTATTTAACGCTAAAATTAATGCTTAGGTTAATAAAATGATATGAATGATAGGATATTATCATTTTGAGTGCTAGCTTAAGAAGGACCAATGTAATTAACCTAAGGATGAAAAATGAATAGTGGGAATTTGGATATTTATAGGTTTTTTATTTACTTTTTACGAAATTAGATTATTTGTATACACTTTTAGTTGTATGAAAAATTCAACCCATTTTATTTTTATATTATATATTTTAGTTTTTAATTTTTTAATTTTTATATTATAAAAGAGGACAAATTCGCGATACGATTAATGTAATTTGAATTCAGATCACATCTATGGTGGTTAACACGGTTAACACGAAATTATATTTTAAAAATATTTTATGGTAAAATTATATTCAAAATTACAAATATCGGACTATTATATATCATATGTACCATAGAGTGGTTAATAGAAAATTATAAAGGAGGAGAAACCTCCCACAAAATGCTATCACCGTCTAAGTCTAGAAACAGCCATAAAATGCCAATATACTCATCTGACTGCTAAATCTCCGCCCTTCCTTCCTTATCACACCCAACACACTCTCTTTTTCCTTTTTATTTCCCTCTTATATTAATCATCATATATTCGTCGTCCCTACCATTTCTCTTCTATCGGATTACAGACCTTCACTTATTTTTTTCTCAATGATTAATACGCTTTCTTCATTATCCTTTCTCTAAAACCACCTTCGTTTTTCATTTCTTTGTCAGCTTCACCGGCTCTATATATCGCCGCCACTTAGTTTTTTTTTTTTTCCTTTATTCAGTTCATTAAAGATCCATTTTCTTTTTTATCTTTTACCTCAAAAGCTTGAAAAAAATGGCTCCAAGGAACAGCCGTGGAAAAGCCAAAGGAGAGAAGAAGAAGAAAGAAGATAAGCGTAATAAATTTTCTATTTCTTGTTTTCTATTTCTTTTTTTTTTCTACTAATCAGCTCATTTTAAGTTTAAAATCCGCCATTATTATTCACCTCATTTTTGCAGTTCTTCCATTAGCGATGGATATTACCGTACACCTTCCCGATGAAACCCATGTTATTCTCAAGGTTTGTTTTAAAAATGTATTTCATGTTCTTTTTGCAGCTTCCATAATTTATTAACAATAATTAGTAATTAATTACGAGCTTTTGCTTCTAATTTTTGTTTGGCACCATGCGTGTGTGGTGCTTACGAGTTTCTTTAAAATTTAGAGGCGACTTTTCATTGCACATGCTTTTCGAGCTTTGTTAAGGTTTAATGCTGTTAACAGTACTTGTACTCTTTAAACTTTTGTAGTTTAGTCCTTTTGCTTTAAATTTCAGTAAACTAAAATTAAAGTAGGAGCGAATCTGGGAATTTTTTTAGGTGGAGTTGGAATTGAATTATAAATTTTTTATAGGTTAAAATATAATTTTATCTTGTATTTCACTATTTATTGGGGAATTAAATAGATTTTTTTTTCATTTTTTGGGGTCAAGATGCAATTTTATCATATATTAGCTTATAATCTCATCATTTATGAGGGGATTGAATTACAATTTTCCCATTAAATTTTAAATCAAAATCTTTGAACATATTCATATTTAAGATAAGTTCATAATTTAAATTAGCCTTAATAAAAAATAAAAGGATTCAATTTTAAAATTTCAAAAAGGAAAGGGATTGGGCATAGAACTAGACCATATTTTAATCCTTGTTACTAAAAATGCTTATTTATTTTTGTATCTCCCTATAATTTATGAAAAATTAAAATGAATTAAAATTCAGCTGTTGCGTGATTAAGTTAGGTTACGGTTGCGTAATTTGACTGTTGTAATATTTTGGTTTTTTGTGGACAAATTGGCAAGAAATTAAAATTTTTCTTTTTCATTTCATTTTCTATTTTTTAATTTTCACATTTTTTTGTCTGAATTTTTCATAATTGGTCTAAATTTATTAATTTAATTTTGAAAAAAAAATGTGCAGGGAATATCAACGGACAAAATCCTAGACGTTCGTCGTCTTTTGTCGGTAAAAACCGAGACCTGCCACGTCACAAATTTTTCGTTATCTCATGAGGTGAGGATAAAAAGGTGCATGCAATTTTTTGTACTATTATTTTGTTAAAAATAAATTTAGAAAATAGATTTATTTTGTTTTTTTTAATTCAAAAACCTTATTTTTATTTTTTTAATTTTATAATTCATAAATTTTCGACCAATATATATATATTAAAAATCCATGGAAGGACACAAACGTATAGATTCAAATTGACAAGTTGAAATATTGCTGTAAGTCATTGAATCAATCACGCTGTGGCAATCGTTTTCTATCTGTGGATAATTTATGTATAAGTCCTCAAAATCGTATCACTTTATTTAAATGAGTATTTATACTTTTGTTACACTTAAATAAGCCCTTAATCTATAATTTGTATCCAATTAAGACCCTAACATTTAATTTATACCTAATAAAATATTTCATTTGAAATAAGGGTTTATTTGGATATAAAAAAAGGTACAGGGCTTGTTTAACAAAATTAAACTAGTTCAAAGACAAGCTAAATTGGGAGGCAAGTTTAAAAAAAATGGAGGGCCAAAGCAAAAAAAATTGTGTTAAAATAGCTTTAATTGAATTATTAATTTTTTAAGTACCAAAGTGATTTTTTTAATAAAAGGATTAAAAGAAATTAAATTGAATTATTAAAAGTGTGCATGTACATTTCATTTTTGCTCAATTGGTCAATATAAATTGAGAATTTCTTTTAAATATAACGAAAATATTTATCAAAGATAATGTTTAATTTAATTTTCAATTGTCAAAACTTCCGTTATCCATAAAAGAAAATTCCAAAGTTTTTGTATTGAAATGAGAATTGAGAGAAAGTTGGGTGACTTTTTCGCAATTTAGGCTTAGTTAAAGGGCAAGATTTAATCCCAACTGAAACTAATTTTTCGCATTTACTTTTGTTTTTACACTTTTACAGGTTAGAGGGCCGCGGTTAAAAGATGCGGTCGACGTTTCAGCGCTTAAGCCGTGCGTTTTAACTTTGACGGAAGGTAAAATTTTAAACGAGGAAAAGTGAATAATATGGCCATTGCATTTGCATGCTTTTAAGTACGTAACTATTATTAACACACAAAAAAAATCCCTTAAAAAATACTAAAATTTTGATTGCAAAAACGAACAGAGGACTACGATGAAGACGGCGCGGTGGCGCACGTTAGACGGGTGCTGGATATCGTGGCCTGTACTACGTGCTTTGGTCCGTCGGCCACTGCCAAAGATCAGATCAAGCCTGACGCTAGCAAGAATGCGCCGGCTGCTGGGGAGAAGGGCGGTGTCGCCGCCAAGAAAACCGCCGCCAGTACGAATAAAGAATCTTTGTCAAAATCTCCAGCGAAGGACGTACCAGTCTATGTAGACGGCGAGATAAGCCATTCTCGTCCTAAGCTTGGCTCCTTCTATGAATTCTTTTCCCTTTCTCATCTCACTCCTCCTCTTCAGTGTACTTTCTCTCTCTCTCGATCTCTCGAGCGAACTTTGAATTTTTTCTTGTTTCCCGCGCGTACAGTTTGAACTTAGCGAGAGAAACTTTTTTTTTTTTCATCGTATTTTCAGTTATAAGGAGGACGGCGAAGCGCCATGTTGAGGAGATCGCCACTGACGATCATCTCTTCTCTCTAGAAGTGAGATTTTCCGTTTTCGTTCTTTAACCGCTTGTAGTGATGCGTCTTTTTCTTCGCAAATGCTATATCTCTCTTCCTCTTGAATTTGTAATATAATTTTCTGATAATGATCAGGTTAAGCTTTGCAATGGAAAGCTGGTTCACGTGGAAGCTTGCCGGAAAGGATTTTATAGCGTTGGGAAGCAGCAGATCCTTTGTCACAATCTTGTTGATTTGTTGCGCCAACTGAGTAGAGCTTTTGATAATGTCAGTTTTTTATTTCCCTCATTTTACGATATTACTTCTGTTTGTTTATTTTCCGTTTATCGGAACTACTAAAATGCTTTTTGCCCCCCCCCCAAAAAAACAACAACTAATAAAATGCTTTGAAATGAGATTCGCATCAACTTTTGATCATCTTCATATTTTGCAGATTATGAGATTATGTTGTCTTGCATGCGTTATTTAATGGTTTTCCCTTGATAAGCATGATAATATTTGGTCGTGTAGTTTGTTTATCAGTGAATCTTAAGAGTTGAGGTACTTCTATGGTGGAATCTTTGATAATATTTGTGTTTTTAAGCTGAATGGGTTAGTTTGGAGATTCATTTTGATCATTGGGAAATTTATGAATTCGAGCTTAGGTTTTTGATCTATTGATATTCTGGAGATGTGATGGATGTTTAGTTAATCTTTGATCATGGATGTGGTTTCTGCTTCGTTGGGATTAAAAGAGATAATACCGCAGTTGTGTGATAACATTTTGAGAATTTGAGGTGCTATTGGTGTTAACGTTTGTGGCTTCTCTTGGGGAAATATATATTATTTTAAAAGATGAATGAGTATTGTGGAGAATGATATTAGAGATATTATGGATTTTGATTTTGGTTTGGAATTTTGATGGATGTTTGGTGAATCTTTGATCATGGATATGAGTTGTGCTTGTTTGAATTGGAGTATGATTGGTTGAAATTTTTGTGAACCCTGGTAGATTTTGTTTTTAACGTTGCACTATGGTAAGGTAGTTGTTGATGATGCATAAAGAACAGTTGCTTATTTTGGTTTTGGTGAAACCATGATGATAAGCACTGATGTTTTGTACATTCATTGAAGTAAATTTGTTATTAATTTTGGAAGCCCAATTTCCTGAAATATAATGGTAAACATGATTAATTTTTTCTTATAATTTTTTTATTTAGGTTAATATGGTTATTAAGTGATACATTTCATTGGTTAGTAATTTATATGATTTCAATTATTTGGAATTATATAGCTTCGAATTTTTATATATGGATTTGTCATCGATTTGGACGTTGACTTGGGGAAAATAATATTGGATTTGTTTGGTTAAAAGAAACTTTTCGAATATTATGATGTTTAAGCTTTGTACTGCAACTATTATGTCTTTGAAACTGAAAGTAATAATATTTGAATAGGAAGTTGAATCGAGTACTGTAAGATTTACGTAAGAATTGTATCATGCTAAACTTGTGGATATAATCTATTGTTTGGCTTGACCTTTACATAGTTTTGTAATGGTTAAATTGATGAGAAATTTTTAGATAGTTTGTGTAAAATAAAAAATTGTAGTTAGTATGTGATGCTTGAGGTAACTAGATAAGTTGTTGACTTCTTCAATCGGTTGAAAGTTCTCTTCAAAGAGATTTTAAGGACAATATTACGAATCTGCTGCGCTTCTTTTCTATGTGTTTCCTTTGACTTGTTTTTGTCAAGTAACTAAATTTTGTCTGAACCAAAGTTGTATTTTTCAGTTCATGTTCCCTCTTCTGATTTATCTAAACAACATCCTCATGTTAATATCTTGATATGCATATTACAGGCATACGCTGATCTCATGAAAGCATTTTTGGAACGCAACAAGGTATGCTCATTGCATCACTGCTTGTCATTTAATTTAATTGCTCTGATGGACTCAGTTCAAGATATTGGTTATCAAGATAAACTACTATCGTATTGTTTCACAACTTTGCTTTTCTTTTTGAATTTCTTTTTTCCAGTTTGCGAATCTTCCTTATGGCTTTAGAGCCAATACATGGCTTGTACCTCCAATCGCAGCACAATCACCTTCAAATTTCCCACCTCTCCCTACAGAGGATGAAACATGGGGGGGCAATGGAGGCGGTTTAGGAAGAGATGGCAAAAGTGATTTGATACCTTGGGCCAATGAGTTTTCATTTATTGCATCTATGCCTTGCAAGACAGCAGAGGAGAGGCAGATAAGGGACAGGAAAGCATTCCTTCTTCACAGTCTATTTGTTGACGTGGCCATTTTCAGATCCATTAAGGCTGTGAAGCATGTAACGGAAAAGCTGAATCCAAGTTCAATAAAGAATGATGAACCTCTTTACTCCAAGAGAGTGGGGGACTTGAATATTATGGTAATGAAAGATGCTTCGAATGCAAGCTGTAAGGTGGACACTAAAATTGATGGTATCCAAGCAATTGGAGATCAAAAGAATTTGCTGGAAAGAAACTTACTGAAAGGGATCACAGCTGATGAAAATACAGCTGCTCACGTAAGACATTTTAAGAAAAACCTTAATCATGAACGAACTTCTCTTCACAATTTAGGATTCTACGTTCTGAATTGGTGAGATTGAAACAACTTTTACATGTCGACTGCAGGACATTTCCACTTTAGGTGTGCTAAATGTGAGATACTGTGGCTATATTGCCACTGTGAAAGTTGAGAGGAGAGAGAATCAGCAAAGCAGTCATCCATCTCAAAGCATTGAAGTTGAACAGCCTGAAGGCGGGGCCAATGCCCTCAATATTAACAGGTTATACTAATTCCCACTATATGTTAAACATCTGTATGTATGAGTTGTATAATATATATTTTTTCAAACTATTGATTTGACATATTTTAATATGCTTGATAATGGATCTCTTCTTGAGTGTATACAGTATGATTCAAAACCATTATACTGTTTCAAGCTTGAATAAATCTTTTCTAATGTTCAACATTAATCTTTCTTGGAAGGATAACTTAAAGATGTAAACTAGTGAATTGGAGGTCGCTTGACTTGCATTTAGATGCTTCTGCTTACATATTTCAAGTTTCAACAAAATTTTCTTTGTGTTTGATAGATGGATCTCTTCTTGAGTGTATTTACACAATGATTTAAATATACTGTTTCAAGTTTGAATTAAATGTTTTCCAATCTTTAATAATCTTTCTTGGAGGGAAAACTTAAACATCAAAGATGCAAATCAGTAGATTGGTGGTCACTTGACTTGCATCTAGATGGTGCGGCTCTTGTAAATCTTTCCCTTTGTACAGTATTTATTTTAGGGTTTAGCTAACAAGTATCCATTAGGCAATCTTTTAACATAGACTATTTATTTTAATAACATTGTATTAAATGCATTGGTTGAAAACTTCATTTATTGTTTCCAATGCAGAAGATATTATTATGTATAGTAACCTTTAAGAGTGTCCTTAGAGCACTCGTTAGCAAAATCCTTTGTTTTATCCTGGAGCTCAAACCTAAATGATGGAAATCACAGGATTGGTGCTTGCTTGAATTGCATCTAGATGGGGCGCCTTGTATATAGATTCAAGTTTCAACTAATCTTTCCAAGTTTATTTTTCCTGTAGGAAAGACATTAGCCTCAAAGATGGAAATCATTTATAGGTGGCCGCTTGAGTTATATCTAAATGGTGTAGCTTACAGATCTTTCCAAAATTCCGCTAAATATTTTCTAGTATCTTATTATCCTGAAGGGAAAGCTGAAACCTCAAATATGTAAATCATTATGTTGGTGTTTTTGCTTGAGTTGCATCTAGATCGTCTGGCTTACATGTAGGTTTTTAGGGAGTTTTATCATTTTCTCCATCTTGTATAATGGAAAAACATAGTAATTTATTTAGTACCATGCATTTATTGCTCCATAGTTTTGGTATGATTTTTGGTTCCTTTGGCTTCATGAGCAGAAATCTAAACAGTTCCTTTTTTTTTCCTCTCAGTTTGAGATTACTTCTTCACAAAACAAAACCTTCAGAACCCAATAAGCCAGCTTCACCTTCAAAAATTCTGGAACATGAAGAGCCTAGTTCTTCCCAAATTTCTGTAGAGGGTTTGCTGGAAGAAAGTATTGCTAAACTTGAGGAAGAGGAACTCAAACAGGAACCTTTTGTGAGATGGGAACTCGGAGCCTGCTGGATACAACATTTGCAGGACCAAAAAAACACAGAAAAAGATAAAAAACCATCCAGGGAGAAGCCCAAGAACGAGATAAAGGTTGAGGGACTTGGGACACCTCTTAGGTCCCTCAAGAACAAGAAAAAAACAGATGGGAATGTAGGGTCTGTAAACTCAAATTCTCATCCAGGCGCTGTTGAAAAAGTAACTGGTGCTCCTATGGAATCTACGCTTCAAACCAATTCAAGAGATGGTGAACTTGCGTTGAAGAGCAAGTTATCTGAAGAGGCCTTTGCTCGACTTAAAGAATCGGATACTGGACTTCATTGCAAGGTAGATATTCTTGGATACTGATACCATAGAATTTGTTATATGACGAAGCATTTGTCTAATGTGCCCATTTTATGTGACAGTCTTTGCAGGAACTTATTGACTTGTCACAGAAATATTACACTGAAGTTGCTCTTCCGAAATTGGTAACCCTGACTGTTGCTTCCTCATTTTCTTCATTGTGTCTGTAGGTAATGCTATAGAAATTCCCGGTTCTAGTACTTATTAAGCTATTGCAGGTTGCAGATTTCGGGTCTTTGGAACTCTCACCAGTTGATGGGCGGACCCTTACTGATTTCATGCATACTAGAGGTCTTCAGATGCGTTCTCTGGGACATGTTGTAAGTGCCATAGTCTGATATCTTTTGATTCTTAAATGCTTTATTTATACATCTTTATCCAGATTGGAAAGGAATTCTTAACTCTATTCTTTTTTCTTCCCAAAGCTTTGTGCAGATCTGCCAAGTGTATAAGTAGTTTCATAATTTTATTAGTTTTCTGAGCAGATTTAATGTGTATGTTTTAGAAACATCATTCACATATATTGCATCATAGTTTGTGAAAATTCACTACAGTCTATCATCTTTTGCTGCCTATCTCATTGTCATAAAATTGCTTCTGGTGTTTTGAGCCTGTGAGATATGGCAATATGTAACACTGACTTCATTATTTTCCTTAATAAGTTATTAGTTGATATTTCTATTCATAATAAGTTATTGGCTGATGTTGGTTTTTTACTCAGGTCAAGCTTTCCGAAAAGCTATCGCATGTGCAGTCACTTTGTATTCATGAGATGATAGTTCGGGCTTTCAAGCATGTTGTGCAGGCAGTGATAGCCACGGTTGATAACACTGATAAAATGGCTGAATCAATAGCTTCTGCACTGAACCTGCTGCTTGGAGTCCCTGATAATGGAGAACTACACAAGTCTTGCAGAATCCATTCCCTGGTGTGGAAATGGTTGCAGCTTTTCTTGATGAAACGATATGAATGGGATATTAGCAACTTAGATTTCAATGAAATCAGGAAATTTGCAATTCTACGTGGATTATGCCATAAGGTATTAAAGGCTATGATTTTTTGTTCAAGCTTTTAAGGGTTTGTACATGAATTACATTCCACTGTGAGAAGGCTATATTGCCCTTTGCCACTGTTTTTGAAATTACAATGAGATGATGCATAGGACTGCATCCTGGATAGTTTATAACTTTATAACCTAGTTTCATTAGTGCTTTTGTCATGGAAAGAGCATATAAATTATGTCGGTAACAATGCTCCTCCCTGCCCCAGCCCCCTTGCTGTCTCAGTAGATGTAGATGATAGATTCCGCTATTAAATTGGCTAAAAAACACATTTTTACTGTTAAGAATTGAGAATAAGGGAATTCTCTATGGCTATATAGGATACTTTGTATGCCTAGGGAATGGTTATAAACATAAAAAACTGGGTGTGTTGCTGGTAAAATATTGATTTCCTTTCTCTCCTCTGTTTCTTTTAGGTAGGAATTGAGTTGGTTCCACGGGATTTTGACATGGATTCTCCTACCCCGTTCCGACCATCAGATGTTGTAAGCCTGGTTCCAGTCCATAAGGTGATAAACTCAATTCATGGAACGTTTTCTTTCTTCCTCCTGAACTTTGTTTCAGAATTTGTTGATTTTATTATTGATTTGTATTTTATTTCTTTTCAGCAAGCAGCATGCTCATCTGCTGATGGAAGGCAACTTTTAGAATCATCAAAAACAGCCTTAGATAAGGGGAAACTCGAAGATGCAGTGACTTATGGAACCAAGGTATATGTCTTGTATCTTCTTTCCAAGATTATATGCCTTGTTCCCACCTTGTGCTTCATCAATCTCTTGTATCTAACCTGTTGTATTTTTCCTGTTTTGGCAGGCTCTGTCAAAGCTGGTAGCAGTTTGTGGTCCATATCATCGAATGACAGCTGGGGCTTACAGCCTTCTTGCTGTAGTTTTATATCACACTGGAGACTTCAATCAGGTCTTGTTGTGAACCATTTCTATCCTTCAATTTGGGCAAATCCATGTTATACTAGAACAATATTACCCTAAACAATTTTATAGAAGTATTCTTATCAAATGTTGTCTAATTTTATTTACTGAGAGTTTCAATTTGAATTTAAATTAGTAATCTTTTCCAATTTCAGGCCACTATATATCAGCAAAAAGCCTTGGATATTAATGAGAGAGAACTAGGACTAGACCATCCAGACACAATGAAGAGCTATGGAGATCTTGCTGTATTCTATTACAGGCTTCAGCATACAGAACTTGCTCTTCAGTACGTTTGTTTTCATTTTATGCATTTCAAATCATGGTTTAAAATCTTGTTGCGCGTTGTGAGTTTTTGAAGAAAATCTTGCAATATGGTTTAAAATCATTTTTCTTTTCTTTCTGGCTAACCTTTTAATCTAAACATTTATAAATTATTATTGATCAGATATGTAAAGCGTACTTTGTACCTTTTACATCTTACTTGTGGCATGTCTCATCCAAATACTGCCGCAACATATATAAATGTAGCCATGATGGAAGAAGGCCTGGGCAATGTTCATGTTGCCCTCAGATATCTACACAAAGCTCTGAAGTGTAACCAAAGGTTACTTGGTCCAGACCATATTCAGGTGTGAATTTTTTTTTATCTTTTCCCAGTTAATATTCTTTGATCTTTGTTATTTTAATTTTCTTTTTCTTTTATATGAATCTATGATGCTATTTTGTAAATTATCACAAAAATCTTCTTATATGGCTAAAACTAAAGGCATTGAAGAGTTTTTTTTTTTTTTTTAAATTTTTCTTGGGTTTTCTTTTAAAGCTCAAGTGCTTGCTTTTATAATCTTAACTGACGAAGTGCATTCATAAATACAGAGAATTAATGGTCTTCATGAGCATGATAAGTTAGATCATACTGTGGTTAGTAAGACAATACTGTATCAGATGTTGTTGTTGCTGAAATGCAGGTTCTCTAAAAACATGTAAATGACTACATAAAATTTTATTTTCGGGATATACATCCTCCCAAATCAGCTGTTAGGAAGTATCACTAATATTTTATGAAGTTGTGTACTTTTGGTTTCCTTTTCCCCTAACCAGAATAACACTTTTTATGTTAACGTCTCCAGACAGCAGCAAGTTATCATGCAATAGCAATTGCGCTCTCATTGATGGAGGCTTACCCTTTGAGTGTACAACATGAACAAACAACCTTGCAAATTCTCCGAGCAAAGCTGGGCCCCGATGATTTGCGTACCCAGGTATCTTATTCAGTTCATAGATTGAACATGTACTCTATTCATATCACTAATAGAAGTAACCTGTGGCCTATAAACAGTGCAGCTAGTGGTTCAAACACTTAGTTGGCAGAACAAATTATAATGAAGTGAAAGTTGGCAGAAACAGCAGCTTGCTAATTTTTGACATATGCACATCAAGTGCATGAATTAAATCAATAATTTCTGACAGCATGTGTTAGATATGATTAATTTTTACATGTATTTCATTTTATTTGATTCATTTCACCAATGCATTATTGCAACTTCTTATCCCTGCAGGATGCTGCTGCATGGCTTGAGTACTTTGAGTCCAAGGCATTTGAACAACAAGAAGCTGCTCGAAATGGTACTAAGAAGCCAGATGCATCCATAGCTAGCAAGGGCCATCTAAGGTATTATCTTAGCATATTCACCTCATAAGTGACTAGGAAATAGTTGATCGTTGTGAATGCCATGTAGTTTCCTTTTTGCTACTTCATTTGCTATTCACATAATTGCTCCTTCTGTTATGTCGGTTTCTTGTATATCTCGGAGTTAGCATGTGGAAAAAGTAATCAATGCCTTCTCTTGGGGATTCTAAAAATGTCATTTGTCTATTTTGGACCGAGCTCTAACTTGCTTATGGACTAATATTTCTCTCTGCTTAAGAAAATTAGAAGTGTCTTGAGCTCATTACCAAAATAAGAGATCAGTTTTTAATATGATCTATGGTAACATAAACACCTCCCTCAGCCTCTGCTTGTCATGGCTGGTGGATTATAATTTTATTTGTACCAAATTGAGTAAAATGTAAACAAAACTTTAGCTTCTTGTTTCAAATGTGCTGTAGCTGGCCGCAATACTTTTGAGCTATATAGCATCTAAAAGGCTGCTGTAGTGATTTAAAAGTTTAATATTGCAGTAATTAGTTGAGACAAGAAATTTTTGGTGCTTGGCCAAATTGTTAGCATTTGTATGCATATTTCCTACCCTTGTGTCTGCTACAGGATAGAATGTTAGACCCTCTTTTTACCATTTGGGGAAATTTAGACATTCTTTTACTTGTATTGATTTTTTATGCTATTTTGCAGTGTATCTGATTTGCTTGACTACATTAATCCAAATCATGATGCGAAAGGGAAGGGTATTGTGGCAGGAAAGAGAAGAAGCTTCGTTATGAAGGTAGGGTGGAGTTTTATTTATGGTTTCTCAAACTTTTTATTGATTGTTGATGATTAAAGCAAGACTCAAAATTTGATTCTCTTTACTAAGGGCAAAGGCTATAGCTTGATATTAGTTAGTATTTAGCTGCTGTCGGTAGGGCATTATCTAGATTTTGTTGGTGACCAAGTTTATGCAGATTGTCTAAAGCCTTTGAAGTAGTTTAAGGTCCTTAATTACTGAGTTGCCAAAATGTCATAATGAGGCCCCATATGACTGATGTACTGCTTAAGTAAACCTTAAAGAAATGATTGCACATTCTTCTCCTAGGAAGGGGGAAACTTTAAATTAAAAAGGAAAGTATCTAGGCATCCTGGTAAAGGCATAATCATGGAAAGACTCAACTGACAAGCCTGGATAATAGCAAGTCCGCAGGCTAGGAAAAGGGCAACATGACTTTTGGCATGCACCATCTGATGCGTGTAACATATTTCTTCCTTTTATTTTACCTAAAATTCACCTCGGATGCTATCTCAATTCTATTCTGCAGGTGAAGGGAAAAGTCCATCCAGAAAGCTCTGAGGATTCTCCTAAAGAAGCTGCAAAAGAGGATTCAGATGAAGAGAAACACTTCCCTGAACAGGAAGATAAACCAGATGCTAACCAGCAGACTAGCACTGTACCTTTGCAGCCCCATGCTCCTGTTGCAAAAGAGACAACAGAGGCAAAAATAAACGTTGATAATCACATTCATTCTGAATTACATGCTGAAGGTGATGATGGATGGCAACCTGTCCAAAGGCCAAGAGCATCTGCCTCACATGGTGGACGGCGATTAAAGCAGAGGCGAGCAACTATTGGGAAGGTTTTTAGTTATCAGAAAAAGAATGTTGATCCTCATGTGGAATTCCCTCTTGTCAAGGCCACTAATCAGAATAGTAGGTTTTACCTTTTAAAGAAACGAACAATATCTCATGGAGCTTATACAGAGCAGCACACCATGAGCCCCTCCCAAGGTTCAAAATTTGGACGGGGAATAATCAGAACTGTTGCATACAGGGTTAAGTCCACTCCATCTAGTAAAAGTTCAGCTAAAGTCTCTGGAAATGGAGGTGAGGTGCTTAATTCTTCAGGGGGATCTGCTTCTACCTTCGCACCAAATGATCTCCGACCAACAAAAAATTCTCTAGTCAGTCTTGGGAAATCTCCTTCTTACAAGGAAGTAGCTTTGGCTCCTCCAGGAAGTATCTCCAAACTGCATATCAGGCCTGAAACTGATTGCCATGATAGCCAAGAGGCCCCAGACCACAACGCTGAACATCATCAAGATGAAATTAATGAGGCAAAAGACAGTTTTGACCAGGTGACTACAGGGACTGAAAACATATCTAAAGAGAAGAATGAAAATGCTTTGTTGGATTCAACTGATAGTTCAAAAGAGGAAATTGATGCGGTTGAAACCAAAGAAACTAGGTCACCTTCTGTGATGGAAGATAACTCTTCCTTGGTGGTGACTGAGAGAGAGGAAGGACAAGAACTTGAAGTTGGTGGTGATGAGGCTCGTGAAGAACTTGAAGTTGGTGGTGATGAGGCTCGTGAAGTTGTACAGGATGGCATATACATAAATTGCATGCCGAGTTCAATTGATTCTCCTGAAAAGGAATTCTCTGAGAAGGATTTGTCTCCAAGTTTTGAACCCCATAGTATTTCAAGTTCCGCATTACAAGGGGTAGAAGAATTGAAGGAGAAACCCTTGGTCCTAACTTCCGGTAACGGTCAGGGACTAACCAATAGGAAGTTGTCTGCCTCTGCAGCTCCTTTCAACCCATCAACACCCATTCCTCGTGCTGCACCATGCCCCGTGAACATCGTCCTTCCTCCTGGACCTGGACCTGTTCCAGCCATTGCACCTTGGCCAGTGAACATGCCTATTCATCCTGCATCTCCTCCTGTCTTACCAAATCCAGCATGCTCTTCCCCTCACCATCCATTTCCTTCACCTCCTCCAACTCCAAACATGATGCAGCATCTACCCTTTATGTATCCACCCTATTCTCAACCCCAACCTGTACCAACAAGCACCTTTCCTCTAACTAGTAGCCCTTTTCACCCCAGTCAATTTTCATGGCAGTGCAATGTGGGCCCCAGTGTACCAGAATTCATTCCGGGGACAGTTTGGCCTGGTCATCCAATGGAGTTTCCCATACCATCACGGATTGTTGAGCCAATTACTGATCAGATATTGGAACCGAAAATCCAAGGTGATGATTCTAACCCTACTTCAGCTTCAATGCTGCCGGTAGATATTGAGACTATTGGAGAAGCTAAGGAAGAAGTCAACATTTCAGCATCTGAAGCAATAAATAGTGCTAATGAAGTATCTAGAGCTGGGTTGGAAAGCCTGCAGGAAAATGGTCACTTGAACCATTGTCTAGACAACTCTGGAAATAAACCGAGCCAATACAACAGCCCAAACAAAAATGCTGGAGGCAGTGTTGAAAGGAAGAGTGATGATGAGAAAACCTTCAGCATTTTAGTAAGAGGTAGAAGGAACCGAAAGCAGACGTTGAGAATGCCAATCAGTTTACTTAGTCGACCATATGGCTCGCAGTCTTTTAAACTTATATACAATAGAGTTATCAAAGGGAGTGAAGTTCCAAAAACTACTGGCCTTTATTTGAGTGATAATTGTACAGCTAGTGCCACAGCCACATAGCTAAAAGCCCTTTTTTTCCTTTCTGATTTTACCGTAGCAAGATTGTCAGAACAGGGTAGAGAACACAAATTTTGATCAGTCCTACGAGAGGCGAAGAGAATTCTTTCTGGCTTTATGGTAACAGACTGCTTTATCCATTGGATTTGTGATCTAAAATGCAGGTTGGTTTTATTTAACTGAGGCCAATTATGTCTTTTGCTTTCCATTCACAAAGAGGTGTATATGCATCACATGCCATGTTTCACTATCTTCATTTTTTTGGTACTTCTATTTCACAAATAATAGTTAGGTCATCATAGCCCTTTTAAGCTCTTTAGAAACTAGGAACACTCTTAAAATCATATAGATGCAGAAAAAATTTCTCTTTCCCTTTGAACTATCATATTAATTATAACAAAACATTTTCAGGTATTTTATTTGCTTCGTACTAGATTCAGCTATAAGTATGAACAAGGACAAGTGCGGCTTTTCAAATCAGGTAATCATGACTTAAACAGTTTTTATGTGTTTTTATCTTTGATGTAGTTTCCATTGGTAATTGTTAATCATTCATTAATTCAGAAAATGACCCTTTGTGGCTGTAACATATAAAAATGAACAGCTATTGAGTTGGCTTGTTGGTTAAGGCAGAGGTCTTGGGTCCTTGAGTACTTAGATTCGAGTTTCATCATCCGTAATTGTGATGTGTGGGTCTCAATCCCACTAGATGTGTATGCCATGTGTGGGTTTTGTCTCTTTTTTTTTTCAAATTGGTCCGGTTCTGTTTGATTCTTTGTCTGCTATGATTTTGTATTGGTTGGATTCTATATTATAGTTGGTCGGCCATAAATTTGTACCTGTATTTATTTTTGAATTTGCTGTTATTATCTCTTATTTTGAATTTTATTGTTTGTTAGTGTTTTTAAACAATTCCCCTAGGATTATCCCTTGGCTTCCTCCGTGTATAAATAGGCTTTTTGCCATGTATAACTGGTGTGTTTTTTACGTGCTCATATGACATTTTGGTTTTCTTCTGCAGGCTCAAATGGTAATAACTATTGGGGATTTAAAGCAGTTGTTAAGGTGACAATTTTGGTCTATACTTTAGTTAGAACAATTTTTTTAAATCATAGAATTTTAAACACTGATTTCACCTTTTCGATCTTCAATAGAAATGACATTGATAGTTGGTTTTATTCAATTGTATATGACTTAAGTTTTGCCTTTTGCTTTATCCGCATCGTTGTATTGCTCAAATTAGCTTAGTTGCTCCGGTTTATAATGATTGCAAATGAGAAAACAGCTTTTGCATCTCCTGTTGTCCCCACTGGCAAGGTACTCTCATTTTTTTGTGGTCACATCGCCCCAGTGTCGTGCTTATAAGTTAGTATTGTCTTCTTTAGATATCCACTGGCTCCTCAAAGCTTTGTCACCCGAAGATATGCCTCCCCGGATTGAAACTCACGACCTTGTTGCAACCATGTAAGGCTCACCTTCAGCTGATTTTTTGAGGAGTTGGTGGGAATACAAAAGGGACTATACCGGCTTATAGGCACAACGCCAGTGCAATGCAGCACAAGAAAATGAGAGCATCTTGCAGGTCAGCGGGCCTTGACACCTGCAGTTCCATATCCTTTTGTTATGGAATGTTGATGGGAGGTTGGTCTCGGATCCTCAAACAGTGGAGGTATTGTGCCCGGGATGTCTATGCTCGGTTTTTGCCTTGAGTTGTCTCCCAACCCTGAAGAGATCCCCATGGATTCATAGAGTTTGAGGAGCGCCTCGCCACCAAGGATATGTGAGCATTTGGCCTTGGTGGGGTTTGAATCCATGCCCTATATGACATTAGTGGGTAAGAACACTACCACTTGGCTAGGCGGTCCCCAAACTCCATAAACTCGTTGAGCCCTCCTCGGAGTCAGGAGAAAAAATTTGGGGTTAAAGCTGAATATAGACACCCGGAGCACAATAGCTCCACTCTTGAGGGTCCAAGACCAACTTCCCTTTAACATGGATAAAAATCAAAACCAAAACGCTTCGAGTTTTGACATAGTAATAGTATACTACCAAGTGATAAACAATGGACATGAAAAAATAGTCATGCTTTGAAAAAAGTAGGTATGTTTACAATTACGCTTTGACAGAGAAAAAAACTGAGCCATTCTGTCTCAGGAAAAAAAAAAAAAAACTGAAATTGGAATTCTTCAACTTTGACAAACAAATATGAAGCTAATTTAATCACTTTTTGACACGATCAAAACTCACACATGAAAATAGGTTTCAGGTCAGGGGTTAAATTCAAACCATGTAGGATTGTGGGGTCCCTTTTGAACAACGGTGTTTAGCCATGGATTGACTTCCTTCAATGCTGAGCACACACCAGTCTGATGCAAAATACATGATCCATCATTACCAAAACCCCCTTTGATCCATCGAAAAATATCAACAAATTTTCTTCTTTTTTTTTTGAACATGAGTTACTAAATTGTATTCATTTGGAAGTTTGAAGGCAGATTGGACTTGTCTCTTCTTCTCCTCATACAGGAGAATGTTTCTAAAACAATAACTACAAGTAGAGTTATGGCAAGAAGGAACCCATAGCCAATCTTCCAGTCATCCCCTGCGCCAGCGTATTGAATTCCCAGTACGATGTTTAAAGATCCGAAGAAAAGGGCCATCCGTCCGAACCAAAGGTGGTACCAGTTCCAATATCGACGGTACTTTGAATCTTTATTCGGCCGTAGGAAAAACGCCATTACCTGGAATCATATTTGTCACATTTCATCAGTATAAAAGAAGTATATCAGAGATGATTAATTGATAATCATGCATCGCAAACCTGAAGAATGCTAAGCACAAGAACAAAGATTCCTATGCCTCTATGTGCCGGGATATTGGCATTCATGCTTTGGTAAAGTTGTATACCGAGGAGTACGGATGAAAGTCCTAGGATGAACCCCAGGAATTGGATCACAGCATGAAGGTAATACCAGAGTGGATCTTTGTGCTTTAAGTATCTCGGGACGATTGCACCCGCTGGGAGAATTAAACCCCATGCCATTAAACCCAATATGCCATGGTTTTTCCTCTGACTTGTGTCAATGTTTAAAACAGATGCTGCAAATAGGGTTGATCCATGGTTATATCATGCTGCTTTTGAAAGAATGATAAGAACTAATAAGAGTTAGTATATGTACCTTGAGAGAAGTCGAACCAAACAGCGGTCTTATCGTCGTGTTTAGTTAAGTGGTGAAAACCAGTAGGGTACCTTGTTCCAAAAGCTAATAAAATCGGTTGTCGGCCAAGACGATGTTCGAACTTGGCTTGAAATGCCAAGTAAATCATGGCCCCATGAAGGGAAACAACCGGTGGAATACCGTTAAGTGGCAATTCACCTTTATCTGGTATGACTTGTGATGCATGGGCACCCTGCAAGTAATACTGCTTGATCCTTGCATGACCTTTTCTATTAAACCATCCCACCATGGCACTAGATCCAAGCATCATCCCGTTCCTCGAAAAACCGATCCCAACCCATCCTGTCGTGTAGACCGCCGATAATATGATTGTCATTACATTATCTTCCCTCTGATGGTACTGCATACACAGTAAGCAATGGTATAAGCTTAGTAAATGATTGGCTAATGGCTAATAAGTTGAAAGAAAAACAACTTACCCTCAAAACAAAGGTATTCCATATAGGTGAACACACCATTTTGGCAGTGGACATATTACCATAAGGTGGTCCAAGGAAACTTAGATCAGTACCACAAAGCTCAGATCTCCCATCTTCACCAGTACCGGCCTTAGTGATTGAACCATTGGTAAGAGGTTCATTCGTATCATGTTCAACCCGAACCTCCTCAAAACCGGCAACCACAAAATCTTTATGTACCATACAAAGAAGGCAAAACCCAACAAGGATCTTGGTAAAGGAAACAAAAAAACTTGGAATTGCCATTGAGATGCAAGTGATCAAAGTGGTCTCAATTGACAATGTGAAGAACAAGAAGAAAAAGTGTGAAGGTGAAGTTGTGCATAGTGGTTAAGATGTTTTTTTAAAGTTTCTTTGAACTTAAGGTTGCAATTATATGGTTGTTGCTGGTGATGGTTGTTGTTGGTAATCATCATTCCCACCAGCAAACTCATAAACAAATAAGCTTTTTTTTTTTTTTTTTTTTTGTCTTTGTCTTGAAATATTTTTTTATGCAAATGTGTTGAAGTATTTAGGTGGATTTAGATGGGTGTAATTTGAGCAACAAAGGGTTGGATGAAATGAAGTTGTTTTAAGGTAAACTGGTAAAATCTTGATAGTACTGTTGTTCTAAAGCCAATTTGCCTTCTAAAGTAAGCGCTACCTTCCTAAACGTTGATATGCTAACTAATAATAAATATATTAATATATTAAAAAAAAACCCATAAAGTGGAAATCTAATTCAATTTTCTGTAAAATTAAACTATCATAACCCTCACGATTTAAGTAAAAGAACTTATGTCACAAATTTATAATATATATACATATATATATTGATACAAGATTTAGTTGGTAACTGAGTTGATCGGTTTATCTTTTTCTTGATATAAATGGTTAGAGTATGAAGAAAAAAGATTTTTTCGTGAAGAAAGAGATATAAAAAAAAAGTGAAGAGTCTTGAGAGAGCAAACCGACCTTAAAAAGGTCCTTAGAAGGGTATATAAAGAGACTTTTTTTGAGCCGAATTTTGAATCATCAGAGTAGATTAGATTTTGGATCGGGTTATGATATATTCTATAATAATTCTACAACAATATATATATAAATAATATAGCTTTAGTTCAAATTTTGACAAAATTATAGTGTTGTAGCTCTAATAGAGTTTTGAAGACAAGCTTTTATTTAATTTGCTTTACTTCACGAGATAATATATATATATATATATATATATATATATATCAATCATTCGATAACTCAACCCTTAAAAAATAATAATAATGAAGGAATTGAATCTTTTCAAAACCTAATTTTAGTTGCTATGTTGTTTTTTTTAATATGCTTTCTTACAACTAAATAATTAAATAAAGAAGAAAACATTTTATTAAAAACAAATAAAAAGTTTTATGATTATTTATATTTTATAAGAACAACAATCATTTCACAATCAGCTATATTGCCATTGAAACTAAAATATTTGAAAACCATGAAAATAATTTTTCACTTAATTAATGCCCCATTGGTTGAGATTTTTATGGCACTCCCGGAGGAAAAAAGAAGAAGCTAAAGAGACAGCCTGACTATTTGCAGATTAACCCTTGAACCATAATTTAATTTCCGAATAGGTCCTTCAATTTTTTTGTACAAAATAGTCCTAAACTATTTATTTTGTCCTATTTTGCTAAAAAGTGTACGGTTCCAATAAGAGAGTGTCATTGTCACATTCTTATTGGTTGATATCGTTTTTTAGGTTAAACCATGGTTTTTGGGTCAACGATCGAACCAATTAAGTCACCAATTCTCAATTCAACCGTTTGCTCGATTTTAATTAAATAAATGATTAAATATAGAAAAATTTAAAAGTTATTAAAAATTATAAAATTTGGTTCAATTAGTTTTTTTTATCTCGATTCATGGGTCAATTGATTCTCTCCCTTACTCCAAACCAGTGTATTGGTCGGTTTCTAGATCGGTTTTAACAACTCTGGGTCAAACTGAGCTAAAAATTGATAGTTAGAATCACTTCTAACCCCCAAAAAACTTTTAAGGACAAAAATGTAAGTTTTACTACAATTTAGGGACCAATTTGCTAATAAAACCAAAAAATTCCACTACCAATGCCAACTACCATAAGTGATAAAATATACATCAATTAAGCAATATGAAACAAATTCAAGCCTCATAGTTTCCACAAAATGCTAATTAAATTAAAACTCTCTTCATCTTTGCAACTTGAATATATGTTCTTCACCACTTGCTTCATCAACTTCAACAATCCATTTGCTCTTACCAATACCACTCTTCTTTATGGCATATGTTCTTCCATCACTACCACCACTGCCGTGATCTCGCCTTTCACTTATAGTAGCAATTTCCATTCCTTTCCCAATGTGATATTGCTTTATTGACCTCACTAGAATTTTATCCTTCATTCCTATAACATACACCTCCCACACCTTTACCGCTCCGCAAGTTGTTTGCCACCACCACCGCCGAAGATCGACTTCAACAACTCGGGGTGATTGGGGTTCTTGCAATCTAGCAGGGCGAAATCGATGTTGTCTTAGCTTTGTAGGACATTGATGGGGTCTCCGGTTTCGAATTCTATGATGTCTATGAGGCCTGAAGCTTTGGCTTCTCTTTCGGCTTCGGCAAGTGCAGCCTTTGGGAGGATGGATACGAACCTCGACCCGGTGGCAGTGTGTTTGGTGGCCGTGGCTAATGCGATTGTGGATGGTGATGCGCCGGATGTGATCTCTACTACAAGTTTGGATTTGGTGCCAGCTGCTAAGGCTGATATGAACTCGTTGCTTCCAGGCTCTCGTACTGTTTTACATGAGCCATTTTTCTTCTTGTGGTACATGTCACACTGTAACCACAGCGAAACGCAGATATTTGCAAGGATGAATAGAGATGGCAATGACACGTGACGGGTCGATTTTTTTCGCCTCAACCTTCATTCAGTATCATCTAATTTAACTCGATTTGATTCGATTTAAAATTAAATATTAATTTATTTGTATTAAATTTGACTTGAAAAATTAAAATTATATTCAACTCCAACTTGATATATTATAACCTTTTGTTTTTATATTTTTATCAAAATAGAATAATAATTTTTAATGATACTATTAATTTTTGCCTAGGCTTTAAGATATAATATTAGGTTAAATGCTGCTATTAGTTCCAATAATTAACAAAAAAAATGGAATTACAATTTGTCTATAATTATTATTATTCAATAAATCTTTTAATTATAAGATTTTATAAATATTTTTGTATATTTTTATTTACTTTTCAGGTTTACAAGCCTGAGTTGAAGTATTATTTATGACTGACCAAAAACATCTTTAATTAATTCATTATAATCCACAATTTGGCATTAAGGCATCCGAATTTAATCAGTTATTAAATGAAAAGCAAGAACCAAGCAAATGAACCTACAAATTAAAAACACTAATTATCTAATTATGCTAGATACCGACTTTAATAGAAAGAAAATTCTAAAGAAATTTAAAGGTAAGCAAATAATAGAATGAAAATCCGAGTTGAAATCAATTACATGAAAGTTAAAAATAATTCCGATAATATATTTGTAAATCAAAATTAAATCAATTGGATTAACCGGTTAAATACAAACGTAATGAGTTTGATTTTGTGGTTCAACTGGTTCAATTGGAAACTAACTCATCTAATTCTTGTTAACTTTTGAAGGTACGCCGAATTCGACTAAATCGTGGATCCAATGTAGCGTAGCTTATTTCCTCTTGTGTACGAGGCATGAAGATGTAATTTCTCAATTAGGCAAATAAAAATAATTAAAAATTTCTAACATTAAAATGTGAAATTGGATTGAATTGACTAGAATATGGATTGAAATAGCTAAATTTGATTATTTAGATCAAGAGTGGGAGGAAATTGAGGAAACTAGAAATTACCAAAATGTCCCTAAACCTTGGAATTTCTACTATTTAGCCAGGTAAGTTCGTATCAATAGAATTGAACTTTAATTATGTGAATTTACTTGTATTTGATTTGAAATAGAATTATAATTGTTTAAAATGTATGATACGAAATTCGAATGCTTGATTGAGGAAATTATTGACTAATACCGAGCCCCTTTTGAACTTAGAGAAAATCGTAGGATACAAGTGACATGTCACTAGGGTTACCGTGTTGGTCGAGCTCATGCATTTGTTGCGGACTCACCACAGCTCGTATGAGCTTACCGATATATTAGCTCTTATGAGCTTACCGTTTTAGCTCGATAGAGCTTATCGTTCATCAACTTGGAATGAGCTTACCGATCATGGCTCGAAAGAGCGAAAATGATAATGAATTGACGGATTTCTAATAAATACACTTATAGTGTATTACCCTTGTATCCCTCGATGTTCTAATAGGTTCAACGGGCATAATTACTGTTACTGATCATATGAATAAGCTATGTAATTATATGGATGAATTACTGTTGATATGTATAAGTTACTGTTGATACAAATAAATTTCTATTATTAATGATGAATTACAGGTTATACGAATAGAAATGAATTGATATAAATGTTATGTGATTTACATAGTATTGATGATTTATGGTGAACTAAAGTATGAAATGAAAGTTATAAGTGCTTGAGCTTGAATACTTATTGTTTTCACTTGTGATGATTAGATGAAATATGGGTGTACAGACCTTATTTTGCCCGGGCCCATATAATAACATAAATTAACCCTAGCCCAAACTAAACTAAACCAACCCAAACCTAAACCCAACAAAATTACCGACCCAATTACAATAACAGACCCAAAGCCCAAAATCAAACTCAAACCCTAAGCCTAACACCTAACTATTTTCGGAGGAAAACAAAACCCTAGCCACAGCCCTTGCGCTGCAGCCTCCACGTGCGGTGTCAGCGCGTCCACCGCCCGAGGCCTGGCCACCTTGCACCAAAACGGCAAAAAGCCGAAAGCTCCGCCCTCGTCAACACCTCCAGCTAGCCGAACCTGCAACAAAAAACAAATCAAAGCAGCAAAAATAAGAAATGACAGATTTATAGCGAAAGTTGTAACAGAAGAAAAAAGCAAAATAGGAAAGTAGGGATTTTTATTTTCCTTTTTGGCTATATAAAAGGCTAAACACAGATGGGTAAGGGGGGACAAATATGGTAGGAAAAGCTATTGAAAAAAAAATCAAAAAACAGAATACATAAACAGAGGTAGTTTTTTGCATTCGAATCTCTCTTTATTTCTGCTTTATTTTTATTTTTATTTTTATTATCTTTGTTATACCAAATAACAAAAAAAAAGAAAAAAGAAAAATAAAATCTCACCTGTGCCGCGCCGGAGGAGGAGAGGCCGAACGGTTTCTCCTTTTTTTTTTCAAGTTTGGGCTCACCTTTCACAAGATTCGGCGTTGAGTCCGTGCTCAAGAGGTCACCGGCTTCAAAAAGGGACCAGAAAGATTCGATTTTGCACCTCCGACTGCACTTGGCTGGATCCTGGCCGGAGCTTTGAGAGGGGAGAGGAGCTTTGAACTTTTTTTAAAAGGGTGGGGGGTTGAAATGAGTAAATTTTTTTTTTGGCTTAAATACTAATATAAAACGGCGCCATTTTGGAAGGGTCAGGAAAGCCCCAAAATGACGTCGTTTTGGGCTCCTGACCCGACACCGACCCATTTACCTGGAGGATCTACGTGTTTTGTGACTAGGGTATAATTGCTACCCTAGTCTTTCCGCTTTTCTTTGTGTTTTCAATTGAATATTCTTTACTTTTGCAATTTTACCCCGTTTTTCTTTGTGTTTTCAATTCAGTCCCTTTTTGAACAATGTCGTTTTAGAGTAGAGGGAAAATTGCCATTTTGGTCCCTTTTGTTGCGCGCGTGTTCAGAAAGATCCCTTTTTATTTTGCAGATTCGTCCTAAAGTTCTGTTTTCAGTTCAAATTAATCTTTTATATTTTTGCTATTTAATTAACTAATTTTAATAATGCCATCATTATTTTTCCTATTGTTATTTTTAATATTATTATTATGTTTAGCTATTCATACATACCCTTTCAATTTTAGATTTAATTATATATATATATATATATATATATATATATTTGATTTATACACACATATTCTTATACTTTTTACATTTTATAATTTATGTATACATTATACATGCCTTTTATAACATATATATATACACCTATACGTACATATTTGTATAACTTATTTATATACATGCATATATACATACTTATATATTTTTATATGTTTTATAATTTATATACACAACTATATATATCTATATACACATTTTCTTTTTCATGAATATATATATATATACCTATTCATATATTCTTTATATTTTGAAATGTACCCTTTTTACATATACTTTTTTTTTATAATTTATATACACATACGTTGTTTATATATTTTACAATTTATATACATACATATATATATATTTACGTATATCTTTTTTTGTTTTGTTTTTACATATTTTATAATTTTCACATATATATATATATATATATATATATATATATATTTATACTTTTATATTTTTATAATTTTTGTTCATGTTCATTTTAATTATTTATTCATGTCTTCATCATTATTTTTTAAAAAAATATTTCAATCTAATTTGTTCATATATTTGTTATCTTGTATGTTATTGATTTGTCCTTTTTATTTATCTTATCTTTGTTGCTATTGCTCATATTATTTTTGCATCATCGTATTTATTATTGTTTCGTTATGCATATTAACACCATACATCAAAGGGAAATTTTTCTAAATAAGGCAATATTTTGCAGTTGGAAATTCGAGAAAGCGTGCCCTAACGTGCTGGGTTTCGATTTCTCGTTTGATCAAATATCCTCTTAAAACTTCAAAGTATGAGTTTCTGAAACCATAAGGTGATCTTGGTTTCGAGGGTTTAAAGTATCGTATCCTAACGTGCTGGATGTGATATTCCTTCAGAACAAGAGAATCTTAAATTTCAATCCATGTTATTCAAGTTTTTTTTAAGGATCGTATTTTTAAAACTCTTCAAAGTTTTCAATCTTCGACATTAAGACACTAATTAATCAACTAGGTACCAATTTTTGGGCGTTACGAGGGTGCTAATCCTTCCTCGTACGTAATCGACTCCCGAACCTGCTTCTCTGAATTTCACAGACTAAAAGCATTGTTTTAATAAATCTAAACCGTTTATTAAAAACAACCGTTTTACGAGGTGACCCGATCACACCTCATCAAAAAAAAAGATTGGTGGCGACTCCCATTTTCGTTTTATTTTCAAAATCCAAGTCGACCCCGTTTTATCAAAAAAATGGTGTCAACAATGGGCATTATGGTACTAACTTATTGATGGTTTTATATGCTTAGGCAGTTGGAAAAATTGGTTGGATTGTATGGAAATGATATTACATGTTATATTGATGTATGAATCGGTGATATATATGTAATATGAGATATAGATGGTTTTACTACTTATATGGCACTTAGTGTGCAAAATATCGAGTATTCGACGTTAATTCCAATGGTTCAATGGAAGAGATGATGGTACGAGAATAGAAATGACGATATGAGTCAGTATAGGTATACGTGATATGCTCGACAGGTAAGTGATATTTGATAAATTCATATGATACGTAAGTGAAAGTTGATGAATTCATATTGGAAGTACCTAGTTGTTAATACAATAAGAATTAAATTGGAAGGAGCTGAATTATATGTATTTGTACAGCCCATTTTGACCCGGGGCCCAACTAGCCCAAATACAACCAAAAAACAGAAAATAAATAACCCAAGCCCAAAAAAATAATAATCAAAATTACGGGCCCAAAAAAAAAACCAAGCCCAAACACTTAAGACATTTCTAGCAAAAAAATAAGAAACCCTAACCCTAGGTGTGCCGCACCTAGGGTCTTCTGACCCTTGACCTTCCGCCGACACCATCTACAGGCTACCTCGTCCCATCTCCTCCTCTGCCACCGCCACTATTTCACTCACCTGCTCCACCTGCAAAAACAAAGAGGAGAACACGCAAAGGCAAAAAGCAAAAAAAGAGAGCAAAATAGAAACAAAATATTGTAAAAATCGGTTATAAAGAGCCGAATACCAACATTGTAAGGGTCTTCTCCCTTTTTTACAACAACAACAGTTTAATAAAAAGGCAGATCAAAGATTTAAAGGGTTGATTCCTGCGTTTTTCGGTTCTTGCATTTTTCTTATTTTATTTTATTTTTATTTATTGTTTTTACTCATTTGTAACGAAAGTAAAAAAAAAGGAGGGAAAAAGAAGGAAAGAAGCATACCTGAATCGCCCGTGGCTCAGCCGACGGAGGCCCTTCTGCCGTCGTCGGAATCGGGCCTTAAACGAGATCTAAAGTCTCTTCAGTCTCTCAGGTTAAGGACCCAACCTTCTTGCGCTGCGAAGCCGAGGTTGAGAGGCCCACTTCTTTCGTCGTCCGCCACTAGCCACGGCAACGGCGCGTCGATGGTGGTGCCATATGACCGGCGTTTGAAAAGGGGGAGGGGACATCGGGTTTTTGAGAAACAGAGAGAAAAGCATTTTTTTTATTTTCTACTGCTAAGTGAATTTTTGTTAAAAAAAATAGTTTAAATAAACTTTTTAAAACGACGCCGTTTTCCCCTTAGGGGTCAGGTGCCAAAACGACGCCGTTTTGGCCCTGACCCGCGCAGTGACCCGACCCTGGGGAGGATCCGCGTGTTTTTTACTCTTGGGTTATTTACGTCATAAGTCCCGCTTCCTTTGTAGCGTGTTCGATGCGATCTTTTTTTATTTTTTATTTTGGCCATATAATTTTTCCTTTGTTTTAATTTGGTCCTGACCATGTGTATGCGCTGCATTGGAACGGCACCGTTTGACCAACGCGGGGAAATTGCCCTTTTGGTCCCTTCTCTTTTGCGCGCCTTTCCATTTAATCATTTTCTTATTATTTCGAGCCCAAAGTTTAATTTCGTTTCCAATCTAATCCTATTTTGCTGTTTAGGTTATTTTATTTAAAATTACTGGTTTTAATATTATTAATGTCATTATACAATATTATTATCATATTATTATTGATATTATAATCGAATGTTTGAACATTATATATTTATATTCTATATGTTGTATCCTATATACCTATTAATATATTTTGTTATTACGTGCATATTTTAAGACATATATATATATATATATATATATATATATATATATATATACATATCTATATTTTATAATCTATGTATATATATGCATGCATTTTTATTATCTTAATATATACATACATATTTTAGGATATATATATAAGTATACATTTATCCCTTTGTTATTATTTATGTACATATTTATGTATTTATATACTTCCCTAATATATATTATATTTTATGCCTTATATTATGTATGTCCTATATATATATACATTTCAATTTTCATATATATATATATATATATATATATATATATATATATCCCTTTACATTTTTAATTGTGTTCACTATTTATTTATTTCATTTTCATTATTATTTTGGAACGAATGTTTTAATTTATTTGTTTATATACATTGTTATTTTATATGATTGTAAGTATGAATTTTATTTATTTTATATTGTCGCTATTGTTCGTATTATTTTTATACTTCTGCGTGCATTATGAGTTTATTGGCTTTCGTTTTTTACTACGATTTTCGTATTTCATTTTGTTCGATATAACAAGTTTGTTTTGAATAAATAATATTTCGTGTTTAGACTCGAGAAAATTGTACCCTAACTTACTAGGTTTCGATTTTCACGATAAATCTAAATGCACAATCTTTTTAAACTCAAATTTTAAATGATCTCGGGATTTTAAGAAAAATCTCATCCTAACTTATTGGTCGTGATTTCATTTTCAAATCCGAGATGGCTAAAAATATCTTTTAAATAAGCATTTTCCATTCGCGTATTGGGAATTTGAGACATTGTATTCTAACTTACTGGATATGATTATATTTCTCGATTAACTTAAAATATGCTTCTTTTCCCTTTTTTTTTACAAGGATCGTATTTTTAATTTTTTCAAGTTCTCGATTTTCGACATCAAGACATTAAGTAATCAACTAGGTACCAATTTTGGGCGTATCGAGGGTGCTAATCCTTCCTCGTGCGTAACCGACTCCCGAACCTATTTTTTTGAATTTCGTGGATCAAAATCGTTGTTTTAATAAAATCAAATCGTTTATTAAAAACAACCACTTTTCAAGGTGACCTGATCACACCTTATCAAAAATGATCGGTGGCGACTCTCGTTTTTTTCGTTTTTGTTTTCAAAATCCAAGTCGACCCTGTTTTTCATCCAAAAAATGGTGTCAACAGCTTGGCGACTCCACTGGGGATAAACACGAGAGTCAAGCCACGAGTTGATTACTTTTTATCTTTTTGTCAAAAATCGAAAACTTAATTTAAATATACGATCCTTTCGTTGCATTTTTATTCATCTTTATTACGATCTTCATCATTGTGATTTATAATCACTGTGTTAGTTTAAGTTCGGATATATTTCTGCGCATTGTATTGCTTGACCGTTGGTCACACCCTTTTAAGTGGGAGTGAGAAACTACGCCTTCGTGAGGTTTTCACCTCCGCACGGGATAGTGCATTGCTTCCGGGATACATCCGTACCTATGTTTTCGTGAGATTTTCATCTCCGCATGGCCATAGGGAAATGTATTCCCTTGAACTGAACTCAGTCCATATGAGCCTATAATGGGTGAGGATTGAGGAATCTGTTGGTTCAGGTACCCTTACTTTAGAACCAAACCACATGTATAAGACCTTAGGAGCCCACCCTAGGTAGAACTACTTTGAACCCCTGGTAGTTACCCGAATATGTGCTCTTTTTGTTTCTTTCTTATTTGCTTCTGTTTTGTACTAACCCTTCTTGTTTTGTTTTGATTCTGATTGCATTGCATTTGCATATTAGGAAAGAGATATTGATTCAAGTCCAATTACTAAATTAGAAAGCTTGTCATGGAATACGAATTCCTTGATAAAGTGGAAAACCATACGATTTCTCGAATATATTCTGAGAAACACAAGAAGAGCGATGGAAGAGTTCGTGACCTTGCTTTGTGGCCTGAAGATTCAAAGCGATCGTTTGGGAGCCTTCGACGTTCCAACCCCTTAAAGAAGCTGACGAGCCTCATGGAGACGGGTAGGTGGTGGATCGCGACCAAAATCAAGAAAAGGAGCTAGCAATGGCATCTATTGGCGAGATTATCTCAAACATGCGCATGAAGAAGAAGATAGATGTCATTTCTTGGAATATGAGGGTGAGGCCGTACATGTATCCGTTTTATGTAAAGGAATTTGTTTTCTAGAAAAGTTTCTAAATGTAATTGAATCAAAATCAATGTCTCTTTAGGCATGCATTTCATACATCTGCATCGTATGCATTTAAATCCATCGAAAGAGTCTAAACGAGTAAATTTGTTTCAGCTAATCTGGAAAACCAACCAACCAAACATCCTTACAGTACTCGTCGTAAAACTAAAGAAATGGATCAAAGATTAGAAAAATTAGAGCAAATGCAAAAGGATATGCAAGATCAGTTGCAGATGCAAATGAAGGAGCAATTGGAAAAAATTCAACAGGACATGACAGAAAGGATGCTGAAGTCTCAAAAGGACATGATGACTGAGCTGACACAATTACTAAAAGGAATAAATAAGGGGAAAGGCCCTATGGTAAATGATGAAGGAGAAGACAAGGATAGACCTATCTGTCCTCTAGGCTTTACGCCTCTGCATGCACAGACTCAGACCGAGGTACCTCTGTGCAGATCCTCTATTTCTATTGGGCCTCAAAGTTTTCAAACCGATGTTTCATTATCGATGAACTTTCTGGCCGGATCAGGTCCTAACCCTGGTGATAATCTGGTTAATCTTGCCATCCCGAATTTTGATGAAGCAGCTGAGGAAGGAAAGGCGAACGCAGAATTGCCAAAACAGTGGGAAGATAGGTGTAAATGGTTGGAGGAAAAATTTAAAGCCCTGGAAAACGTCGATAGTCACCATGGAATTGATGCAAAAGATCTAAGCTTAGTCCCAGACTTAGTACTTCTTCCCAAATTCAAAATGCCTGAATTTGAAAAATACAATGGGACTAGTTGTCTTGAAGCACACATCACGATGTTCTGCCGAAGAATGACAGGATATATTGATAACGATCAACTGTTAATTCATTGCTTCCAAGATAGCCTAATCGGGTCGGCTGCCAAATGGTACAACCTGTTGAGCCGTGCCAGTATCCACTCATGGAAAGACTTGGCACAAGCTTTCATGAAGCAATATGGCCACATGACAGACATGGCACCTGACAGAATTACACTGCAGAACATGGAAAAGAAGCAAAGTGAGAGCTTCAGGCAATATGCCCAAAGATGGAGAGAGGTAGCGACACAAGTTCAGCCACCTCTTTTGGAGAAAGAAACCACGGTGCTTTTCATCGACACTCTGAAAGCCCTATTCATTAATCACATGTTAGGAAGCGCTCCCATGAGCTTCTCAGATGTGGTAATGTCTGGTGAGATAATTGAAAACGCCATAAGAAGTGGGAAGATAGATACGGGGAAGTTGTTAAAAGATCAACCCCAAATATCAAAGAAAATGAAGTGAGCAACCTGAGCGTGTATAAGAAAGGGTATTCAAAATCGGTCACTGTGGGCCAATCGAGGGTCGTAACCACCGACTATCAAAGTATTAACGCTGTATTTAGAGAGTGACCTGAGGAAGAATCAGGCATTTACCCTTACACACTTAGGAGTATTTTGAACAATGGGACTGTAGAGGAAATCCCTGTACTTTTTAAAACTAATTCGGAGTAATGTCCAAAACATGCTTATTGCTCTAAGCCTAGGGGCAATAAGAATCCTTTTATGAGATAGGCTTATGTCCAACATCTTTATTTCAATAAAATGCATCTTTGCTTCTCGCTTCGAGCAAATATTCTTTTATTGTTTCCATTTCATTCATAATCATACTATACAAATAAATATTCTTAGATTCTTTTATTCTTTGGATCTACTTTCATCCCTATAACAGGTCTTCAGATATCAAGGACATAAACGACACTGCTATTGACTCAGAACCTCCTTTTGAGCAAGATATGTGTCCAGATTAAACTTCAAGAATTTGGAGATAACTGAGATTGTAGCTTACCTCCTAATTTGTTAAAGATGGGAGAACAAGATTCTACCTTACACAGAACCAATGGAAGCCATGGCCTTTCTCTATGGGGGGCACAGATGTCATAAGGCCGATCTCACTTAAGGTTTTTGACGATTATCTTTATGGTCATTAATTACCTCACTAAGTAGGCAGAAGCTGCTTTACATGCTAATGTCGCAAAGTCAACAGTCTGCGAATTCTTGAAAGATCACATGTCAGTATGAAAAGCCAAAAAAGAGCATATCTGACAATGCACTAAAATTGAACAACGACACGATGTCAGAAGTTTGCAGTCTATTCAAAGTTAACACGTTTTGCCCCAAAATACACAGTACAGTGGGAGCAAAAAAACTATTACCGGGGCAACACATTGGCTTATCGCAGTTTTACTCATTGAAGTCAGAATTCTTTCTCTTCGAGTGTTGGATTAGATCCCGATTGAAAGGAAATGTTCAAAGTTATCTATCTTGGTTAAATGCACCAAAAAAAAAGAAAGAAGAAGACGAGAGCTCACCAAAGAAGGTTCGCCCTAGAGAGTTCCATGAAGGGGACCTAACATCGAAGAAAATCCTCTCCATACAAAAAGAACTTTAGAAGAAAGAAGATATCAAACTGAAAAGAACTTTATGTGGAAGGCTTTATCGGGAGAAGTGTTGATTTCGACCAGAAAGGATAGCAAGGACTTACCTGATCCTACGAGTGCGAATTCAACCAAGAAATGTTAAAAAAAAAAGCAAACAAAAAAGAAGAAAAGAGAAAGAAAAAAAGAAAAGAAAAGAAAAGAAAAGAAAAAAGAAAAAGAAAAAGGAGATCCCAAGGTGAAAACTCGCAAAGGGCGCCTTGAGACCAAAAGGGTTTTGAATTGAAAACCCAAGAATGGGCAGTTCAAATTTTGATCAATGGTGGGGCATACGGTGGCCTTATCCTTTCTGAATTAGCAAGAAGGTGAGACGCTGCATCTCGGGCCATCAACAAAGTCTTTTAGGACTTCTAGACACATATCAAGTTCAAAAGGATCCTCAAGAAGCTTATGCAGAGAAGCTCATGCTGCGATGTCTGGGGCACCTGCTTTCATTTTATTCATTCCGTATCTTAGCAAAATTTGCCATCTTGATTATTTATTTATTTTGAGCTTTGTTCTCATTAAATTTCCATCTTGTCCATTGTGATAATCCTTTTCATCTTATTCATTTTAAATCTTAACAAAATTCGCTATCCTGATTAATTTATTTGTTTCGAGCTTTGCTCTCAATAAAATTTCATCTTGATAATCCTTTTCAAGCATTTTTCATTGAAATAATGATTAATGGACTGATAATATTCAAGCAAAAGGAGTTTTGCATATTACTCTGAAGGCTTCTAAACAATACAGGAACCTGAAACAGGACTATTGTTTAAAGCACACCAAGTTTAAAGGGTAAAATGTCTAAGAAGGAAAAGTCTAAATTAAGACTATCCTTTCGAATTTTGTTGTCCAAGCATGGATTGAACAAAACGACAAAATGACGTGTTAATGACAAAGCTTAAATGAACAAGCAAGCAATAATCATCAGGCAGTAGGAAGAGGTTACCTCAGAGAAGAGAGCCTTCATCTGCGCATAAGTCTTTTGTATGACACCCTGAGAATGGTGTAAGAAACCAGAACGATTTAGGTCCTGTATCCTTGATTTGTGATAAGATAGGATTGAGATAAAAGCCACATATTTCTACCCTTGGATTGCAGTGGAAGAATGATGGCACAAATTGTGCGCCCTAATGGATTAAACTTTGAGGTTTACAATAGGGGGCAACCTGGCTAAATGTTTCTTCAAAAAAGTCAGTCAAGCAAGAAGGCGTTATAGTACATCAGTCATAAAGCCTTAATAAACTTCGAGTAATGACAACCAAAGTAGGATCATTCTCGGAAAAATAAAATTTTGCATTCATGCAAACACTATTCACACATGTCTAGTTAGGAGCATTTGATTCATTTTGATCATGCCATCCTAATCATTAGGCATAATTAGGTTCATTATACAGGTCATGTTCCCCAGAGAACAAATTAGTGAATATTGGAGATCTTGTCTCCCTAAGCAATAGTGGTGCAGATCAAAGACTGCAAATCTTATCTTCAAGTATAAGGAAGCGGATTTAAGCCACAAGTCCTATGTCCCTGACCAGCAGTGGAATAGGTTGAAAATTACAGATCTTGTCTCCCTAAGCAGTAGCGGAGCAGTCTGAGTAAGCAGGTCTTATCCCCCTAAAGTTACAGTGGGGCAGACTGAAGAAGTAAATCTTATCTCCCTGAGGTTGCAGTGGAGCAAATCGAAGTCGATAATCCTATCTCCCTGAAGTTACAGTGGAGTGGATTAAAAAGGATCTCATCTCTCTGAAGTTACAGTAGAGTAGATCGCATCAGGTCTTATCTCCCTGAGGTTATAGTGGAGTAGACCGAAGAATTTTAGATCTTATCTCCCTGAGGTTACAGTGGAGTAGATTGAAGCCAGAGATCTTATCTCCCTGAGATTACAGCGGAGTAGATCGAAGACACTATCCTATCTCCCTGAAGTTACAGTGGAGCGGATTAAAATAAAGGATCTTATCTCTCTGAAGTTACAGTAGAGTAGATCGCATCAGGTCTTATCTCCCTGAGGTTACAGTGGAGTAGACCGAAGAATTTCAGATCTTATCTCCCTGAGATTACAGCAGAGCAGATTGAAGCTAGTAATCCTATCTCCCTGATATTACAGTGGAGCGGGTTAAAATAAAGGATATTATCTCTTTGAAGTTACAGCAGAGTAGATCGCATCAGATTGAAGCCAGAAATCTGATCTCCCTGAGATTACAGTGGAGCAGATTGAAGCTAGTAATCCTATCTCCCTGAGATTACAGTGGAGCGGGTTAAAATAAAAGATCTTATCTCTCTGAAGCTACAGTGGAGTAGATCACATCAGATTAAAGCCACAAGTCTTATCTCCCTGAAGTTACAGTGGATCAAACAAAAGAAACCAATCCTATCTCCCTGAAGTTGTAGTGGAGCGGATTAAAATCACAGATCTTATCTCTCTGAAGTTGCAGTAAAGCAGATCGCATCCGATCTTATCTCTGAAGTTGCAGTAGAGCAGATCACATCCAGTTTTATCTCCCTGAAGTTGCAGTGGGGCAGACTGAAGCTACTCCCTAAAGTTGTAGTGGAGCAGATTAAAACGATGAATTCTATACCTTTGAAATCGCAGAGGGTCGAATTAAATCTTATCATATCAAACCTTATCTCCCTGAGGTTGCAGTGGAAAAGGTTGAAGCAACAAGTCTTATCTTTCTGACATTGCAGTGGAGCAGACTAAAACCAAAACCTCATCCTCCTGAAGTGCTGCGAAGAAGATTGAAACTACAAGTCAGATCTCTCTGAAGCACAGCGTAGTGGATTGAAGCAACAAGACACAGTGGATTGGAAAGAGGCTACCTAAAAAGGAAAGGCACCAAGAAGTCAAGATTTGGCAAGACTCGGCAAAATGGGCCTTTCTTGGTCTTTGCTCTATTCTCGTTACACGAAAACGAGCAAAGAGGGGCAGCTGTACAGCCCATTTTTACCTGGGGCCCAACTAGCCCAAATACAACCAAAAAACAGAAAATAAATGACCCAAGCCCAAAAAATAATAATCAAAATTACAGGCCCAAAAAAAAAACCAAGCCCAAACACTTAAGACATTTCTAGCAAAAAAATAAGAAACCCTAACCCTAGGTGCGCCACACCTAGGGTCTTCTGACCCTTGACCTTCCGCCGACACCATCTATAGGCTACCTCGTCCCATCTCCTCCTCTGCCACCGTCACTATTTCACTCACCTGCTCCACCTGCAAAAACAAAGAGGAGAACACGCAAAGGCAAAAAGCAAAAAAAGAGAGCAAAAATAGAAACAAAATATTGTAAAAATCGGTTATAAAGAGCCGAATACCAACATTATAAGGGTCTTCTCCCTTTTTTACAACAACAACAGTTTAATAAAAAGGCAGATCAAAGATTTAAAAGGTTGACTCCTGCGTTTTTCGGTTCTTGCATTTTTCTTATTTTATTTTATTTTTATTTATTGTTTTTACTCATTTGTAACGAAAGTAAAAAAAAGGAGGGAAAAAGAAGGAAAGAAGCATACCTGAATCGCCCGTGGCTCAGCCGACGGAGGCCCTTCTGCCGTCGTCAGAATCGGGCCTTAAACGAGATCTAAAGTCTCTTCAGTCTCTCGGGTTGAGGACCCAACCTTCTTGCGCTGCGAAGCCGAGGTCGAGAGGCCCACTTCTTTCGTCGTCCGCCACTAGCCACGGCAACGGCGCGTCGATGGTGGTGCCATATGACCGGCGTTTGAAAAGGGGGAGGGGACATCGGGTTTTTGAGAAACAGAGAGAAAAGCATTTTTTTTATTTTCTACTGCTAAGTGAATTTTTGTTAAAAAAATAGTTTAAATAAACTTTTTAAAACGACGCCGTTTTGCCCTTAGGGGTCAGGTGCCAAAACGACGCCGTTTTGGCCTGACCCGCGCGGTGACCCGACCCTGGGGAGGATCCGCGTTTTTTTTACTCTTGGGTTATTTACGCCATAGGTCCCTCTTCCTTTGTAGCGTGCTCGATGCGATCTTTTTTTATTTTTTATTTTGGCCATAATTTTTCCTTTGTTTTAATTTGGTCCTGACCATGTGTATGCGCTGCATTGGAACGGCACCGTTTGACCAACGCGGGGAAATTGCCCTTTTGGTCCCTTCTCTTTTGCGCGCCTTTCCATTTAATCATTTTCTTATTATTTCGAGCCCAAATTTAATTTCGTTTCCAATCTAATCCTATTTTGCTGTTTAGGTTATTTTATTTAAAATTACTGGTTTTAATATTATTAATGTTGTTGACACCATTTTTTTGACAAAACGGGGTCGACTTGGGTTTTGAAAAACAAAAACAAAAACGGGAGTCGCCACCAATCCTTTTTTGATAAGGTGTGATCGGATCACCTTGAAAACTGATTGTTTTTAATAAACGGTTTTATTTTATTAAAACAACGATTTTGGTCCACGAAATTCAGAAAACGGGATCGGGAGTCGGTTACGCACGAGGAAGGATTAGCACCCTCGATACGCCCAAAATTGGTACCTAGTTGATTACTTAATGGCTTAGTGTCGAAAATTGAAAACTTTAAAGAAATTTAAAATACGATCCTTAAAAAAGACTCGAATGACATGGATTAAAATTCAAGAGGATATTTGGCAATTTGGTTAAACGAGAAATCGAAACTCAGCACATTAGGGCACGTTCCTTGAATTTCCAAACACAAAACATTGCCATATTTTGAATTTTTTTAAAAGGATATTAAGCCATTTAGTTGAACGAGAAAAATCGACACCCAGCACCTTAGGGCATGTTTTCTCGAATTTCCCAAACGCAAAACATTGTCTTATTATAAAATTTTTAAAAGGACATTGAGCCATTTGGTTGAACGAGAAAAATCGACACCCAGCACCTTAGGGCATGTTTTCTCGAATTTTCCAAACGCTAAATATTGCCTCATTCAGAAAAATTTTCCTTTTTTGAAGTATGGTGTTAATATGCATAATGGAATAGCAAATATGATATTGTGCATAAAATAATATGTGTAAAGAATGAAATAAATAAAATAAAATAAAATATAAAAAATCAAATCAATCATGTATATACAAGTAAATAAAAAACCTAAAACATTTTAAAGAATGAAAATATAAATAAATAAATAAATAAACATTAAGCAAAACAAATAATAACAAAAAGAAAATAGATCAAAATTATAAAATATATAAAGAAATATTCATGCGCATATAAGGAAAATATTTATATACATAATTATAAAAATAGGATTCATCAGAGGTATAGGATTCATCATTTTAATCAGCTCTACTGTAACTTCAGGGAGATAGGATTAGCTTTTTCTGTCTACTTTACTGTATAAAGTCTGATGTGATCTACTCTTCTGCAACTTCAGAGAGATAAGACCTAATGCGATCTGCTCTACTGCAACTTCAGAGAGATAAGATCTGTGGTGTTAATCCGCTCCACTGCAACTTCAGGGAGATAGGATTGGTTTCTTTCGTCTGCTCCACTGCAACTTTAGAGAGATAAGATTGATTTCTTTCGTCTGCTCCACTGCAACTTCAGGGAGATAAGACTGGATGCGATCTGCTCTACTGCAACTTCAGAGAGATAAGATCTGCGGTTTTAATCCGTTCCACTGCAACTTCAGGGAGATAGGATTGGTTTCTTTTGTCTGCTCCACTGTAACTTCAGGGAGATAAGATCTGAAATTCTTCGGTCTACTCCACTGTAACCTCAGGGAGATAAGACCTGATGCGATCTACTATACTGTAACTTCAGAGAGATAAGATCTTTTATTTTAATCCGCTCCACTATAACTTCAGGGAGATAGGATAGTGTCTTCGATCTACTCCGCTGTAATCTCAGGGAGATAAGATCTCTGGCTTCAATCTGCTCCACTGTAACCTCAGGGAGATAAGATCTGCAATTCTTCGGTCTACTCCACTGTAACCTCAGGGAGATAAGACCTGGTGCGATCTACTCTACTATAACTTCAGAGAGATAAGATCCTTTATTTTAATCCGCTCCACTGTAACTTCAGGGAGATAAGATAGTGTCTTCGATCTACTCCGTTGTAATCTCAGGGAGATAAGATCTCTGGCTTCAATCTGCTCCACTGTAACCTCAGGGAGATAAGATCTGCAATTTTTTGGTCTACTCCACTGTAACCTCAGGGAGATAAGACCTGGTGTGATCTACTCTACTGTAACTTCAGAGAGCTGAGATCCTTTATTTTAATACGCTCCACTGTAACTTCAGGGAGATAGGATAGTGTCTTCGATCTACTCCGCTGTAATCTTAGGGAGATAAGATCTCTGGCTTCAATCTGCTCCACTGTAACCTCAGGGAGATAAGATCTGCAATTCTTCGGTCTACTCCACTGTAACCTCAGGGAGATAAGACCTGATGTGATCTACTCTACTTAACTTCAGAGAGCTGAGATCCTTTATTTTAATCCGCTCCACTGTAACTTCAGGGAGATAGGATAGTGTCTTCGATCTACTCTGCTGTAATCTTAGGGAGATAAGATCTCTGGCTTCAATCTGCTCCACTGTAACCTCAGGGAAATAAGATCTGCAATTCTTCGATCTACTCCACTGTAACCTCACGGAGATAAGACCTGGTGTGATCTACTCTACTGTAACTTCAGAGAGCTGAGATCCTTTATTTTAATCCGCTCCACTGTAACTTCAGGGAGATAGGATAGTGTCTTCGATCTGCTCCGCTGTAATCTCAGGGAGATAAGATCTGAAATTCTTCAACCAGCTCCACTACAACCGAGGGAGGCAAGGCTTGTGTCTTCGATGTTCACTGATCTATTTTATGGGGAACATGACCTGTATAATGAACCTAATTATGCTTAATGATTAGGATGGCATGATCAAAATGAATCAAATGCTCCTAACTAGACATGGGTGAATGGTGTTTGCATGAACGCAAAATTTTATTTTTTCGAGAATGATCCCACTTAGGTTGTTATTACTCGAAGTTTATTAAGGCTTTGTGACTAACGTGCTACGACGCCTTCTTGCTTGACTGGCTTTTCTGAAGAAGCATTTAGCCAGGCTGCCCCCACTGTAGACCTCAAAGTTTTAATCCATTGGGGCGTACAATTTGTGCCATCATTCTCCCACTGTAATCCAATGGTAAAAATATGTGGCTTTTATCTCAATCCTATCTTATCACAAATCAAGGATACAGGACCTAAATCATTCTGGTTTCTTATACCATTCTCAATGTGTCGTACTCATGTGTAAATGAAGGCTCTCTTCTTCAAGGTAACCTCTTTCTATTGCCTGATGATCATTGCTTGCTTGTTTGTGTAAGCTTTGTCACCAACATGGCGTCTTGTCAATCAACGCATTTGACAACAAAAACTCCAAAGAGAAAGTCTAAATTTAGACTATTCCTTCCCAAATTTCCAACCTTTAAATTTGGTGTGTTCTAAACAATAGTCCTGCTTCAGGCTCCTATATTATTTAGAAACTTTTCAGAGTAATATGCAAAACTTCCTTTGTGAAAGTTTTATTAGTCCATTAATCATTATTCCAATGCAACATATTTGCAAAAAGGTCATAATAATGGATAAGAATAAAGTAGGTTCTGAGCATAGCTCGAAAGAACAAATTATCGAAAATAGTAAAGAATAAAGAAATTAATTGGGAATGTATATCTTGGAAAGGAAAAAAGTATTCCAAGAACAACAAATAATATGAGAATCGGGTGCCCCAGATATCGCAGCTTGAACTTCTCTGTACAAACTTTCTGAAGACCATTTTGAGTTGGACATGTGTTTAGGAGATCTACAGTGCTCTGTCGATGCCCCAAGATGTCGCATATCCTTTCCTGTTGACTCAGGCATAGCAAGATCACCACATGCCTCAATATGATCAAAATTCGAATCGCTCTGATCACTTCATGCCTCCATTCCAATCAATATTTGAGCCGCCCTTTTCAGGTTTTCAACTCAAATCCCCTTTGGCCTAAGATGCCCTTTGCGGGTTTTCCCCTTAGCCTCTACATTTTTATTTTTCATTATTCATTATTCTTTTTTTTGACTCAAAGTGCCCTTTGCGGGTTTTCACCTTGGTCCTTTCTTCTTCTTTAAACGATGTGTTTCTTGACTGGATTCGAGTTTATAAGATTAGCAATCTCACTCAGGATCAGTACTCCTCTAAAAATGGTCATCTTTACAAAATAGAGACATTCCCGGTTTGGCATTCAATTCCCTCTAGAATCCTTTTGTTGAGGAAGGATCTTCTTTCAACATCTAGCCCTCTTGTGGAATTCTCTAGGACGACCCTGTTTGTCATGGGCTCGTATCATTTGCCTTTGTGCTGAATAACTTTTAGCTTTCTCTTTCTGATCAGATTGGATTCATTCTACTCAACTAAAACCCAGAGAACAGGGATTTCTACTTCAATTGGTAGAACTACTTCCGCCTTGTAAACCAGAGAAAACTGTGTTGCCCCAGTCAAAGCTCCGATAAACGTTAAAAAAAACCAAGAAGGCAGATGGCAACCTCACATGCCAGCCCTTGTAAGTCTCAGTCATTTTTCTTCAATTCTCTAGATGTTCATCTCTAGGCAATTCAGTGACGAATTGTGGTGTCTGCTTCTGAATTAATTTCAGACCTCAGCTATCGCGCTATTGTTCAAGTTCAATACATTTTCCAATACCATCTCCTCTAAAATCGGTACGTGATGACGTTGACGCATGAAGTAGCCTCTCAAGAAATGAAGTAATGCCCATTAGAAGTCTTCGATAATGGTGATGTCCATGCCCCATTTTGCTCAAAATTTGAGTCGCCCTTTTCGAGTTTTCAACTCAAAACCACCTTTGGTCACAAAGCGCTCTTTACGGGTTTTCGCCTTGGCCTCTCCCCCTTTTTTTCTTTTTCTTTTTCTTCTTTTTCTTTCACTTTTGATTTTGATTTTTTCGATTTTCATTTTTGATTTTTTTTGAATCGGATCTGAACCCATAGGATTAGGCCAGTCCCTGTTGTCCCTTTCGAAGAATCTTTTTGATATCGGATTTCCTTTATAGAGCCTTCTAGGGCGAAACTATGACAGAAAGTTTTGATCTTTCTCTTCAATTAGGATAAAATCCAACAAAGCTTGAAGAGATGGACGCTCGACTTCAAATGGGCAAAGCTATGCTGACTCAACGAGAAAGGCATTGCCCCGGTAAAGAATTGCATCGTTCTTACTACAAATTTCTGTCATCATGCTGTCGTGCAGATTTCTTTATCAGTGTTTATCCTAGGCATATCCTGGTATGATCCTACAAAGACATCTTTGAACAAGGTCTTGCTTCATCTTTGAGGTCAGGTCAATTCTAATCTTCACCAAGCTCACAATTTCTAATGGTTCCTTGTGAAACAGGATCCGTCTATCCTCCTGCTTAACCCTTCTCAATAAGTCCAGAGATAAGCTACGATCTATGTCATTTCCAAAGTCATGAGATCCGTCTAAACACATGCCTCACTCAAGAGGAAAATCTGAGTCTGTAGCAGTGTCATTCATGTCATTGATGTCTGAGGACCCATAGCAAGTACCAAAGAATATATAAAAGAATGTGTAAATACAATATGATTATGAATGATTGAATAATGTGGAAGAAAATCTAGAAGAATAAATAATCAGAAATAATTATTCCAAAAGAATGAAATAACATTGGCTCAAAAGTGAAGATGTATTTCATTAAAATAATAACGTTCAGACACGAGCCTATTTCACAAAGGAAATTTCTATCATTTTTAGGCTAAAAATAACAAAAATGTTCTGAACATTACTCTAAAAGGCTCTAGAGACTATAGGGTTCTCTTCCGCAGTCGAATTGCTTAGAACACTCCCAAATTTATAAGGGCAGATATCTAACAAGGTCTCTCCTTCAGTTGCTTTTTGTCGATGTGAACGCCTCCCACTCTTCTCCATGCATTGCATTCACTCCATTATCAATTATGATTGGGTAACGAATTTTTCGCATTGGAGGAACCATCAAATTTAACGACGCTCATACTGATAAGCCTTTCAATCAGTTTTTTTAAAGGCAATGCAGTTTTCTATAGAATGCCCCGTATTTCCCGCATGATATTCGTATTGTGCATTTACATCGTGCCATCTGGGGTACGGAGGCTGTGGAGGCTTTGTGTAGAGAGGGGCAACAATGCGCGCGTTGAATAAGCTTTGATATAGCTCCTTATACGACATCGGAATTGGCGTGAACTGGAGGTCCTCAGTGCCTTGTTTCACATAAGATTCTTGTCTTGACAAACCTTATTGACTAGCGACCCCTTTACCTGGATGACTTACTGACCTTGAGTAAGCTGTGTTGTTCACCTCATTTTCTCTTCTCCTTAGGGTTGACCTCTTATCACTCTCAATTTTTCTGACTTTTATAGCATTCTCAATCATTTCACCATTCATAACTATATCAGAAAAGCTTTTTGTTGCACTTCCTAACATATGCGTAATGAACGGAGCCTTCAGCGTATTGATGAAGAGCATTGTCGTCTCTTTCTCCAAGAGGGGTGGCTGAACCTGGACTGCAACCTCCCTCCACCTCTGTGCATACTGCCTAAAACTTTCGCTCGATTTCTTTTCCAAATTTTGCAAGGTGATTCTTTCGGGAACCATATCCGTCACATGACCGTATTGCCTCATGAATGCTTGAGCTAGGTCCCTCCATGAACCAATCTTGGTTCGGCTTAACTGATTGTACCATTTGGACGCTGCCCCTACCAAACTGTCTTGGAAACAGTGTATTAGCAGCTGATCATGGTTAATATAGCCAGTCATCCTTCTACAGAACATGGTGATGTGGGCCACGGGACAACTAGTTCCGTTGTATTTTTCAAATTTAGGCATTTTGAATTTGGGAGGAAGCACTAAGTCTGGGACTAAGCTTAGATCTTTTGCATCAATTCCATGGTGACTATCGGCACTTTCCAGGGCTTTAAATTTTTCCTCCAACCATTTACACCTATCTTCCCACTATTTTGGCAATTTTGCGTTCGCCTTTCCTTCTTCAGCTGCTTCATCAAAATTCGAGACAGCAAGATTAACAAGATTATCACCAGGATTAGGACCTGATCCGGCCAAAAAGTTTATCGGTAATGAAATATCGGTTCGAAACCTCTGAGGCCCAATGGAAATAGAGGATCTGCGCAGAGGTACCTCGGTCTGAGTCTGTACATGCAGAGGCGTAAAGCCTAGAGGACGGATAGGTCTATCATTGTCTTTTCCTTCATCATTTACCATAGGGCCTTTCCTCTTATTTATTCCTTTTAGTAATTGTGTCAGCTCAGTCATCATGTCCTTTTGAGACTTCAGCATCCTTTCTGTCATATCCTGTTGAATTTTTTTCAATTGCTCCTTCATTTGCATCTGCAACTGATCTTGCATATCCTTTTGCATTTGCTCCAATTTCTCTAATCTTTGATCCATTTCTTTAGTTTTACGACGAGTACTGTAAGGATGTTTGGTTGGTTGGTTTTCCAGATTAGCTGAAACAAATTTACTTGTTTAGACTCTTTCGATGGATTTAAATGCATACGATGCAGATGTATGAAATGCATGCCTAAAGAGACATTGATTTTGATTCAATTACATTTAGGAAACTTTTCTAGAAAGCAAATTCCTTTACACAAAACAGATACATGTACGACCTCACCCTCATATGCCAAGAAACAACATCTATCTTCTTCTTCATGTGCATGTTTGAGATAATCTCACCAATTTCCAATAGATGCCACTGCAAAGTCACTTTCCTATTCTTGGTCGCGATCCATCACTTGCCCATCTTCATGAAGCTTGTCAGCTTCTTTAAGGGAGTTGGAACGTCGAAGGCTCTTAGACAATCGCCTTGAATTCTCAGGCCACGAAGCAAGGTCATGAACTCTTCCATCACTATTCCTGTGTTTCTCAGAATATATTCGGGAAGTCGTATTATTTTCCACTTTATCAAGGAATTCGTATTCCATGACAAGCTTTCTAATTTAGTAATCGAACTTGAATCAATATCTCTTTCCTAAGATGCAAATGCGATGCAATCATAAACACAACAAAAGGAGTTAGTACAAAACAGAAATAAACAAGGAAAGCAGAAAGTACCTAATCAGGCAACCACTAGGGATTTGGAGTGGCTCTACCTAGGTTAAGTTCCTAAGCCCACTATATGAGGTTTGGTTCTAAGGATAAGGTACCCGAACCAGCAGATTCCTCGATCTTCACCCATTATAGGCTCATACAGACCGAGTTCGGTTCAGGGGAATACATTTCCCTATGGCTGCACGGAGATGAAAATCTCACGAAGACATAGGTACGGATGTATCCCGAAAGCGATCCACTATCCTGCACGGAGGTGAAAACCTCACAAAGGAGTAGCTTCTCACTCCCACTTAAAAGGGTGTGACCAAAGGTCATACAATGCAATGCAAAAAATATCAAAATTTAATAAAACAGAGTAATTATAAACCACAACGATGAAAATTATAATGAAGAATGAAATGTAGTGAAAGGATCGTAAATTTAAACCAAATTTTCAATTTTCGACAAAAAGACAAAAAGTAATCAACTCGTGGCTCGACTCACTTATTTTGGGTCCCCAGCGGAGTCGCCAAGCTGTTGACACCATTTTTTTGACAAAACGGGGTCGACTTGGGTTTTGAAAAACGAAAACAAAAACGGGAGTCGCCACCAATCCTTTTTTGATAAGGTGTGATCGGATCACCTTGAAAACTGATTGTTTTTAATAAACGGTTTTATTTTATTAAAACAACGATTTTGGTCCACGAAATTTAGAAAACGGGATCGGGAGTCGGTTACGCACGAGGAAGGATTAGCACCCTCGATACGCCCAAAATTGGCACCTAGTTGATTACTTAATGGCTTAGTGTCGAAAATTGAAAACTTTAAAGAAATTTAAAATACGATCCTTAAAAAAGACTCGAATGACATGGATTAAAATTCAAGAGGATATTTGGCAATTTGGTTAAACGAGAAATCGAAACTCAGCACATTAGGGCACGTTCCTTGAATTTCCAAACACAAAACATTGCCATATTTTGAATTTTTTTAAAAGGATATTAAGCCATTTAGTTGAACGAGAAAAATCGACACCCAGCACCTTAGGGCATGTTTTCTCGAATTTCCCAAACGCAAAACATTGTCTTATTATAAAATTTTTAAAAGGACATTGAGCCATTTGGTTGAACGAGAAAAATCGACACCCAGCACCTTAGGGCATGTTTTCTCGAATTTTCCAAACGCTAAATATTGCCTCATTCAGAAAAATTTTCCTTTTTTGAAGTATGGTGTTAATATGCATAATGGAATAGCAAATATGATATTGTGCATAAAATAATATGTGTAAAGAATGAAATAAATAAAATAAAATAAAATATAAAAAATCAAATCAATCATGTATATACAAGTAAATAAAAAACCTAAAACATTTTAAAGAATGAAAATATAAATAAATAAATAAATAAACATTAAGCAAAACAAATAATAACAAAAAGAAAATAGATCAAAATTATAAAATATATAAAGAAATATTCATGCGCATATAAGGAAAATATTTATATACATAATTATAAAAATAGGAAAACATATATATATATATATATATATGTTTTAAAGTTATTAAATATAAAAGCTCATATAGGTATTTACATATATGTATGTAGATTGGAGAAATTATGTGTGTATGCATGTTAAAAATGTATGTATATATCAATATAAATTATAAAGCATATAACAAAATCTAAAAAATAGTATAAATGGATAAATAAAATGCAATAATAATAATAATAATAATAATAATAATAATAATAATAATAATAATAAACTAATTAATTTTAATAATAAAGTACCAAAATAACAAAAAAAAGGACTAGATTGAGTTAAAAAATAACATTTGGGGTCAAATCACGAATAAGATAAAGGGGAAGGACCACATTGAATGCGCGAATAACAAGGAGGGACCAAAAGGGGAATAATCCCGTTCCTCCAAAACGCACAGCTTCAAGGTGGATCGGATTGAAATCTGAAAGAAATTCCCGGGCCAAATTAAAAACTAAAAGAAACTTGATTGCAAAATCATTAAAAAGAGGAAGGGCTGAAAGTGCAATTAGCCCTTCAGAAGAAAAACACGCGGATCTGAGGGCATCTGGGTCGAATCTCGGGTCGGCCTCCTAAACGGCGTCGTTTTGGGGCATTTTAGGACGCCTTGAAACAGCGTCGTTTTATGTTATCCATATAAATTAAAGATTAACCAAAAAAATCATTTAAACCATATGAAATAAAAAAAAAAACCCTTTCTTGTTTTTTCTCTCTGGGTGTAGCCCAGATTCATGGACACCGGCCGTCGCCATTACCGCCGATCGCCGCCGCGCCGGCCACCGTGCACGATGGCCGGGAAATTCAAAAGGTAATTTTTTTATAGAAACGTTATATGTATAGATTATTTCTTTTTTAAACAGAAAGAAAACAAAGAAGAAAAATAGAAAATTAAAAAACTTAATAGATCCGGAAAATAAAGAGAAAATAAAGACCTTTCTCCCTTTTAATCCACTGGTATTGTTATTTTATTCTTGAATCTCTCTTTTTTGTATTTCAGAAGAGAAAAGAAATCAAAATCCCCCCTTTTTTACAAAAAATCGGAAGCCCCCCATTTTACATCTCTGTTTTCGGCTTTTATAGCCTTTTTTATTACTGTTTGTTTCTGCTACTTCTCTTGTTTATTTGCAGGTCTGATGTTGATGGAGCAAGTAGGCAAATGGCGGTAGGGAGTAGGTGGCTACGACGGCAGAGGGTCAGAAGACCAAAAGTCTTCAGATGCGGCGCTAGGGCTAGGGGGTAGAAGGCTGCGGCGCTAGGGTTTCAGAAAAGCTGTAACCCTAGCTTGCCTTGGTTTGGGATTGGGCCTGTAATGGGTTTCGGGTTTGGGCTAGGTTATTGGGTTGAGGTTTCTTTAGGTATTGGTTTAAAATTTTGTAAATGTGTTATTTTGGTTTTGCTGGTATGGGCTCGGGGATTGGGTAGGCTAGTTAGGTTTGGAATGGATGTAATGGGCTAATGTTTTGGGTTAGTGGGTTGTAATTGGGTTTTTGGGCCCCGAGTAATTTTGGGCTTGTACAGCTGCCCCTCTTTGCTCGTTGTCGTGTAACGAGAACAGAGCAAAGACTAAGAAAGACCAAATTTGCCCGGTCTCGCCGAGTCTTGACTTCTCTTGACGCTTCTCTTCAAGTAGCTTCGTTCCAGTCCACTGTGTCTTGTCACTTCAATCCACTCTACTGCACTTTAGGGAGATCTGACTTGTAGCTTCAATCTTCTTCGCAGCAACTTCAGGGGGACGAGATTTGTGGTTTAAGTCTGTTCCACTGCAACTTCAGGGAGATAAGACTTGCTATGATAGCTTTAATCCGACCTACTGCAACTTCAGAGGTATAGGATTCATCATTTTAATCAGCTCTACTGTAACTTCAGGGAGATAGGATTAGCTTTTTCTGTCTACTTTACTGTATAAAGTCTGATGTGATCTACTCTTCTGCAACTTCAGAGAGATAAGACCTAATGCGATCTGCTCTACTGCAACTTCAGAGAGATAAGATCTGTGGTGTTAATCCGCTCCACTGCAACTTCAGGGAGATAGGATTGGTTTCTTTCGTCTGCTCCACTGCAACTTTAGAGAGATAAGATTGATTTCTTTCGTCTGCTCCACTGCAACTTCAGGGAGATAAGACTGGATGCGATCTGCTCTACTGCAACTTCAGAGAGATAAGATCTGCGGTTTTAATCCGTTCCACTGCAACTTCAGGGAGATAGGATTGGTTTCTTTTGTCTGCTCCACTGTAACTTCAGGGAGATAAGATCTGAAATTCTTCGGTCTACTCCACTGTAACCTCAGGGAGATAAGACCTGATGCGATCTACTATACTGTAACTTCAGAGAGATAAGATCTTTTATTTTAATCCGCTCCACTATAACTTCAGGGAGATAGGATAGTGTCTTCGATCTACTCCGCTGTAATCTCAGGGAGATAAGATCTCTGGCTTCAATCTGCTCCACTGTAACCTCAGGGAGATAAGATCTGCAATTCTTCGGTCTACTCCACTGTAACCTCAGGGAGATAAGACCTGGTGCGATCTACTCTACTATAACTTCAGAGAGATAAGATCCTTTATTTTAATCCGCTCCACTGTAACTTCAGGGAGATAAGATAGTGTCTTCGATCTACTCCGTTATAATCTCAGGGAGATAAGATCTCTGGCTTCAATCTGCTCCACTGTAACCTCAGGGAGATAAGACCTGGTGTGATCTACTCTACTGTAACTTCAGAGAGCTGAGATCCTTTATTTTAATACGCTCCACTGTAACTTCAGGGAGATAGGATAGTGTCTTCGATCTACTCCGCTGTAATCTTAGGGAGATAAGATCTCTGGCTTCAATCTGCTCCACTGTAACCTCAGGGAGATAAGATCTGCAATTCTTCGGTCTACTCCACTGTAACCTCAGGGAGATAAGACCTGATGTGATCTACTCTACTTAACTTCAGAGAGCTGAGATCCTTTATTTTAATCCGCTCCACTGTAACTTCAGGGAGATAGGATAGTGTCTTCGATCTACTCTGCTGTAATCTTAGGGAGATAAGATCTCTGGCTTCAATCTGCTCCACTGTAACCTCAGGGAGATAAGATCTGCAATTCTTCGATCTACTCCACTGTAACCTCACGGAGATAAGACCTGGTGTGATCTACTCTACTGTAACTTCAGAGAGCTGAGATCCTTTATTTTAATCCGCTCCACTGTAACTTCAGGGAGATAGGATAGTGTCTTCGATCTGCTCCGCTGTAATCTCAGGGAGATAAGATCTGAAATTCTTCAACCAGCTCCACTACAACCGAGGGAGGCAAGGCTTGTGTCTTCGATGTTCACTGATCTATTCTATGGGGAACATGACCTGTATAATGAACCTAATTATGCTTAATGATTAGGATGGCATGATCAAAATGAATCAAATGCTCCTAACTAGACATGGGTGAATGGTGTTTGCATGAACGCAAAATTTTATTTTTTCGAGAATGATCCCACTTAGGTTGTTATTACTCGAAGTTTATTAAGGCTTTGTGACTAACGTGCTACGACGCCTTCTTGCTTGACTGGCTTTTCTGAAGAAGCATTTAGCCAGGCTGCCCCCACTGTAGACCTCAAAGTTTTAATCCATTGGGGCGTACAATTTGTGCCATCATTCTCCCACTGTAATCCAATGGTAAAAATATGTGGCTTTTATCTCAATCCTATCTTATCACAAATCAAGGATACAGGACCTAAATCATTCTGGTTTCTTATACCATTCTCAATGTGTCGTACTCATGTGCAAATGAAGGCTCTCTTCTTCAAGGTAACCTCTTTCTATTGCCTGATGATCATTGCTTGCTTGTTTGTGTAAGCTTTGTCACCAACATGGCGTCTTGTCAATCAACGCATTTGACAACAAAAACTCCAAAGAGAAAGTCTAAATTTAGACTATTCCTTCCCAAATTTCCAACCTTTAAATTTGGTGTGTTCTAAACAATAGTCCTGCTTCAGGCTCCTATATTATTTAGAAACTTTTCAGAGTAATATGCAAAACTTCCTTTGTGAAAGTTTTATTAGTCCATTAATCATTATTCCAATGCAACATATTTGCAAAAGGTCATAATAATGGATAAGAATAAAGTAGGTTCTGAGCATAGCTCGAAAGAACAAATTATCGAAAATAGTAAAGAATAAAGAAATTAATTGGGAATGTATATCTTGGAAAGGAAAAAAGTATTCCAAGAACAACAAATAATATGAGAATCGGGTGCCCCAGATATCGCAGCTTGAACTTCTCTGTACAAACTTTCTGAAGACCATTTTGAGTTGGACATGTGTTTAGGAGATCTACAGTGCTCTGTCGATGCCCCAAGATGTCGCATATCCTTTCCTGTTGACTCAGGCATAGCAAGATCACCACATGCCTCAATATGATCAAAATTCGAATCGCTCTGATCACTTCATGCCTCCATTCCAATCAATATTTGAGCCGCCCTTTTCAGGTTTTCAACTCAAATCCCCTTTGGCCTAAGATGCCCTTTGCGGGTTTTCCCCTTAGCCTCTACATTTTTTATTTTTCATTATTCATTATTCTTTTTTTTGACTCAAAGTGCCCTTTGCGGGTTTTCACCTTGGTCCTTTCTTCTTCTTTAAACGATGTGTTTCTTGACTGGATTCGAGTTTATAAGATTAGCAATCTCACTCAGGATCAGTACTCCTCTAAAAATGGTCATCTTTACAAAATAGAGACATTCCCGGTTTGGCATTCAATTCCCTCTAGAATCCTTTTGTTGAGGAAGGATCTTCTTTCAACATCTAGCCCTCTTGTGGAATTCTCTAGGACGACCCTGTTTGTCATGGGCTCGTATCATTTGCCTTTGTGCTGAATAACTTTTAGCTTTCTCTTTCTGATCAGATTGGATTCATTCTACTCAACTAAAACCCAGAGAACAGGGATTTCTACTTCAATTGGTAGAACTACTTCCGCCTTGTAAACCAGAGAAAACTGTGTTGCCCCAGTCAAAGCTCCGATAAACGTTAAAAAAAACCAAGAAGGCAGATGGCAACCTCACATGCCAGCCCTTGTAAGTCTCAGTCATTTTTCTTCAATTCTCTAGATGTTCATCTCTAGGCAATTCAGTGACGAATTGTGGTGTCTGCTTCTGAATTAATTTCAGACCTCAGCTATCGCGCTATTGTTCAAGTTCAATACATTTTCCAATACCATCTCCTCTAAAATCGGTACGTGATGACGTTGACGCATGAAGTAGCCTCTCAAGAAATGAAGTAATGCCCATTAGAAGTCTTCGATAATGGTGATGTCCATGCCCCATTTTGCTCAAAATTTGAGTCGCCCTTTTCGAGTTTTCAACTCAAAACCACCTTTGGTCACAAAGCGCTCTTTACGGGTTTTCGCCTTGGCCTCTCCCCCTTTTTTCTTTTTCTTTTTCTTCTTTTTCTTTCACTTTTGATTTTGATTTTTTCGATTTTCATTTTTGATTTTTTTTGAATCGGATCTGAACCCATAGGATTAGGCCAGTCCCTGTTGTCCCTTTCGAAGAATCTTTTTGATATCGGATTTCCTTTATAGAGCCTTCTAGGGCGGAACTATGACAGAAAGTTTTGATCTTCCTCTTCAATTAGGATAAAATCCAACAAAGCTTGAAGAGATGGACGCTCGACTTCAAATGGGCAAAGCTATGCTGACTCAACGAGAAAGGCATTGCCCCGGTAAAGAATTGCATCGTTCTTACTACAAATTTCTGTCATCATGCTGTCGTGCAGATTTCTTTATCAGTGTTTATCCTAGGCATATCCTGGTATGATCCTACAAAGACATCTTTGAACAAGGTCTTGCTTCATCTTTGAGGTCAGGTCAATTCTAATCTTCACCAAGCTCACAATTTCTAATGGTTCCTTGTGAAACAGGATCCGTCTATCCTCCTGCTTAACCCTTCTCAATAAGTCCAGAGATAAGCTACGATCTATGTCATTTCCAAAGTCATGAGATCCGTCTAAACACATGCCTCACTCAAGAGGAAAATCTGAGTCTGTAGCAGTGTCATTCATGTCATTGATGTCTGAGGACCCATAGCAAGTACCAAAGAATATATAAAAGAATGTGTAAATACAATATGATTATGAATGATTGAATAATGTGGAAGAAAATCTAGAAGAATAAAATAATCAGAAATAATTATTCCAAAAGAATGAAATAACATTGGCTCAAAAGTGAAGATGTATTTCATTAAAATAATAACGTTCAGACACGAGCCTATTTCACAAAGGAAATTTCTATCATTTTTAGGCTAAAAATAACAAAAATGTTCTGAACATTACTCTAAAAGGCTCTAGAGACTATAGGGTTCTCTTCCGCAGTCGAATTGCTTAGAACACTCCCAAATTTATAAGGGCAGATATCTAACAAGGTCTCTCCTTCAGTTGCTTTTTGTCGATGTGAACGCCTCCCACTCTTCTCCATGCATTGCATTCACTCCATTATCAATTATGATTGGGTAACGAATTTTTCGCATTGGAGGAACCATCAAATTTAACGACGCTCATACTGATAAGCCTTTCAATCAGTTTTTTTAAAGGCAATGCAGTTTTCTATAGAATGCCCCGTATTTCCCGCATGATATTCGTATTGTGCATTTACATCGTGCCATCTGGGGTACGGAGGCTGTGGAGGCTTTGTGTAGAGAGGGGCAACAATGCGCGCGTTGAATAAGCTTTGATATAGCTCCTTATACGACATCGGAATTGGCGTGAACTGGAGGTCCTCAGTGCCTTGTTTCACATAAGATTCTTGTCTTGACAAACCTTATTGACTAGCGACCCCTTTACCTGGATGACTTACTGACCTTGAGTAAGCTGTGTTGTTCACCTCATTTTCTCTTCTCCTTAGGGTTGACCTCTTATCACTCTCAATTTTTCTGACTTTTATAGCATTCTCAATCATTTCACCATTCATAACTATATCAGAAAAGCTTTTTGTTGCACTTCCTAACATATGCGTAATGAACGGAGCCTTCAGCGTATTGATGAAGAGCATTGTCGTCTCTTTCTCCAAGAGGGGTGGCTGAACCTGGACTGCAACCTCCCTCCACCTCTGTGCATACTGCCTAAAACTTTCGCTCGATTTCTTTTCCAAATTTTGCAAGGTGATTCTTTCGGGAACCATATCCGTCACATGACCGTATTGCCTCATGAATGCTTGAGCTAGGTCCCTCCATGAACCAATCTTGGTTCGGCTTAACTGATTGTACCATTTGGACGCTGCCCCTACCAAACTGTCTTGGAAACAGTGTATTAGCAGCTGATCATGGTTAATATAGCCAGTCATCCTTCTACAGAACATGGTGATGTGGGCCACGGGACAACTAGTTCCGTTGTATTTTTCAAATTTAGGCATTTTGAATTTGAGAGGAAGCACTAAGTCTGGGACTAAGCTTAGATCTTTTGCATCAATTCCATGGTGACTATCGGCGCTTTCCAGGGCTTTAAATTTTTCCTCCAACCATTTACACCTATCTTCCCACTATTTTGGCAATTTTGCGTTCGCCTTTCCTTCTTCAGCTGCTTCATCAAAATTCGAGACAGCAAGATTAACAAGATTATCACCAGGATTAGGACCTGATCCGGCCAAAAAGTTTATCGGTAATGAAATATCGGTTCGAAACCTCTGAGGCCCAATGGAAATAGAGGATCTGCGCAGAGGTACCTCGGTCTGAGTCTGTACATGCAGAGGCGTAAAGCCTAGAGGACGGATAGGTCTATCATTGTCTTTTCCTTCATCATTTACCATAGGGCCTTTCCTCTTATTTATTCCTTTTAGTAATTGTGTCAGCTCAGTCATCATGTCCTTTTGAGACTTCAGCATCCTTTCTGTCATATCCTGTTGAATTTTTTTCAATTGCTCCTTCATTTGCATCTGCAACTGATCTTGCATATCCTTTTGCATTTGCTCCAATTTCTCTAATCTTTGATCCATTTCTTTAGTTTTACGACGAGTACTGTAAGGATGTTTGGTTGGTTGGTTTTCCAGATTAGCTGAAACAAATTTACTTGTTTAGACTCTTTCGATGGATTTAAATGCATACGATGCAGATGTATGAAATGCATGCCTAAAGAGACATTGATTTTGATTCAATTACATTTAGGAAACTTTTCTAGAAAGCAAATTCCTTTACACAAAACAGATACATGTACGACCTCACCCTCATATGCCAAGAAACAACATCTATCTTCTTCTTCATGTGCATGTTTGAGATAATCTCACCAATTTCCAATAGATGCCACTGCAAAGTCACTTTCCTATTCTTGGTCGCGATCCATCACTTGCCCATCTTCATGAAGCTTGTCAGCTTCTTTAAGGGAGTTGGAACGTCGAAGGCTCTTAGACAATCGCCTTGAATTCTCAGGCCACGAAGCAAGGTCATGAACTCTTCCATCACTATTCCTGTGTTTCTCAGAATATATTCGGGAAGTCGTATTATTTTCCACTTTATCAAGGAATTCGTATTCCATGACAAGCTTTCTAATTTAGTAATCGAACTTGAATCAATATCTCTTTCCTAAGATGCAAATGCGATGCAATCATAAACACAACAAAAGGAGTTAGTACAAAACAGAAATAAACAAGGAAAGCAGAAAGTACCTAATCAGGCAACCACTAGGGATTTGGAGTGGCTCTACCTAGGTTAAGTTCCTAAGCCCACTATATGAGGTTTGGTTCTAAGGATAAGGTACCCGAACCAGCAGATTCCTCGATCTTCACCCATTATAGGCTCATACAGACCGAGTTCGGTTCAGGGGAATACATTTCCCTATGGCTGCACGGAGATGAAAATCTCACGAAGACATAGGTACGGATGTATCCCGAAAGCGATCCACTATCCTGCACGGAGGTGAAAACCTCACAAAGGAGTAGCTTCTCACTCCCACTTAAAAGGGTGTGACCAAAGGTCATACAATGCAATGCAAAAAATATCAAAATTTAATAAAACAGAGTAATTATAAACCACAACGATGAAAATTATAATGAAGAATGAAATGTAGTGAAAGGATCGTAAATTTAAACCAAATTTTCAATTTTCGACAAAAAGACAAAAAGTAATCAACTCGTGGCTCGACTCACTTATTTTGGGTCCCCAGCGGAGTCGCCAAGCTGTTGACACCATTTTTTTGACAAAACGGGGTCGACTTGGGTTTTGAAAAACGAAAACAAAAACGGGAGTCGCCACCAATCCTTTTTTGATAAGGTGTGATCGGATCACCTTGAAAACTGATTGTTTTTAATAAACGGTTTTATTTTATTAAAACAACGATTTTGGTCCACGAAATTTAGAAAACGGGATCGGGAGTCGGTTACGCACGAGGAAGGATTAGCACCCTCGATACGCCCAAAATTGGCACCTAGTTGATTACTTAATGGCTTAGTGTCGAAAATTGAAAACTTTAAAGAAATTTAAAATACGATCCTTAAAAAAGACTCGAATGACATGGATTAAAATTCAAGAGGATATTTGGCAATTTGGTTAAACGAGAAATCGAAACTCAGCACATTAGGGCACGTTCCTCGAATTTCCAAACACAAAACATTGCCATATTTTGAAATTTTTTAAAAGGATATTAAGCCATTTAGTTGAACGAGAAAAATCGACACCCAGCACCTTAGGGCATGTTTTCTCGAATTTCCCAAACGCAAAACATTGCCTTATTTTAAAATTTTTAAAAGGACATTGAGCCATTTGGTTGAACGAGAAAAATCGACACCCAGCACCTTAGGGCATGTTTTCTCGAATTTTCCAAACGCTAAATATTGCCTCATTCAGAAAAATTTTCCTTTTTTGAAGTATGGTGTTAATATGCATAATGGAATAGCAAATATGATATTGTGCATAAAATAATATGTGTAAAGAATGAAATAAATAAAATAAAATAAAATATAAAAAATCAAATCAATCATGTATATACAAGTAAATAAAAAACCTAAAACATTTTAAAGAATGAAAATATAAATAAATAAATAAATAAACATTAAGCAAAACAAATAATAACAAAAAGAAAATAGATCAAAATTATAAAATATATAAAGAAATATTCATGCGCATATAAGGAAAATATTTATATACATAATTATAAAAATAGGAAAACATATATATATATATATATATATATATATATGTTTTAAAGTTATTAAATATAAAAGCTCATATAGGTATTTACATATATGTATGTAGATTGGAGAAATTATGTGTGTATGCATGTTAAAAATGTATGTATATATCAATATAAATTATAAAGCATATAACAAAATCTAAAAAATAGTATAAATGGATAAATAAAATGCAATAATAATAATAATAATAATAATAATAATAATAATAAACTAATTAATTTTAATAATAAAGTACCAAAATAACAAAAAAAAAGGACTAGATTGAGTTAAAAAAATAACATTTGGGGTCAAATCACGAATAAGATAAAGGGGAAGGACCACATTGAATGCGCGAATAACAAGGAGGGACCAAAAGGGGAATAATCCCGTTCCTCCAAAACGCACAGCTTCAAGGTGGATCGGATTGAAATCTGAAAGAAATTCCCGGGCCAAATTAAAAACTAAAAGAAACTTGATTGCAAAATCATTAAAAAGAGGAAGGGCTGAAAGTGCAATTAGCCCTTCAGAAGAAAAACACGCGGATCTGAGGGCATCTGGGTCGGATCTCGGGTCGGCCTCCTAAACTGAGTCATTTTGGGGCATTTTAGGACGCCTTGAAACGGCGTCGTTTTATGTTATCCATATAAATTAAAGATTAACCAAAAAAATCATTTAAACCATATGAAATAAAAAAAAAAAAAAAACCCTTTCTTGTTTTTTCTCTCTGGGTGTAGCCCAGATTCATGGACACCGGCCGTCGCCATTACCGCCGATCGCCGCCGCGCCGGCCACCGTGCACGGTGGCCGGGAAATTCAAAAGGTAATTTTTTTTATAGAAACGTTATATGTATAGATTATTTCTTTTTTAAACAGAAAGAAAACAAAGAAGAAAAATAGAAAATTAAAAAACTTAGTAGATCCGGAAAATAAAGAGAAAATAAAGACCTTTCTCCCTTTTAATCCACTGGTATTGTTATTTTATTCTTGAATCTCTCTTTTTTGTATTTCAGAAGAGAAAAGAAATCAAAATCCCCCCTTTTTTACAAAAAATCGGAAGCCCCCCATTTTACATCTCTGTTTTCGGCTTTTATAGCCTTTTTTATTACTGTTTGTTTCTGCTACTTCTCTTGTTTGTTTGCAGGTCTGATGTTGATGGAGCAAGTAGGCAAATGGCGGTAGGGAGTAGGTGGCTGCGACGGCAGAGGGTCAGAAGACCAAAAGTCTTCAGATGCGGCGCTAGGGCTAGGGGGTAGAAGGCTGCGGCGCTAGGGTTTCAGAAAAGCTGTAACCCTAGCTTGCCTTGGTTTGGGATTGGGCCTGTAATGGGTTTCGGGTTTGGGCTAGGTTATTGGGCTGAGGTTTCTTTAGGTATTGGTTTAAAATTTTGTAAATGTGTTATTTTGGTTTTTCTGGTATGGGCTCGGGGATTGGGTAGGCTAGTTAGGTTTGGAATGGATGTAATGGGCTAATGTTTTGGGTTAGTGGGTTGTAATTGGGTTTTTGGGCCCCGAGTAAATTTGGGCTTGTACAAATGTCATTATACAATATTATTATCATATTATTATTGATATTATAATCGAATGTTTGAACATTATATATTTATATTCTATATGTTGTATCCTATATACCTATTAATATATTTTGTTATTACGTGCATATTTTAAGACATATACATATACATATATATATATATATATATATATATATATATATATATACATATCTATATTTTATAATCTATGTATATATATGTATGCATTTTTATTATCTTAATATATACATACATATTTTAGGATATATATAAGTATACATTTATCCCTTTGTTATTATTTATGTACATATTTATGTATTTATATACTTCCCTAATATATATTATATTTTATGCCTTATATTATGTATGTCCTATATATATATACATTTCAATTTTCATATATATATATATATATATATATATATATATATCCCTTTACATTTTTAATTGTGTTCACTATTTATTTATTTCATTTTCATTATTATTTTGGAACGAATGTTTTAATTTATTTGTTTATATACATTGTTATTTTATATGATTGTAAGTATGAATTTTATTTATTTTATATTGTCGCTATTGTTCGTATTATTTTTATACTTCTGCGTGCATTATGAGTTTATTGGCTTTCGTTTTTTTGCTACGATTTTCGTATTTCATTTTGTTCGATATAACAAGTTTGTTTTGAATAAATAATATTTCGTGTTTAGACTCGAGAAAATTGTACCCTAACTTATTAGGTTTCGATTTTCACGATAAATCTAAATGCACAATCTTTTTAAACTCAAATTTTAAATGATCTCGGGATTTTAAGAAAAATCGCATCCTAACTTATTGGTCGTGATTTCATTTTCAAATCCGAGATGGCTAAAAATATCTTTTAAATAAGCATTTTCCATTCGCGTATTGGGAATTTGAGACATTGTATTCTAACTTACTGGATATGATTCTCTTTCTCGATTAACGTAAAATATGCTTCTTTTCCCATTTTTTTACAAGGATCGTATTTTTAATTTTTTCAAGTTCTCGATTTTCGACATCAAGACATTAAGTAATCAACTAGGTACCAATTTTGGGCGTATCGAGGGTGCTAATCCTTCCTCGTGCGTAACCGACTCCTGAACCTATTTTTTTGAATTTCGTGGATCAAAATTGTTGTTTTAATAAAATCAAATCGTTTATTAAAAAACAACCACTTTTCAAGGTGACCCGATCACACCTTATCAAAAAGGATCGGTGGCGACTCTCGTTTTTTCGTTTTTGTTTTCAAAATCCAAGTCGACCCTGTTTTTCATCCAAAAAATGGTGTCAACAGTATTTATGTTGCTTTAAGTTGTGAATAAATTGTTAAATTATTTATAATACCGATAATCATACGGCTTACTAAACTTATTAGCTTACTCTATTTATTTTTCGTATTTGTTTTAGTGATTTGAAATCTCGTTCGGGTTGGAAGTCATCGAATATTTCATCACACTATCCAGGAGTTGATTTGGTATTTTTAATCTCTTTGGAATTGGTAATATAGCATGTATAGGCTAGTTGATTATATGAGATGTATAAGTTATTTTAGCTATTGAAGCTTATATGTGTTGATGTGTTTAAGCCATGTGATTTGGCTTAACTTGGCTAAATATTTGGTTATGTATATGTGTGCTAAATATGGTATGTTTGGCATTTTGATTGATGGAATTGATTATGCAAATGGTTTGAATATGTGATGGATATGTGAACCGAAATTGCTTAAATGATAATTGGTATGTGGATGTTTATGAGGTTGAATTATTGAATAGATTATATGCATATCTTGGCTTATAAGTCTTGTTGGTTTGGTATGCGTTTGATGACACAAAAATGGTATTGATTTGAGATGAGTTTTAATGTAAGAATGGCATGGATTTGAGAGGTTAAATTGATGTATATGAAATGGTGTAATATGTGTATTGAAAAATGATTATTTGGTTGCTTATTTGAATGTGGTTTTGGTACCACTGGGTTGATTATAGATGCATGTGTTTTGGGTGAGGAAAATGGCTTAAAACAAGCCTAAATTTCGCCCTACACGGTTGAGCACACGGGTGTGTGACTCGACCGTGTGTCCACTGTAGCTTAACTAATTAATTCAGTGAGTTACACGGCCTAGACACACGGGCGTGTCTACTGGCCGTGGATGGCACACGAGCTGGCACACGGGCATGTGATCGGCCGTGTGACCTAAGTTAGTATGTATGCCCTGTTTCCACACGACCTGTGACACGGGCGTGTGACCCTAGTACGAAAATTTTCTTAAGTTTTCCTAAAACTTTTATATGTTACTGATTTAGTCCTGAATGTATGTTCTAAGCTTTATATGCTCAATTTAAGCATGTTATGATATTAAATGAATGACAAATACCGAATTGAGTTGTTAATTGATAAATGTTTGTTCTGATTTGAGTTACGGGCCTGGTAATGCCTCTTAACCTATTCCAGCGGTGGTTACGGGTTAGGGGTGTTACAGGTTCAACTGGAAACTAACTCATCTAATTCCTGTTAACTTTTGAAGGTACGCCGAATTCGACTAAATCGTGGATCCAATATAGCGTAGCTTATTTCCTCTTGTGTACGAGGCATGAAGATGTAATTTCTCAATTAGGCAAATAAAAATAATTAAAAATTTCTAACATTAAATTTCTTGAAAATAAAATTGGAAATATATAAAGTATAATAAATATGAAATAAAAACAAACAAAAATAATTAAAAAGTTGTAAAATAAAAAAATTCAATTAGGCATTTAAGACGTCTACATATGACTTCAAAACAGATCCTATATATAATTTCCTTCCATATTCCTTTAACTTCACTTATCGAGTTAAAAGTGGGTCCGCCATTTTCATCCAGTATTTTCAAAACCTTGCCTTCCTCATTAAACTTCATTCCAATTGGATCTAGAACACCGTTTTCAATTGTTCCTAATCTTCCACTATTTAGGGCTACCCAAAATTCACCATTTTTATTCCTCTTTATATTATTTGGAGCCCTAGGCAATTCAACAAATATTTTGGGAGCTGCTTTCGGGTCGTGTATATTAAATTTCGAAATTTGTTTTTTTATTGATTCATTCACTAGAATAAACAAATTGTTTGCACTCAAAGCAACCCAATTAGGAAAAGCTAAACCGTCGTACAAAACAGACACGTCTCCTATATAAGGATTATATTTTAACAGCCGTCCAGTTCTATCATTAGAACTTACAAGAAAGTGCATCCTTGCACAATTAAAAAAAAATTATTCTTTCGATATGAAAATTTCTCTATATGTATTATTTATATTAAATTATTCTATTAATTATTTATATGTAAATCCCCCTAAATAAAATTAATGATTAATGATAATTTAGAAGCGAAAAAAGATGTACCTTCTTTGAATAAGAATGCTACTATCAGTAAAATAAACCATTGGTGCTTGTATCGATGTCTAAGCCATTCGTAAATTTGAATAGAACTCCTTCTGCCGAAATAGCCAGTCTTATATTTGTGCCACCATTTGATCCAACAACTAAAATACCAAAATAGGCATATGCTATATACAAAAGACATGTTTGAGTATCGAACTTGAAGCCCAATGGTCTTCCACATATCGGTTCAATGTTTGAATCTTTTATGCCATCAGACAATTTCCTTTCTCTGATCCAAAGGAAAAACCAAAAATTAAAAACCTTTCAGTGAAAAATCAATTTATAACACTATAAAATAAAACTACAAAAATGAATAAAATAAAAAAAATGAATAAGATGTGAATATACCTAAACGGTGAAGGGACGAAAAATTCTTGCCAACCAAATTTCGGCTTCCATTTTAATATTCTTTCATCGAATATACCGACATATGGTCCTTCACGCCTTTACAATCAAAGGCAATACTTTCCGATCCGGTAACGCGATTAAGATTAATTTAACTATAGCTTTTGAAAAGAATACCGCCATCACCGTCGATAACTTTTGTAAGACTGATATTAATAATAGTTTTCAAACATTAAATCCCCATCATCATTAGATGATGAGATGGAAACAAAGAAAAATAGAACAAAAATGTTAAAGGAAACAATTTTTTCATCATGGTTGGTTTTGAAACTAACATATGATCTAATGATGGTAGAATTGTATGTATTTATAATATTGATTTGAGAGAAATAAAATCGACTTTCAATTCAAATCAAATTTGAAATTCCTATTGTTATTCAAATACAATTATTATTATTATTATTATTATTATTATTATTATTATTATTCAATACATCATGTCTACAAAGCAAATGCAAAGGGAAGGTGTGCTTGAAAGTCGACCCCTCTTTATAACAACCATTACATCAATCGCTTAAAGAGGTGGTGCCTGCAATGGCGGAAACTGTTACAGTTCCCCAAGTGCGTATGTTTGTAACCTGTTCGACAAAATGTGCCTTTGAATGGATATATAAAAGTTGAGGTCTAATTTTGAAATTCATCTCTATGAATAGAGATGGCAACGGAGTAAGGTGGGGTAGCTTTTTGTCCGCCTTGACTTGGACTAGATATACCTCAATATAATTTGATCTCGAAATTAAATATTATTTCGTTCGTCTCGAATTTATTCAGAAATTTTAAAGTTAAATTTGACTTTGATATGAGCTGACTCGATAAGGTACAAATTTTATTTTATTTTTTTATCAAAATAGAATAACGATTTTTAATAACATTATTAATTGTTTTTAAGGTATAATTATACCAGAGAAAATATTAATATAGATTTTATTATCATATATTAAAAACTAATATTATATATATATAAAAGAGCATTTTGGTAATTATTTTGAGGTAGGGCGGGTTTTTCCTAAGCCTGAACATACTTGATTAATTGAAGAATTAAACCCGGCCTAACTCATCCCAAAATCTAATTTTAAGAAAATAATCCAATCGGTTTGAGAAAACTAAGAAATTTGTCTAGTTGTTTGTAAGCATATTACTTTCAACTACTGCTTTTTGCTAATTTGTTGTATATAGATTGATGAACTATGTAAATTATTAAGTACCGAATACCATAGATTTATTCTTCCTCTTCCTTCCAAGGCCCCCCCTCTATCATATTACTTCCTTTTCGACTGATGGGACGAAGCCGCATTGATTGAATCGGTTTAAGTCCTAGATGAAAAGTGAAACTTTAAATTCGAAGATAAAAATCTAACAAATTAAAATAATTGGAGTAATTTCACAATTTAAGAAAGGAACTAGTTTGACCATATTGATCATGTCCCATGAGTTATAGTGTTAAAACAATGGGCAACCCAGGAACTAAACCTCTGGATTATGACTGAAAATTCATTTTAATTCAAGTTAAATTTAATCGATTTGATTATAAAAAATTAATTATTCAATAACCTTAAACTCGAATTTGAATTGACATAAATTTAAATTTAAAACAGATTTAAACTCGAAACAATTGAATTCGATTATTCAAATGAAAAAAACTCGAAATGGAAAACTAGGAAAATGTCATCTTCTCAAATGGGGGGAAAATATTCTCAGTAAAGGTTTGGCCAACAGCTCCCTTGAAGCTCAACTTTAATTTTCAATCATTTGACTTGGGTTGGCTGTTGCCACCTTTGATTAACGGTTTATTATTATATATGTAGGATGAAATACTTACCAACAGACTACAAAAACTAATTATGTTAGATTAAATGGAAAAAAATAATTATATAATAAATATTTTATAAAAAAAATTGATAAAAGAATAATTTGGTTAAAATAGTGAAATTAAAGATATTTTGAAAATTATGGTGCCAATAGTTTAAATTTCATCAGGTATTATTTTTTTTATAAATTTTACATAAAGTTATTAAATTATTAATAAATTTATATTTTGATCATTCAACCTCAAAAAATTATCAAATGATTACTAAACTATTTTAAAGTTACCATTTAAGAGTCCAATGACTTAAATAAAACCTTCCAAATGGTTCAGTGACTTAAATGAAAATTTTCGAATAATTCAATGATCATATTATAACTTTTTAAAGTTGGACATAAATTTACTAATAATTTAATGTCATTAGGTATAATTTATTCTAAAATATAAAGAGATAAAAAAGATCTTCACAATAATATTTGCTACGTTTTTATTTTTAATTTCTTAATTGAATTAAGATTCGATTAATAATTTTTATTAAACATTTAATTAAAAAATAATTGTGTATTAAGATGTTAATCGTTAATCATCAATGAATTCAGTCATCATAGTAGAATGTCAAGATACATGAAAACCGAGAATAAATAAGAAACTACTTTGGAGTTTAGACCAAAGTGACAAGCCTCAAAGGAGACCTCCCTCATTTCTCTAAAGTTTTTAGAATCAAGTTTGTCGAACCAATTAAATTATTAATTTCTTGTTTAACTAATTTGACTGAATAAATTATTAAAAAAATAAAATTTTTTGTTCAATTAATGGATCTGATCGATTCACAAGTCAACTGATCCGATTTTTTATTCTAAATTTATATCCTGACTAGTCTAATTTAATTCTGAAATAAAGTGTGTTCCCCTCATATTTCTTCACTTTCTTTATTATAATGCTTTTGAATTGACTTAAACATAATTAAAAAAAAAAACACTCAAAACACAAGCTTTAGCGCCTTAGCTTACCTTCGCCTTAGTGGCAGAATATACTCGATAAAAGTGCTCATGAATTGAGTCGGATTTGGCTCAGGCTTAAGCATAATAGTAATATACTTTATGTCTGTCTAAACTCAACTTGACTCAAAATATTGTTTAAAATTTTGCTCAAACTGATCCATAACCCAAGCCCATTTTAGGTCATCTCATATTATTTTTATTTTTAATAAATAATTATTTTATACATTTTTATTTATTGAAATTTTTTATATAGTTATCTTAACATTATTTTAATGTTTACATTAGAGTAGTATTATATATTTAGTGTATATATATTTTTAACGTGTTCTAAATTACATAATATATAAAAATAACATAATATAAAGTACTATAAAATTAAAGATGGGTCGGGTCGGGATCGGGCCTTGAATGTTCAAGTCCAAGCCTAAGCCATATTTCAAATGAGCTTTTTTTTTTTTTTTTTTGCCCAAATCTATTTTTCAGGTTTAATATTTTTATTCAAACCCTTTCAAATTTCGGATGAGCCATTGGGCCTGAGCAGGTAGCCCAGCTCATGAACATGTCTAATATTTGATGATAGAGGGACCCTTACAAATTTAAAAAGAGTTTCATTAAACTTTTCAAAATTTTGAAAAATTTTAATTAGACTCTTAAATTTTTTAGAATTTTAATTAAACCTACAAAAGTTTTAAAAATTTTAATTAAAGCTCTATAAATTTTAGAAATTTTCATTAATTCTCTCAATTTTTTAAAAAATTTTAATTAAACCCTAAAAATTTAAAAAAATTCTCATTAGACCCCTCAAAAATTATAAAAATTTTAATTAGATGCTTACAATTTTTATTAAGTTTTCAAAACTTAATGACACATGCTGCCACTACTTTATCTTACAAGAACTCAAAAATATTTAAATTCATCGCCTAACAAGAATAACTCAATTTTCATCTTAAATTGAAATCCATTAAAAAAAAAAAACCAACTAAATTAAATCGAAAATAAAATAAATTTTCAAATGTTCATTAGACTAAGTTATAAAATCAAATCGGATTAATTGCTAGAATTAGTTGGGCTAAGAATCAGTTAAGTATGTGAACAACCTCGGCCTAATGTCACAAGCCGAGAATCAAAGCCCGTGATTATTGCGCACAAAATGTCACAAGCCGAGAATCAAAGCCCGTGATTATTGCGCACAAAATGTCTCATGGAGGTCAACTTATGAAATATAGGGCTCATTTAACCCGCTTGAATTGACCGGACTCATAGAACCTATGAAGAAATCTATTTACTTGAAACTTTGGTGGCCCAAAGAAACATTCTAGTAAAACTAGAATTGCTAGGATAAATAGTGTAAATCCTAAAAGAATAAGATTGCATAGAGGAACTTTCAATTATAGATAGGTTTTAATCTCGATGTAACTTAATTTGTTCTATTGATTTTAGGGAGAATTCAACTATAAGCAAAGGTCTTACCTGTATTTGTATTTGTTGATGTGATATATAAAAAAACAGTGTCAAGTCAATATCAACACCAACAACATTAAAAAAAATTAATGTTTTACATAATATTTTCGTTGAATACGGGACAAATTGATAAAAAAAAAAATGTAAACATTAAATAATAAACTTGTGATTATGTGAAAATAAAAATTAGTGAAAAGTCAATTCAACTATAACATATTTGCGCGTTACCTATAAAGGTAAGACCAATTCCACCATAATCATCGGCTCCTAAAATAAGAAATTTTGACTGTTGATTTTAAAAGCTTCACTTCGTTGCTTCCTCCTCTCTTCGGTTCTTCCTTACACTGGTAAGAATCCATCTTTCGTTATATAATTTTCTGTTTTCTTTTTCATTTTTCCCCTTTTTCTACATTTTCATAGTTCCGTACATTCAATCCCTAAACCCTAATCTCACACAAGAAGATGAATTGAGCTTGGTGATTCGAAATTTTCGTTTTTGGCACTTCGGGTTTCGTTTTCTCGGGCCTGGGGTTTATTTCCTTGAGCCTGGATTGGGAATTTTTCTCTTTTTTTGGGGGGTAATTATAGTATTTTAGATTGCTAAACGAAATGGGGAATTATTGTGAATTTGTACATTAGTTTAAGCATTTGTTTTTAGTATTCTCGTTTTAGAGTGTTGAGAACTCTATCGTTCTTCGACAGTTCACTGTCAAAAATGTCGTCGGCTGGTCTTGCTGTCGTTCCAGTTCGAAATGAACCTTTGACTGCTCCCAGTCATATAAGTCCTGGATCGGGTCATTGCGAAAGTGAATCGATTTGTGTGTATTTGGCTTTTTCTGGATCGATGATTCCGATGCGGATTCTGGAATCGGATTCTATTGAATCCTTGAAACTTCGGATTCAAACCTGTAAAGGTTTTGTTGTAAAGAATCAAAAGTTGGTTTGTGGAGGCCGGGAATTGGCAAGGAGCAATTCCCTTGTTCGTGACTATGGAGTCAACGACGGGAATGTTCTACACCTGGTTCTTAAGCTTTCCGATCTTCAGGTCATTAATGTTAAGACTTCGTCTGGGAAAGAATTTACATTTCATGTTCGACGAGGACGAGGATGTGATGTTGGTTATGTGAAACAGCAGATTGCTAAGAGAGAGAAAGGGTTTACTGATCTCGATGACCAGGAAGTTGTTTTTGATGGGGAGAGATTAGAGGATCAAAGGCTTATTGATGATATATGTAAGCATAATGATGCTGTATTGCATTTGTTGGTCCGGAAATCTGCCAAAGTTAGGGCTAAGCCTGTTGCCAAGAATTTCGAGTTGTCTATCATGGCACCAAAATCAAAAGGTAAGCCAGATAATGATGTTGGTGAGATGAACGGTGGAGTACAATATGAAGCTGATAGAAACTTTGTACCAAAAAAACCTCCCGAGAGGGATTTTATATTGGAGCCTGTCATTGTTAATCCCAAAGTTCAATTGTCTTCAGTGATTGTCAAAATGATTAAGTCCACATTTGATGGATTATGTAGCAAGAAAAATCCAATCAGGTCTATGGAAGGTACTGGGGGAGCTTATTTCATGCAGGATTCATCGGGTCAAAAGTTTGTTTCTGTTTTTAAGCCTATTGATGAGGAGCCTTTAGCTATTAACAACCCTAGAAAACTACCAATGTCATCAGATGGTGAAGGGTTGAAAAAAGGTACAAGAGTTGGAGAAGGAGCGTTTAGGGAAGTTGCAGCTTATATTTTGGATCATCCACGATGGACGATATATGGCAATCAGAAGGGTTTTGCTGGGGTCCCTCCTACTACTTTGGTCAAGTGTTTGCATAATGGGTTTAACAATCCTGATGGTTCACCAAAAGCCAAGAGCGGGTCATTGCAGATGTTTGTAGAGAACCGTGGAAGTTGTGAGGATATGGGTCCTGGGTCTTTCCCGGTCGAGCAAGTACATAAAATCTCGGTGTTGGATATAAGATTGGCTAATGCAGATAGACATGCCGGAAACATTTTATTGAGCAAAGATAAAGATGGGCAAACATTGCTGATTCCAATTGATCATGGCTATTGCTTGCCTGAAAGTGTAAGTTACTGTATACTAATATGTCTTAATTCAACTTCATGCGTTTAAACTTGAGCCGCATAATAGATTTACAGTTAGATGGTTATTGAACTTGTATTAGTTAAAGTAGTCTTGATTCACTAATTATGCTAATTTTATATTTTGTTGGCTAACAAGCTGAGTGCTGCTGCTGCCTGTCTAATTCGTTCTTGGTTTTTTGAGTCCTTATGAGTGTCATTACAAGTTATTTTTCTTTCACAACATTGCAAAGTTCAAGTTCTATATATTTTGTGGTCTTTTGCAATGTACTAATAACTATTTGTTTATTCTGTTTCTATAGTTTGAAGATTGCACTTTTGACTGGCTGTATTGGCCCCAAGCTCGTCAATTGTACTCGTCTGAGACACTCAACTACATAAAATCCCTTGATGCTGAAAAAGATATTGCACTTTTGAAATACCTTGGGTGGGACATACCGTCTAAATGTGCACGTACCCTCCGCATCTCCACCATGCTTCTCAAAAAGGGTGCAGCGAAAGGGCTCACTCCTTATGCCATTGGAAGTATAATGTGCAGAGAGAACTTGAACGAGGAATCGGTGATTGAGGAAATCGTACAAGAGGCGGAGGAAAGTGTGCTTCCCAACACAAGTGAAGCTGCATTTCTCAAAAAAGTATCCCAAATCATGGATTGTCGTCTTGATGAGATTGCTGGGTCACACATACGATAAGTACAGAGCATCTAATAGTGAATGTGGTTCATAGTTGTTTGTTATGTTGTACATGCCTCCACATTCTTCTGCATCCATATGTCCTCAAATGGCCTAGCAAGGTGGTTATGAAAGCACACAATGGTTTATTCTTCTCTACTTTCATGTAATTCTTTATTTCTTATAGCACTTTTACAAAAAAGGCTTCATAATTTTAGGCCATGATTCTTGTTTTGAATTGATTTTTTCAAGAATTCTTTTATTGTTTATTTTACCGAAAGACATTCTGGCTTCTTGAAAAAAATTGCCAGCACATGTACGGCACATGCCAAAAATAAAAAGTAAAGTTCGGGCACAAATAAGAGAAACAAAACAATTTTCTCATGAAAACAAATTTTCATCAAGTTAAATCCGATTTTGGAACAAATATAAACGTAGCATTTTTCATCAAGTAAGTTGAATCTGATATTTGGCAATTTCATTTAGAAGTCAGATCAAACTTTTCAAATGATACGAAAAATATAAGTATTAAATTGATGTAAAGATACTAATACACAAGTTTCGCATAGTACAGGTATTAAATGTAGAATTTGACCTTTTTTCTCATGTTACTTTCTGGATCAACCAAAACATCAAGAATCAAGGGTAATCAGATGATCATTTCCTCGAGTGGCTGCTGACCAAATTACAAATATAGTAAGATACAATGGAAAAAAACCCTATAGGCTACCACACACAATTTAGCTGATATATCAGCAGCTTAGTTTTCAAGAAAACCAAACATGGGAATGCATCATTTACAGCATAATGCGGACTATATATATACAACTTCGTTTTTCAACCATAAGCAAAGCTAAACAGCCTTAAATTATCATGGAAATTTCTGTACTAAAGGTTATATTGCATTTCTTCTCTTTGATTTAAAAAAATGAATAAATTAATCCATATACGTTAGATCAAAGAGCATATTGACCCTTTCTTCTGATTGATAAAATATAATCTTATAGTGCCACATGATATGCCATGTGTATCTCTCCTAATACGTACAAAGACCAATTTTAATAGTATAAATAGATGAACTTTTTAATAAAAAGACTAGTTTGCTCTTTGATCTAACATATATGGATTAATTTGTCCATTTTTTTAGTATAAGGACTAAATTACAATCTGACTTCTAGTATAGGAATTTCCATGATACTTTTAATGCTAAAAAGCTTATTGTTAATAATGGAGAAAAGGCTTAAGGCTTCAATGTGCATGCAGAGTTCAAAAATCCTCAACATCAATGGCAGGTTGCTATTAGTATTACAGGAATATGCAGCAAACAATATTATGGGGGTGACATTTTTAACTACAAAGGTTGGGTATACAGGCACCACCTTCGGGGTTTTGTTGTTCTTTCCATATCCGCCCCGTTACTCGCAGTTTCAACTCTTTCCTGTCCCCTCCAGAGAAGAAAAGCGCCATGTTACGCTGTATAATAAGGCCATCGTGGCTATCCCGAACCTTTCGGTGGCTATCTCTTATGCTTCTCGGGGTGCCTTCCCAAATGAGTTTCCTACCATTCCCTCCAACTTCTAGGCTATAACTGTAGTTGCGAGCTTCAATCTCATCGCCCATGAAACGAAGGAATGCCATGTAAACAGGAGCCACTCCGAGCTGAAAGGCTTCAAAATGGAGACAGAAGTATTGACCAAAACAATGAAATACCTAAACATATATGACAAAAGATTCGAACCATTTAGCATTAAAGAAAATCTAAGAAGATTGAACTAAACTGTGGGAAGTCAGGGCCGAAAGTTCAAATAACCAGCAACGAAAGTATCATAGAGGCCCATGTATTAAGAGTCAAATTGCATTTTGTTCCCTTTACTTAAAAAATGAATAAAATAGTCCCTATACGTTAAATCAATGAGCAAACTAGTCATTTTAGTTGAAAATTTCATCCATTTCTTCTGTTAAAAACTGACATGGTTGACAGACTAACCGGACAGTTCCACATAGCGTGCCATGTGTATCTCATGATGACATATAGAGACTAGTTTTTAATAGTAGAAATAGATAAAAATTTTAACAAAAAGACTAGTTTGCTTTTTGATTTAACAGACAGAAACTAATTTGCTCAATTTTTTTAGTAGAGGGGCAAAATGCAACCCTATTGTTAGTTCAAGTACCTCTCTGGTACTTTCACCAGCAACTATCATACATCAACAGCTTATTAATCCTCATCTACATTAAAGCAGATTAGCAAGGGTTACTTTGTCACATATCTATTCCAACACATTTTATTAAGAGACTAGAACAACAAGCTGATCCAATGAAATGTATGGCCACCACGTATAAAACCGGTAACTTTTTCAAGTACACAAGATAGACAGCTCAACTCAGTCACATAAGTCAAGACAATGTTCAAGTATGGGAAAGTATTAAATTATCGAAAAGACCTTTTTTATTAGGGATGAATATCAAAACTATACATGAACTTTGATCCAATGTGCAATGTCATACATGAACTTAGATTTTTGTGCAATTTTATACATGACTATCATTTGATTTGATTCAAGTTTCACAAAACCATTGACAACATTATCGAATTAGCACTATTTTGTGTTGATATATTGCATATACAAACAATTATATTAATCGAATATGAAAATAAATATATGTATTCATTCCTTTAAATGTGTATAACTGAACCAAAATCAAAATTTTACGTATACATACGAACCACAATTCAAGTTTCGTGTATAATTGCACCAAATTAAAATTCATGTATCAAATTGCACATCAGATCAAAATTCAAATATAAATTTGATATTTATGCCTTTTTATTATCATCAATCATCCAATAAGTTCAATTCTTAATCAGAATAAAGATGCCTACTAATGGTAAAAGTATCATAGAAGGCTCTATACTAAAAGTTGGATTGCATTTCGGTCTCTTTGGTCAAAAAATGGACAAATTAGTCTTGTATGTTAGATCAAAGAGCAAGCTGGTCATTCTGTTAAAATTTCATCCATTTTTACTGTTAAAAATTGGCCCCAGTAAATCAGCATAAGGTATACATGGCACACCATGTGTCTTTGTTGAGTTATTTTGTTAGCCACACCAGTTTCTAACAATACAAAGGGATAAAATATTTAACAGAAAAGACCAAATTGCTTTTTTATCTAACGTATAAGAGCTAATTTGCCCATATTTTAGTAAAGAGGGCAGAATGCAATCTCACTCCTAATACAGGAGCCTCCATGGTACTTTTACCACCTAAGATTGAGTGTACTTACAGTTAGCATCCATGTTGCATTTTCTACTTCTTGAGGATTAGACTTCACATATCGATGGTTAAACGTGCATCCAGAATGCATGTCCACCTTGTGGTCATCCCTTAGATGTGTAACAAGAAATGGAATATCACCAACAACAGCACATTGTGATCCAGCATATGGGCAGCTATACGGCCTGAAGTTGCATAGAGCCTCATGCTTGAGTTTACTATAGTAGGGAAAGATCTCGGGGCATCCAAGTGACATATATTTGCAAGGCAATTCAAGTGATTCAGCCACCTTCTCTAGTGCTAGACACCTAATATCACCAAGCTCTTGTCTACAAGTGGGGCATCGATTGTGTACCCTCGTTTTACAAGTTGAACAGAGAGTATGCCCATTGTGGCACTGTGAAAGCAAATTATAGAACACTTATCATAAGACTAGCATTCAAAGGCATTGAAAAACTCTAATGTGCCAAAAAACCAATGGTTCAGAAAACAGGATACGGCGTTTGACATTTGAAATTAGAGAAACCGGCACAACTTTTGGGCCGCTTTCAGAGTGAAGCATACAAATATGGTTTATCAGCATACACAACAGAGAGATGTACTTGGGCATAAACATAATCTACACATGCCAAAGTTCCTGCACCCAACCCGTAAAAGGGGGAAAAAGAAAAGGCTGTCGTGATCCTTAAGCATCATTGGTATACTCAGCTGCTTATTTAACCAACTACCTACCCATGCAGGCTAATGATATGTAAATGCACCCATAAGAAGGAAAAAGAAGAAATAAATATTCATAGCTTTCACTTAAACTCAAATGATACTCCATCTCACCAACAACTGAGTTGTTGGGTGTAGTGTTAAGGCACATTGTACTCCCAAGCAGGGGCAAAGGGAGGAGAGTGCAGGTAGGAGCCTTGTCCCCTCTAAAATGGAAAATTGCTGCTTTAATCCGCCAAAATTTATAAAATCCTAAGTTAATATATGGTAAAATTATAGTTTGGCCCCCCAAGTGCTAGAATTTCAATTTAGTCCTTTTGAAAACCATCCAATACAAGAGTGAAAGTGCATTTTATCTCTCATAAAAATATATAACATAATTTCCCCTCTAAAAACTTTTTTTGGCTTTCTCCATGCTCCCAAGAAGAGAACTTAGGTTCAAATATTAAAAACAACATTGTTAGGAGGGGCAGCCAGGAACCCTGAAAGAATTAGTCTTCACGAACCGTAAAACGGACATGAAGGATACTTTGGTTATACCATAAAAAATGATACAACATCTCAATTAAGTCTTTTACGGTAGTAAATACATTCATCCAAGGAGGATGAAAAGAAATAATAGGCCCCCAAGGCATTCTTCAGTCGCTATGGCTATAAACACAATCTTACCAGCATTGTTTTATACTCTAGATGAAGCCACTATTCTATGCTTTTATTGTGAAATCATGCAAATTTATTAACATATCCAAGTAAACTTTCATGGATTGTTACATATGAATGAGAAGATAATAGTTTCCTTTCAATTTGCCATCTTAGCCACACTTTTTCTAAAACCTTTCCCAGCACAAACAGCTACAGCATATCACCTTTGTTTACAAATTCCCTGCGCCTGAGCTGAAAGGCTGAATCAGCATTGGAAACCTTTGTCAAATATAATAAAAAGACATTCTAATGAGTATAGGTTAATGCTATAGGCAATACCAACTGGACTAAACTGAAAAAGAAAAATAGAAAAAGGTTTCATTTTCGACATTTACAATAATTAGACCATCTTCTTCTTCTTTGATACGTTAAAACAAACACAAAGAATTCAACCACGCATATGTGTATTGGTCTTCACATAACACCCCCTCAAAAAAAGTCAATTATATAAAGGCAACCTAATCCCATCTGTAGTCCTAATTCTAACCCTAAAAGAGCACAAATCCAACATATAAGAATAAGCCTATAAATTTGACTGAAAAAAAATCCAAGAAAAAGAAACAGATTTGAACCATTCAAGCACTCCAAAAGCATTCAAAAAGATGTTCTCAATTTATAAAAAGAAGAACCCATCAAGGGAAATGGAATTAAAAAGACTAACCTGATGAATAGGAGGGTACATAGAATTGGTACAAACAGGGCATTCAAGGAGTTCATGGACACTAGTAGTGCTTGGATGAACAGCTGATGACAAAGAACTGTTGTTGCTGTTCCCATTGTTGCTGTGGGTCTTTGACAATGAAGAAGATAACTGATGATGATGGATCTCATTATCATCCATCACATCCGATGATGCCATACAATCAATACTATCTGATTCCATAAAAAAAGGGTATAACAAAGTTATCAAATTTGATCAGCTATGGGTACAAATTCCTTTTGGGAAAGATGGAAACTTTGGGTGATGGGTATAAAAATAAAGTATTAATCTTTAGGGACTAAGTTAGTTTATGAGTAAATCGAAGAAGAAACAAAGAATGAAAATGGGGTATCAATTGGAAAAGCAGATGAGTTGAATCAATACAGAGAAATTAATAAACTACTGTTTTTAATTTCTCTTCTTTCTGTATTCTTTCTCATAGGTTGCAGAGAAAGAGAGAGTTCACCGTCTAAAATTTTACGAGACAGTTGATCAACATCACGCGGCTTAAGGTCAAAGAGAGAACCATGGTTACTTACAATATGTATACACATACGTGTATGTATATATAAGATTTGTAAGGTGATGAGGTGGGAATTATTGGAGCAAACATACAGACAGTGACCATGTTTCAATTAATTAAAATAATTTCTTTTATCTTCAAAAATAAATAAAATTCTTACATTTAAAAAAAAATAAAAAAATAGGGATAATATAATTTTTGGCCCCTGAACTTGGTAATTAGATTCACTTTGGCATATTTGTCTTTTTTCTTTTTGTTAACTTTGGTACTTGAACTTGGCATCTAGATTCATTTTGGGCCCTGAACTTGGATCTTATTTAGATTTAATGATGTGACCAATATTCTTGGAACATGACTAGATTAGTCGGGCAAACCGATTGGACCAAGAACCATCTGTATACTATTCCAAATAAAGGGTTTGAGCCGATTGAATTAGAAACTACTCGAAACTAGTAAAATTCGAAAACTTAGACCAAAAATCAATAGTTAAACAAGTTTAATATTTTTTTAATTTTATGAATTTTAATTAATTATTTAATTATTGTAAGTTTAGCAATTGAACCGATCAAATCGATTAAATTAGGAACCAGTGGTCTAACAAGTTCAACCATTGTTCTAGTTATTAGAACGCTATACGTGACACTCTAAGATTGTACTCTATCCTGGAAAATTTATATATTTTAATTTTCAAGTGATAATGTGGCACAATCTCAAAGTGTCATATCATCAAACTTTTATATTTTTCAAGTTTAGGGATAAAAATAATCTAGTTGCCTAGTTCAGTTTAGGTACTAAGTGAATCAAGGAAAAATACAAGTATCAAACTGGACCTAGTTATCGAGTTCAGAGGTCAAAATTTATATTATCTCAAAATTTATATAAAGAATCAATCAAACATGTCCTAAGTTCAAGTTTCATCATTTGAAAGTTTTTTTTTACATTTATTAGTGATTTATTTATAGAAAAAAAATAAAAGTATTCTCGTAATAATATTTATTAATTTTATTAAGAATATTTTAATATCTTTTTTAATTGAGTTGGTATTTATTAGTTTGTGACTAGAGTTGTTCATAGGTCAGGCCGGGTCAAATAAAAAATTTAGGCCCGTTTTGTAGACTTGATCCGAAAAATGGGCCTAAAATTTTGTCAAAACCCGGCTCGGATAAAAAGCTAAAGACCAAATCCGGCCTGGCTCGACCTGTCTGTATTAACAAAATTTTATATTATTTTTATATAAAAATAAATTTAAAAAATATAATACATCAAAAACATTAAAATAAATGCTTTCCAATAAATGGAAAAAAGATTAAAAAATATACTTAAATAACATTAAGATAAGTGCAACTTAGCCGGTAAATACCTCTAAATAAGTAGCAAAATTAATAACAAAATAAGAGTTATACAATATCCAAACAATAACAACAAAATAGTAGCAATATAATACCGAAATGATAGCAAAACAATGAAAAACAACAATAATTTTTTTTGCAAATTCGAGCTGGGTCCAGGCCAAAAAAGTTTATTCGAGGCTCGGCGTGTTTATATAGCGGGTCTTATTTTTTTCCAAGCCCATTTTTCGGGCCTATATTTTTATCCAAACCCTTCCACTTTTCGGGCAGGCCTTCAGGCTGAATAGCTCGGCTAATGGACAAGTCTATTCGTGACATCAACTTAATCAATGGCTTGATAATAATAGTGTAGATAAAAAAAATTAAACCTACTCTTTTAAAAATTATATAAGTCAAAATTTGTTATTAATTATTGTACTATGTGTAAATTGTGGATTTAATCCTTGTACTTAATTAAGATGTTTTTATTCTTCCGTGCTTTTTAAATGAAATTACGTGCTCAAATTATAGTAGTTAAATATCTCAAATTCTGCTATTAGTCACGTAGAATGTTTAAATTGTGGATTTAATCATTATTATAAATTTTGATATTTTTAATTCTTATACTTTTTGAGTTTTGAAATTGTTGGGAGTATGCTCAAAGGCCAATCATATGATGATTGTAATAAGATATTTTTACCTAATTAATTAATAAAGACATCATCATTATTGTTTTCAATATTTATTTTTGTGTTTAAATAAACTCTATAATGATAACGTCCAAAGAATGATATGATCATTCTTAAATGTCTTTAGTCAAGTACTATTATGAGTTTGTACAACAATAATACATTGAGGCTACTACGTGCTTGATTGATGACAAGTGCTATAAATATGTGATACCAAATCAACACATAAATATATGTTAGAGAATAATATACTGGACTGACCCGTCATGAGAATGTTTCTTGGATTATTATGTAATAGTCATAACATTTCTTATAGTGGTAATTGCATGTTGATCCTTAGAATTGAGATCATCACTATTACAACATTGTGAGTCGTATGTTTTGACATAGTCAAACGTCTTCCGTAAATGGTTATACTATAAAGATTGATGTTGGGTGTGCCGCAATCCGTGCAGTGGGATGTGAGTGATAATGATAGGATTTGTTCCTCCTACGTAATAGGATAAATATCTCAGGCCTCTTGATTAAGTAAAACTAGAGTTGCATGGCCATGCTCAAATGAGTTGGTATGAGATATCATACTTATTTGTTTATCTTAGTCTATTTGAGAATCAAGAAATAAGAGATTTGACTATACACGTGTGATTATTCCTTGACTTGTGTTCAATCTAGATATGAAGGATAAAACCATGACTTCCTGCAGCTTGAGTAACAGTGATGCATTATTAGATGTCACTTATTACTTGTAACATTAGAATTATTTTAATTTTATTACCAACGTTACAGGATTCTGTAGGGTCACACCCTTTAGTTACGACGATCAGAATGTAATGTGAAAATATGCTTAACATATTTTAATTTGTAAATCTACCTTTATGGATTTATTAAATGTTGTATTTAATAAAATTTGATTAAGGGGATTAGGCTAGAATTTAAGTTAAGTTGATATCCAAGGAGAAAATCACGTTTTAAAGATAATATATTAATATTCCTCTTAGTAGTCAATAGCATCCAGAACAATTCTAAATTTATAACAAGAATAAAAATCTCAATTTCATTCTCTTACCCAAAATACTAACTTTTAACTGAGAAAGGATTGTATGAAACTGTGATTCCATATCATTCCTATCACTTTCCATTAGGAGAATGCCAAATTAGATTTTTCCTCTTGATATTCAGCTTTTTCTCTTAAAAAAATTCAAATCCAACTAAAAATACTAAAAATCAGGGGGAAAAATATGATTTGTCATTCTCCTATTGGAAAGGGATAGGGGTGACGTGGAATCACAGTTTCATACAATCCCTTCTTTTAACTAGCAGCAAATAGGAAAAAAACTATTTTCGTTTTTCTCTTTGTGTTCTGAGAGATTTTTATGATTGTTTATCATTCGGGTGGGTTACATAGAGGCCGGGATTTTTGCGCTACGATTGTGGTTTGCGTCACGGGCTAAGGAATCAAAATCATAACAATGTTGCTTTCAAATCAACAAAGGTATATTTTTCATCTTTTCTCAACCTGAGTTCGTTCCTCAAACATAGATCTCTTGCTTGTGGTCATTGAAATATTTTTTTGCTGTGCCAAGGGGCGTATCGACGATCCAACAGAAACTATAGTCCTAACTTAAAAGAGTAATCGTAAAATTCATTACCTAGAATGACGTCTTTCTATGACTGTTGAATATTGAAGAATGAGTCCGACTCATATTTTAGATTGGCTTAATTTTTTGGTTCAAGTTTATTTTTTAAATCTAATATTTTGTCTAAATCCTCCCAAATTTTAGGCAAACCTTTAGGCTTATCTAAGTTACTTGACCTTTGAAAAGGTCTATTGATATAATATTACATATGTGATAATATGTTTATTACATAAAATTTTAAAAATGACAAAAAATAACCTAATGAATTTACTATCTATTGTTTGGTCAAAAGTGAAATTTCAAATTAAAAAAAAAAAATACAGACTACAAATGACAAAATGAAAGTTCAAAAATAAAATTTACAACCTACTCATAATACAAAATTAATAACACAAGATGACAATTATATAGGTTTAATTCACAATTTAGCCCCTAAAGTATACTCATTTTATCACTTTAATACTTATTTTTTTTGTCCCAATTTGGTACCTAAAATATCATTCCTTTATAACTTTTATTTCATTTTTCTAACAGATGTGTTAATTTTTTTTTGTCCAATCAGATCATGTCGTTTGTCTTCCTTTTATAAAAATATAAATTTTTTTATTATGTATAAAATTTAAAAAAAAGTCCAAAAAATTATAAATAAATATTATTAACCCAGAAAAATCAAGATTCATTAGATAATTCTTTGATCTTCATCTTCATCTTCTTCATCATCAAAATTCATCTGGGTTGTGATATATATTTTTTACTCTGCAACTTGTGCCTATGAAAAATTTAATCTTTTTTTCTCTCTCTTGGTTTAGTGGTTTAAAAATTTGTCGTAAGACTATTGCAATTTTTGAAACATTGTGTTTGTCATGGAAACACCCAGACGGCGCATGGGGGGCCTTTGAAAGATCCTCTTCGAACTTGCATTGCTAGAAGTAGACATGGTTGGCAAGGATGAACCTAAATTACCAATGCCAGCTTTTGAGCTTGAACTGGTGCTAGGAATTGGGCATGAGTTTCCAGAGCCCTTGAGATTGAGCAAGGGCCTGAGCTTGGGATAGCTTAAACTGAGTTTGAAAATTAGCTCTAAGTTGTGCCTGTTCTTGTGAGAATGTAGGGTTTCGAAGCTTCTACGAAGCTACCGTCCCCACATTTCGCCCATTTATCTTATTATAGATTCTTATAATATCTACTCTTTTTGATATAATTCCTAAAATTACTCATAATTTCTCTCTAACCCTTAAATAGGAGGATAATGCGCTTCAGCGCATTTGAACCTACATCCTCCTACACTGACAACAATGTCAATACCAATTAAGTTAAGATTCAATCGACAAATTCTTTATATATTTAAGATTAAATAACACTGATAAAAAACTACCAAGAATCTCTATATTACTATGTAAAGTATTAAATAAAATTTTTATCATTTTTGGGGGCCAAAGTGTAATTTTATCTTTACTAATTTAAAATTTTATAAATTTTAAAGGGATCTAAATGAAAAGTTTTTCATTCTAGGGAGGACCGGGAACCCTGCCAACCCCCTGACTACGCCCCTATCTAGTCCCTATATTAAAAATTACTCCAGATTAGTTCTTGTACATTAAAAAAATATTCAAATCATAATACCGTTACAATTTGTTGTTAAGTTATTAATAATATGGACAAAATATATCATACCTAATTGATGAGAAAGGATTGTATGAAACCGTATCTACATCATTCTTATTCCTTTCCAATAAGAGAATGACAAATCATATTTTTCCTTTTGATTTTTAGCATTTTTAGTTGGATTTGAATTTTTTTCAGGAGGAAAAAGCTAAAATTCAGGAGGAAAATTTTGATTTGTCATTCTCCTATTAGAAAGTGATGGTACTTAAACTAACTATAATTACGACAAAGGCAAGCGCACCTATCGAACAATAGTATAGCTATGGTGAATAGGGAATATTGTATCTACGAGGACTAAAAGTATTAGTAATTACCGTTTTTCTATTATTTAACCAATAAAATGAAGTGATTGTTTTTTTCTTCTAAAATTACTAAACTAATTTATCTAAGAACGCAACAGAGAATGAAATGGGAAAAATAATCGAAGACAACCAATGAGAAAGACAATACCCAGGAAAGAATCCACCTAGACTTCACCTATTATTCTGAATCTGAATTAAACGATTTATTCACTTGTGCCTTGATTCGTAGAAATCCCTAAATTATGTTAATATCTCTTTCGAGAGTAAGAACAACTGACTCTAGGTTGATTAATTGAAATCTCTTTCTAATTAAAACCCCTATCGTCGCATTAACTCGATCTATGAATTCTCTATTAGATTTGACTCTAATCTGGTAGATTTGTATTGTCCTATTTCTAGGATTGCATGCAACTCCATCAATTATGCTAGATCTACTCTTAAACAGGGACTTTTGCTCCACTGAAATAAGCACATTAAACATGAGTTAATATCCCAAAAAATATTAAAACACGAAATAAGCATACATAATTGAGAACAAGAATAAAGTATTTATCATGTAAATCAGAAATCAAATAATAAGATTTATCATAAGTTTCATCTTCCCTAGGTATCTAGGGAATTTAGTTCATAATCTGGAATGAAAACATCTCAAAGTTAGGATAACAACAAGACATAAAGAAACTCAATAAAATTTCGAAGGAAATTAAATGGAGATCTTCAATCTTAAAGGAGATCCGCTTCTGAGTTGATTCTGATGGCGTTCTTCAAGTGATTTCTTTAACCTTCTTTGAGTCCTCTCTTAGATCTTCTTCTAATTAATATTTATAGACTTTAGAATGCTCATAAAGCCTAAAAATTGGGTTTTTTTGCATGTTTGGGAAATAGGGACCAATATCGACACAGGCTAGCACATGGGCGTGTGGCCAGCCCGTGTGGAAATGCCCAGGTGTGTGGATCCTGGAAACAGCTCTATTTATCCGATTTTGGCTTGGTTTTCGCTTCTTTCACTCCCAAATACTCTCCTAAGTATAGAAACATGAATTTAAAGGATTAGGAGCATCAAATTCACTAATTTACATCATTAATCATCCAAAAATGTATTAAGAATGAGATTAAAATATGTTACTTTTACAGCTTATTAGAAAGGGATAAGATGGTGTGGAATCACAGTTTCATACAACCCCTCCTCCCTAATTGATTTAGCCATGAACCAAATCATAAAAAGAACCTAACTTGATTTTTTTATCAATCGAGTCAAGTTATGGGTAAATATAGATAAATTTTTCTAGATCCATCCTCCGAAGGAAACGAATATGATAATTTTTCATCATCCAGCTCAACCAAAAGTCAATCAAATCAAATGGATAAAAACGAATACCTATAAAATAAATCCATATGTTTAAAATAAATCTATATGTTATCCCCACATATGAATGTCTCCATATGTTAAAAAAAAAAGTTACCCAATTCCATTTTTAAGAGTTGCAATTATACATTCCAAGGAAATCCATTTTTTACGTGTAAATGCTCAATACCTAAGTAGGTATACAAAGTTGATTGTGATCAAGTGTTTTATGGGTCGTCTTAGGCCTTGCAATTTGGTATGATAGACTTTGTCTAAATTATCAATAATTTAACGAAAAATTATAATGGTGTTTTAATTTGAATAATTTTTAATGCACAAAGACTAAGGTAAAGTAATTTTCAGTAGAAAGACTAAAATGAATTTTCAATAAAAGTATAGGGGCTCTTGGTAAACTTTGACCAACAACCCAAAGAAACAATTAGAAAGGGGCATCTCTCCTTCATTTTCAACAATCCTAGCAACATACTAGACCGTCACTCTCTTTCTCCTTACATATTTCGACTCTCCGCTTAGTTCAGATGAAACGACTTCCTAGCCATCACCACCATCGACTCTTCCCTTCTTAGTACTCTCTTGTATCAATAATATTAATTTTTATATTTTTAAAATATTATATATTTATATAAAATTTGATAAATTAATTTTTTATACAAAGAAATTAAAGATTCCAACGATATAAAGTGAGATATTTATATCATATCTTAATAACTTCCAAAAGAAAAGATCCAAAAATGAATCAGCTTTCGCTGGAACCTGGTCCAACCCTAACTTGTTTGGCCAAATGGCTCATATTCATGCAAGGAAATTGGTAGAACCTTCTTCATGAATTATGTTATTTCAAATGGGGAAATTTTAGCCTAATCCTTAATTCCTAATGAAAGTTTTTCTTTTCTTTTAATAATGAAATTCATTTCATACAAAAGCAAACATGAAGCCAACTGGCGAAATCGCTTGATCCAAATTAATATTGTGAATATCGGTGGACTTTTTTTTTTTTTTTACTGAAATTGCATATTGGTTTGTGTCAATGTATATTATTTTGAATTTATTGATATTTCGAAAATATCTTTAATATATATATTTATAATTATCAAATAAATGATATTAAATAAATTTTAAATATAAAATATTCATGCACCGGCCGATGCACAATAATCTAACCGTTTTGATTTGTATCAATTAAAATTTTTACCAGAATAGAAAATGAATTTGATTGCAACAGTTTATTACTGAACCAATACGGAACCGACTCCACTGATGCAAACCCACAACTATAAAATAAAAATAAAAACACCTTCGTCATAGAAACAAAGCTACAACAATGTCTTGTTCTTTCCCACCATAAGATTTTTGTTCGAAAATTGTCTTAGTGTTTTTTTAGGTTGACTATTACATAGAAGAAACAAAATTCAGACAATTATTACTAAGCGACATATGTCATGTTGAAATTACTTCAGTTTAAAATGATGTCATGTTGAAATTACTTCAGTTTAAAATGATGATATCACATGTCGTTCTCTTTTATTTAAAGAACTAACCCTATAAAAAAAAGGATCACTTTCAAGCCATTCAATACAATTTTACAAGTTTAGAAGTTTAAAAGTTCAAAAATCACTGAAGAATTCGAATAACTAGAAAATTTCTAAAGAACATGGTATTAGTTTTGAAGGAAGCCGCTTTTTGATATTATTCAACATATAGAAAAGAGGTTAAACCTATTTTCAAAAAAAAGTCTAGAAGTGTAAAAAACTCTTGGATCAAACCTCTTATCAGCACAAAGGAGAAAAAACTTACTCTTCAAGATTAAGTCTCAAAGATTTTTTGAACCCAAACTCATTTTCAAGATCACAACTCTTGAAGAGACTTCATTGATTCAAGATCTAGTTCCGAAGGCTCTTGACTCCAAATCAAACCAAATTCTAAAGCAATTAACTCTCCAAACTCACTTTCAATATCAAATTTTGACAACTCTTAAAACGAATTGTATCTGTCCAAAATCAAGTCTAAACAACTCTTGGATCGAAGCACCATAAAAAAAATTTATCTAAAAATTATAACTTATAATTTCATGAATGAATTTCTTTAATTTGTCTTCATATTTTTCCATATCATTATTCCACTAGAAATTTGTACATATAAATTTCTATTATAAATTTGGATGTATCATTTTGATATCTTTTAAGCTATCTACCTATCAGAAAACAAAGTAATAAATGGTGTTATATATTGTTAAAGCATCCCTTTGATTCTGTTTACAATAACCCCTTGAGTTGCATATTGGACTTAACTGTAAGTAAAGACAAATAGATGGGCCACCCAAATGAATTGATTTTATAAAAGTAATTTATTTAAATTTAATTATAAAAACATAAAAATATTAATATAAAATTATTTTTATATTTAATAGTAAATTGAGCCGAGCTGAGCCAATATTAAAAAAAACTAAACCCAAACTCAGGTCGAAGTTAGAATTTTTTATTTTATGATATTAATTTATATATTTTTATGAGAGTTAAAATGTAATTTCATTATTTTAATAATTTACATGTTTATATTTTTTAAAGGACTAAATCAAAATTTATCATTTTGGAGAAACTAATAGTGATGTCCTTTGTTTTCTTCTAGATAAGAGATGCATCTATAATTGTGCATAACATAGATCTATTGAAAAAATTAGGTTCATCAATACTCCATCTTTGTCTCTATTCTTGCATTAATACAAATAAGAGTTAATTGTATCACACATCTTTAAATTATAATTTTTATTTTAAATTGATCTCTAAATTTTAAAATATTCTAGTTTCATTTTTAATTTATTGATGTATTATCAATAAGGTCTTTTGATTTCTAAAATTATTACTTTAACCGTTAAATGATATGTCAAATCATTTGTAACATAGTTTAAAATGGAAAGTTTAAAGAAAAATGAATATTGTAAAAATCTTGATTTTAAGGCATTTGAAGATTTTACAAAAGTTTTAGTGCTCACTCTCTTTTTTTGTTTTTGTTTTATTTTTAGTTTTTACTTAGAAAAGTTATGTGGTATCATTTTATTTTTTTTTAATTTTTCATTTTAAATTATACCACTTAAGGTTTAACAAGTCATTTAACGGTTAAATTAACGATTTTAATAATTGAAGGACTTGATTGATATAATATCAACAGTTGGAGAATGTAATTAGAATATTTTAAAGTTTAAGGGCCAATTTAGATTGAAGGTCATAATTTGAGAATATCTGATCCAATTAACTCATGCAAATAATAATGTTTTTACATTTTAGAAAATGACGCTCCATATTCTATCATGCTAAAAACCAAAAGGCAATAAAGGTTTAATTTTAGATTTAGCCCTTTTACCATGCTAAAAAATAGAATTTAACCCCTACTTTATTTAGCATAATTTGGTTTCTCAAGTGTTCTTTTTTCTGTTATTTGATCACATAGTTATTGCCACATGGAATTCTAGTTGATCGAGTTCAACTAATGACAAGTTTACATGTATGTCGGTGTCAAATGCTTAAGGGTTGTTTTTTTTTTTTTCCCCTTTAAAAGTCACTTCATCACTTTAACAACAACAATTAATGTTGTTATCAATTGAGTTTACTAATAACATTACAAAATTAGAAGGACCAAATGATGTCAAATTAAAATAGAATGATCAGATTCCAAATATGTGGAAGGGACTAAAACCATAATTAGACCAACAATAAATGAATAAATTAAGGAATACTCTTTCATTAGGTCCATACTTAATAGTTACTTTGTATTCTTTAGTAGCTAGATCCAACATGTAATACAGGACATAATTGCATTGCTCTTGTTGTTTGCCCACTTGCTTCACATCAAATGTTGTTTTCTTTCTTGGTTTTGAGTTAATAACATGAAATTATGGCTTAAGTCAATATTTAGTTGTTTTTTTTTTTTCCACTTTGACACCTAAATTATTATTTTCGTCTTTGTTTAACTTAGAAGAAAAAGATCGCCAATAAAAAGAACATGACATGTAACATATTCTTATAGGACAGTGTCGAAACTTTTTTTGAAATCGACTTATATTTTGAAAACAAAAATAGGAGTCACCACCAATTATTTTATCTATTAGGTGTGATCAAGTCACCTCATAATTTGATTATTTTAATAAGAATCTAGATTTACCAAAATGATGATTTTCGGTTAAAAATATAGGAAAATGGGTTTGGGAGTCGGTTACACACGAGGAAGGGTTAGCACCCTCGTGATGCCCAAAATTGGTACCTAGTTGATTAATTAGTGTCTTAATGTAGAAAGTTAAAAATTCGAAAATTTAAATATGATCCCTCTTTGCATGTTTTTAATTTGAATCATTTAGTTAAATCAAAACTTATATATGAAGCCTTTTTATTTCGAGATAATGAAAAAGGTCATGTCCCGTAAGTTAGGACACGACATCTCGAATTCTCAAAAATAAAATTGCTCCTTATTCAATTATTGTTTTAAGTCTTAGTGTTTTTAGTTTTAAACGGATGTTCGGTTATTTAGGTTCAAAGAGAAAATCAAAACCCGTAAGTTAGGGTTGATTTCTCGAATCTCTAAATAAGAACACTGCATTGGTTTTGAAATTTTCCTTTTACGCATCGAGTAAAAAAATAATATAACGTTTAAAGTGATGTATATTTAGTTTATTCAAGTATAGTATAAAACGGGTAAATACGTTTAAAGACAGTGTAGAATATAATGATAATGAAATAATATAAAATTGCTATAGGGATAGAATATTAAAATGATAAATAATAAATAAATAATAGAATACTATGATAACAATGATGTAATTATAATAATAGTAGTAGTATTAATAATTATATCATAATAATAAAATAAATAATGTAACTTAAAATAAAAAGAATAAAAAAGCTTGATAATGAATGTAAATGTAAATAATGTGAGAACAATAAAAGAAATGATAACATAACAAAAAATAAGATAAAAATAATAGCAACAATAATAATAAATAAACGGAAAATGTACAAATAAAAATGTAAATAACCTTATTTTTAATATGTAAAAAAAAAGTAATAGAAAAATAAAAAATAAAAAATTTATAAAAGGTTAAAGTAAAATGACTAAAGGACTAAATCGAAATTGGAATGAAATTAAGAGGACAAATTGTAAAAAAAATAGATTGACTAATAAGGATTAAAATGTAATGCACTAAAAATAATAGGGGTTAAAGGGGAAAATATCCCAAAACCCATGACTCGTGTCATCTCCTAAATGGGTCCACAATGGTCCAAGGACTAAATTGCACAAAAACAAAACCATAGGGGCAAAAATAAAAAAATAATAAACAATAGGATGAAATTGAAAAGTAACAAAAAAGCGGAAGGGTCAAAGCATCAATTAGACCCCTTTTAAAAAAACACGCGGATCCTGCTAAGTAAACGGGTCAGGTTTAAGGTCCTGTTTCAGAATGACGTCGTTATGGCATCTGAAAATCAAGCCCAAAACGACGTCATTTTGTAGGGCTATATAAGTGAAAAATTAGGGGAAAATTTTCATTTTGTCCACTGTTTTTAAAAAAATTCCCTTTTCTCTTTTTCCTCTTAAGGGTTCTTCAGAATCGACCATAAGGCCGCCATGGGCCGCCGCAGTCGCCGATCGCAGACAACGGTGACCATTGTTTCTGGTGACAAAAAATCGCCCAAAAAAATTTTTAAAACCCCCTTTTTTTCATAGAACATAGACTTAGGGACAAAATCCCCGAAAAAGCACCCTCAAAGTTCAAAACAGTGATGAAACCTTTCGGTTTCTTGATTTTTTTTAAAAAAGAAAGGAAGAAGGAAGGCCCCTACATTTTCGATCCGACGAAGGGTTTTCCCCCACCGCAAGTAAAAAAAATCGAACCTTTTTTAATTTTAATTTTTTTGAAAATAAATAATAACTGAAATAAAATAGACTATCTTTGTTTTTTTAGAAATTTTGTTGTTTTCTTTTTATATTTTTCTTCTTTTTTTGTATTCGCTAAAAAAAATCCCCGAATACAATTTGTTTTCCGGCTTTTATAGCCAATACATTCTTATTTTTTTCTACTATTTCAACCACTCGTGTTTTCTTTCTGTCTTTTCTTTCTTTTTCCTTGTAGGCAATGTCGATGGCAGGCACTAAGGTGCGGCAGTGGCTCTAGGCTAGGGTTTCTATTCCTTTTCTGAAACAGTTTAGGTGTTGGGCCTATCGGGCCATTAGGGTTTTCCTTTGTTTTGGGCCATTTGAGCCTGTAAATTTGGGCTTGTAACTGGATTTTTTTTTAATTTGGACTTTAATATTTTTGGTTTAATTTTTTATTTGTTTGTAATCTGGGCCCAGGCTAAATTGGGCCATTACAGCTGCCCCGATTTGCTTGTTATCGCGTAACGAAAATGGAGCAAAGACTTTTAAGAATGACTAATTTTATCCGGTCTCGCCGAATATCGACCTTTTTGGTGCTCATCTTTTCAAGCATCTTCATCTGACCCACTGCAACTTCAGAGGTATAGGATTTATTGCTTCAGTCTACTGCACTGCAACTTTAGGGAGATAAGATTCACTATCTTCAATCTAATCCACTCAAACTTTAGGGAAATAAGATTTGTAGCTTCAATCTGTTCCACTACAACTTTAGGGAGATAAGATTTGTTATGTAGCTTTAATCTGCTCTACTACAACTTCAGAGAGATAAGATTCGCTATCTTCAATTCGCTCCACTACAACTTTAGGGAGATAAGATTTGTTATCTTCAATCTGCTCTATTGCAATTTCAAAAAGATAGGATTTGTGGTTTCACTGATCTGTTACACCGTTCTCTAGGGAACATGACTTGTAGAATCCATTTCATGGGCCTATATTTATGCCAAGTGATTAGGATGTTATGATCAGAATGAATCAAATGCTCCTAACTAGATGTGTATGAATGATAATTGCATGAATGCAGAATGTCATTTTTTGAAAATAATCCCTTTTTAATGCTTAGGTTGAATTGCTCGTTGTTCATCAAGGTTCTATCACTGACACATTACCCTGCCTTCTTGCTTAGCTGGTATCTTTGACAGGAAACTCGAAGAAGTAATCACATTTTAGACTATTCGTTCCCAAACATTTCCAACTCTTAGATTTGGTTATTTCTGAATAGTGGTCCTGTTTTAGGTTCTTGTACTATTTAGAAAACCTTTCAAAGTAATATGCAAAAATTCTTTTACTTGAATATTATTTGTCCATTAATCGTTATTTTAATGAAAAATGCTTGAAAAAGATCGTAACAATGGACAAGATTAAAATTTACTGGGAGCAAAGCTCGAAATGAATAGATTAATCAAACTAGCAAACGTTGCTAAAATACAAAAGGATAAGATGAAACTAGGTGCCCTAGATATCGCAGCATGAGCTTCTCCGCACAAACTTTTCGAGGACCATTATGAGCTTGATATGTGTTTAGGAGATCTAAAGTACTCTGTTGATGCCACAAGATGTAACGTTCTTCCTTCTGAGAAGACCTGACCATCACATGTTCAATCCAAATTTGAGCTGTCATTTCCTGGGTTTTCAACTCAAAAACCCTTTGGTATCAAGACACCATTTGCAAGTTTTCGCCTTGGCCTCTCCTCTCTTTCTTTTTTTTTAGGTGAAATATTTCTTGAATGAGTCTGAATTCACAGGATTAGGCAGGTTCTTGCCATCCATTTCGATCAAAATCAGCGCTCCCCCAGAAAATGTTTTCTTTACCACATAAAGTCCTTCCCAGTTTGACATCCACTTTCCTCTAAAGTCCTTTTGTATGGGAATGATCTTTTTCGATACCAGGTCTCCCTCATTGAATTCCCTAGGGCGAACGTTTTTGTCATAAGCTCGCACAATTCATTTTTGGTACATCTGACCATGACGGATATCCTTTAGCATCTTTTCTTCGATCAGGTTCAACTGATCATATCGAGATTGGATCCATTCTGCTTTATCTAACTTCAACTCTGACAAAACTTGGAGGGAAAGAATCTCGACTTCAATGGGTAAAACTGCCTCTATTCCATAAACCAATGAGAAAGACATTGCCCCGGTAGAGGTCTTGACAGACTTTCGATAAGCATAGAGGGCAAATGGTAACTTCTGATGCCAATCTTTATAAGTCTCAGTCATTTTCCCCACGATCTTCTGAATGTTCTTATTGGCTACCTGTGCCGTGCCATTCATTTTTAGGTGATATGGTGATGAGTTGTGGTGTTTGATCTTGAATTGACTACAGACCTCCGCTATTGTGCTATTATTCAAGTTCAATGCACTGTCAGATATAATCATTTCTGGCATCCCATACCAGCATATGATCTCTTTCTTTAAGAATTTGCTGACTGTCGACTTTGTAACATTGGCCTAAGAAGTGGCCTCTACCCACTTGATGAAGTAATCAATAACTACGAATATGAATCGATGCCCATTGAAAAATTTTGGTGAGATCGGCCTAATGACATCCATGCCTCACATAGAGAAAGGCCATGGAGAAGTTATAACATGAAGAGGTGAATGAGGCACATGAATTTTGTCTCCATAAATTTGGCACTTATGGCATCTCTTGGCACAACTGATACAATCTCCTTCCATGGTGGACCAATAATACTCGAATCTCATGATTTTCCTGGCCATTGTAAAACAATTAGCATGCGTTCTACAAACGCCCTCATAAACTCCTTCCAAAATCTTCTTAGCTTCAATGGCATCCACACATCTTATTAGCACCTGATCATTTCTTCTTTTATACAGGACCTCTACATCTAAGACATAATCATTGGCCAGTCTCTTCAGTGTCCTTTTATGATTCTCGATCGCTTGATCAGGGTATTCACGATTCTTTACGTATCATAGTATATCATGATACTAAGGGTGATCATCCTTTTCCTCTTCCTCGATGTTGTAACAATGAGCGGGAGCCTCATAAATACTCATCTGGATAGGTTTTACATCCTCTTGTTTGTTCATTTTGACCATGGAAGCTGAGGTAGCTAGGGCATTAGCCATTTGATTTTCATCTCGCGGAAGGTAGCAGAAGGTGATGTCATCAAATTCTTTAATTAACTCCAAGACTAGCCTTCTATACTCAACCAACTTAGGATCTCTTCTTTCCATTCACCTTTGAGTTGATAGATTACTAGTACAGAATCTCCATATACCTCTAGTACTTTGATCTTGCGTTCTATGGCTATACGGATACCCATGATGCATGCTTCGTATTCTACCATATTGTTCGTGCAATCAAAATCCAATTTAATAGTAAAGGGATAATGATATCCGTTTGGGGATACCAAGACTGCCCCGATTCTGTTACCCATACCATTGGAGGCCTCATCAAAGTTTAGTTTCCAGAGATGTTCTTCTTGAGCACCTTCTTCAGTGGTTGCAACATACATCAGATTTTCATTCGGGAAATCAAAGTTTAAAGGCTCGTAATCTTCTAGAGCTCTACTGGCTAGAAAATCTACTATTGTACCCCCTTTTACTGCCTTCTGGTTCACATAGACTATATTAAATTTAGAAAGCAAAATTTGTCATTGGGTCATCCTTCTATTTAGAGCAGTCAACTCTATTATATACTTTAGAGGTTCCATTTTTGAGTTGAGCCAAGTTGTATGGTACAACATGTACTATCTTAGTCATCGGGTTGTCCAGATTAAAGTGCAACACAACTTCTTAATTGGCGAGTATCTTGTCTCACATTTAGTGAACTTCTTACTGAGGTAGTATATCGCTATTTCTTTCCTTCCTGACTCATCATGTTGGCCAACCACACATCCCATGGAATTTCCAAATACTGCCAAGTACAGTATCAGCGGCTTATCTAGACTAGGTGGTGTCAGTATTGGGGCATTGGACAAATAATGTTTGACCTTGTCGAAAGTCTTTTGGCATTCTTTATCCCATACACCTGGATTGTGTTTCTTAAGGAGACAGAATATGGGGTCGCATTTCTCGATTAGTTGTGAAATGAACCAAGCAATGTAATTTAATCTCCCTAAGTGTAATACCCCAAAAATTACTACAGTAAGAAAGTAGGTATCCTTGATATAGTAATGTAACAGCCCGATTCTAGGCCTAGTCGGAACAGTGGTTTCGGGACCACAAATCCGATGAGAGAAAATATGATTATTATTATATTTTATGGTCTACAATTTTACGGGAAAATTTCGTAAAAATTTCGTTCGAAAATTTCGACATTTGGGCACTCAATTTAGTTAAAAGGACTAAATTGTAAAAAGTGCAAAAGTTGAGCTCTACATGTTAGAAGTGTCTAATTGTTATGAAATTTTAAATTTGAGGTCTTTATGTGGTAATTAGACCATTAGTTAGTTGATGGACAAAAATGGGCATAGAATTAAATAGAATTAAATGGGAAAAAGATGGTAAAATATGCTCATCTTCTTCATGGTGAACGAAATCAGCAAGGGGGGAAGCCATATTTAGGGGTTTTAAGCTTCCAAGCTCCATAATCAAGAAAGATGAGAAGACTACCTCAAACGGGGAAAAGAGAAGATAGTGGAGTAAATTGCAAAATTACAATATTTTGCACCGAGGTAAGTAAACATGTGATTTAATGCATTATTTTGATATCATTCAATATATGTTGGGATTTAATAGAATATAGAATAAATATTCGGCAAGATCCTAAAAATGTGGTTAAGTTGGGAAAGGTGGTAAAATGTTGAAAATATGGGTTCCGGTTGAACACTCGGAATAAGCCGAAGTATTTTAAATGTGAAGGGGGTTGCTAAGTGCTGGTTCCCTCAAGGGGTTGCTAAGTGTTGATTCCCCGACTCATTGGTGGTTGCTAAGTGCTGATTCCACCGTATCTTGAATATAAAGGGGGTTGCTAAGTGCTGATTCCCCCAAGGGGTTGCTAAGTGATGATTCCCCGATTCATTGGTGGTTGCTAAGTGCTGATCCCACCGTATTTAAAATGTGAAGAGGGTTGCTAAGTGCTGATTCCCCCAAGTGGTTGCTATGTGCTGATTCCCCGAATCATTGGTGGTTGCTAAATGCTGATTCCACCATATCTTTGAATGTGAAAGGGGTTGCTAAGTGCTGATTCCCCGAATCACTGGTGGTTGCTAAGTGCTGAATCCATCGATAACGGTTAATATTCCGAGTGTTCAACGAGTAAATTGGGAAGGTGAATATTTATATGTGGTGGACAAGCTTATAGGAGGAATACTGGGTTTGATACTTAATCGACCCATGTATAAGGTGGGATGAAATATCAAAAATACAAAAGAAACAATTTAAATACAAAACTGTTTTGAACAACAGCAGTTGGGAAACTTTGAAAAATCAACATAAATGATGGAAAATGAATTAGAGGTTGAATAATATATTAAATTGAAGCTGAATGAGTCTATTTTCATACGAAAGAAACAGAGCAAGAAAAGAGTTGTATATTTGGGGATATTTGAATTTATTTGAGACAGGGTTGGATTGATTCGAAATCCCCTATTCCAACTTTGGAAAATCACTAAAAATTGTACAAAAATAATTATGGCCTGAAATTTATATTCCTGGATTCTTTAATGAGTCTATTTTTAATAGAAACAAATGAGAACATTTTTCAAATTTTGTATAGGGAGTTAATTAAATTTTAGTAAAGGGAGGTCAGAACTGTCAGGCAGTGAAATAGGAGAATGTTTAAAGAATAAACTGTACTAATTGGCTAAATCAAAAATTCTGAAAATTTTATGGTGGAAATATATATGAGTATATTTTTGGAGAAAATTTACGGAATCCAATTTGGATCCCTGTAGCTCCAGATAAAAATAAATTAGTGACTATGACTCAGAAAAACAGCTTGCTGGAAATTGAACAATTGATGAAATTTAAGTGTGATTAAAATTATGTTACTATGTAATCATGTGAGGAAATTATTTATTTGTCATATGTTTACTTACTAAGCTATATGCTTACTCGTTTTTATTTTCCCTTGATTATAGTGACATCAATCAGTTCGGAACTTGGACGACGTCAGATAATCATCCACACTATCATCAACTTTTTGGGTATTTTGCAACTAATACTTTGGAAACATGGCATGTATAGATGACTTTATGTATTGCGGTTTAAATATGTATATATATAGTATGGTTCGGTTTAAAATGTTGGTGTTTGTTAATGGATAAATTGTGTTTGAACATACAACTGTATTTGGTTGGAATATTGAATATGTTTGGAATTGTGTTTGAAAATTTGCAGGGGGTTTTATGTAAAAATAAGCAGAAATGCTACCGAAATTTTATAAAAAGAAAATTAAATTTAAAAAATTTAGTAATACCTCATACTCAGTTCCGTTAAGGAATACGGGTAAGGGATGTTACATTTTAGTGGTATAAGAGCTATGGTTTAGTAGGTTCTCGGACCAATAAAATATGTGTGAAAGTCAATCTATACATGCCATAAATATATTGTGATAGTGTGATGATTTCTGACAATTTAAAATTTTGTTTTATATAGTAAATGGATCCTGACCAAAGTGTGGCAGATGATGTTGAAAGTAACACGCCGGCTCCCGCACAAGGGACCGCGCATGAAGAAAGTAGACATGAGACGCATAGTCGGATGAGGCTCGGGAAGCCTTCCTTCGAATGATGAGTAATTGGTATACAGAATTTGTCCGTACAAATTCGAATGTTCAACCTCCTCCACCCCCTCCTATTCCTCAACCGGTCCCCATAGCTCCACAAAGTGTTGAATTAGTAAGATCGAGTAAACCACCCGTTGACAAAATTTGGAAGTATGGGGCTGAAGATTTCAGGGCTAATGTTGATGATGATCCGGAAAAAGCAGAGTTTTGGCTGGAAAACACTATTCGGGTATTTGATGAACTATCTTGTACTTTTGATGAATGTTTGAAATGTGCTGTGTCTTTACTGAAGGATTCAGCATACCATTGGTGGAAAACATTAATATCAGTGGTTCCGAAAGAAAGAGTTACTTGGGACTTCTTCCAGGAGGAATTCAAAAAGAAATATATAAGCCAACAGTTTATTGATCAGAAACGCAAGGAGTTTCTTGAGTTGAAGCAGGGCCGGATGTCTGTGGCAGAAATGAAAGGGTGTTTGTCAGGCTCAGCAAATATGCCTAGGAATGTGTGCCCACTGAGGCCATTATGTGTAAAAGATTTGAAGAGGGATTAAATGAAGATATCAGATTGTACGTTGGGGTTTTAGAGTTGAAAGAATTTGTAGTACTGGTTGACCGAGCCTGTAAAGCTGAAGAACTGAGTAAAGAAAAGAGAAGAGCGGAGATTGAAGCTCGAGATGTAAGAAAAAGGTCAATGAGCAGGACATTTCAATCCCAACCAAAGAAGCTTAAAGGGATGGATCTACGATCAACTGGTTCAGATGGGTATTCACGTAGAGATCGAGGGAAATCATACCGCGGAGCTAAAACTTAAACTACCTCGATGGCAAGTGTGGGTAATGTGAGGAATACTAGACCTGAGTGTCAACAGTGTGGCAGGCGACATGCTGGAGAGTGTTGGGGATTCAGACGAGCTTGTTTCAAGTGTGGTTCTCAAGAACATTATATAAAAGATTGCCCTGAGAGAATAGAGGAAGAAAGATTGCAGAGAGCTAGATCGGGTGATATTGTTAGTAGAGGTAAACCACCCAGGAATGTTGAGAGCAAAGTCAGCGGTAAAAGTGTGGCGAAAGATATAGTTTGGACATCAGAAACTAGAGCGCCCGCCAGAACTTATGCCATACGTGCTCGTGAGGATGCATCATCTCCTGATGTAATTACTGGTACATTTTCTCTTCATGATATTGATGTTGTTGCTTTGATAGACCTTAGGTCTACTCATTCATATGTATGTGTGAATTTGGTATCTAGTAAGAAATTGCCTGTTGAAAATACTGAATTTGTAGTTAAAGTATCAAATCCTTTAGGCAAATATGTCTTAGTCGATAAGGTTTGCAAGAATTGTCCTATGATGATTCAAGGTCACTGTTTCCCGGCTAATTTGATGTTGTTACCATTTGATGAGTTTGATGTTATTTTGAGGATAGATTGGTTGATATTGCATGATGCCAAGGTAAATTGTAGACAGAAAATCCTTGAATTGAAGTGTGAAAATGGTGAAATTCTCCTGGTTGAAGCAGAGGAGCCGAATAAATTGCCTATGGTGATTTCGCACATGTCTGCTCAGAAATACTTGAGAAAAGGATGTGAAGCCTATCTTGCTTATGTGTTGAATACTGGTATAACCGGGTCGAAGCTTGAATCAGTGCCGGTAGTCTGTGAATTTCCAGATGTATTTCCAGAGGAGCCGCCTGGGTTACCTCCGATTAGAGAAGTTGAGTTTGCTATTGATTTGTTACCTAGTACTGCACCAATTTTTATTGCTCCGTATCGGATGGCTCCGACTGAATTAAAAGAATTAAAAGCTCAGTTACAAGAATTGACAGATAAAGGATTTGTAAGACCGAGTTTTTCTCCTTGGGGTGCTCCTGTGCTATTTGTGAAAAAGAAAGACGGCTCTATGAGACTTTGTATTGATCATCATTAGCTCAACAAAGTGATTATAAAGAACAAGTATCCTTTGCCGAGAATTGATGATTTGTTTGACCAACTAAAAGGAGCAACAGTGTTTTCAAAGATTGATCTGAGGTCGGGTTACTATCAGTTGAGAGTTAGGGAGTCTGATGTGCCAAAGACCGCTTTCAGAACGAGGTATGGCCATTATGAATTTCTGGTAATGCCTTTTGGGTTGACTAACGCTCCGGCTATTTTTATGGATTTAATGAACCAAATTTTTCAGCCGTATCTAGATAAGTTTGTGGTGGTGTTCATAGATAATATTTTAATTTATTCTCGGGATGAATCCGAGCACGCCAAACATTTGAGAATTGTGTTGCAGATTCTGAGAGAGAAGAAATTATATGCTAAATTTAGCAAAAGTGAGTTTTGCCTTCGTGAGGTTGGATTCTTGGGGCATATAGTTTCAAGTGAAGGTATTCGGGTTGATCCAAGCAAAATTTCAGCAATTGTTGATTGGAAGCCACCAAAGAATGTGACCGAGGTTAGAAGCTTTCTAGGCTTAGCCGGATATTACAGACGGTTTGTCAAGGGATTCTCGATGATTGCCTCTCCTATGTCTAAGTTATTGCAAAAGAATGTCAAGTTTGAATGGACCGATAAATGTCAACAAAGTTTCAAGAAATTAAAGGTTTTATTGACTGAGGCACCAGTGTTGGTACAACCTGAGTCAGGGAAGGAGTTTATAATTTATAGTGATGCATCGTTGAATGGTCTTGGGTGTGTGTTAATGCAAGAGGGCAAAGTAATAGCTTATGCTTCGAGACAGCTGAAACTGCACGAGAAGAATTATCCGACGCATGATTTAGAATTGGTGGCCATTGTTTTTGCTTTAAAAATTTGGCATCATTATTTGTATGGTGAGAAATACCGAATCTTCACTGATCATAAGAGTTTGAAGTATTTAATGAATCAAAAGGACTTGAATTTGCGACAACGAAGATGGCTCGAGCTAATAAAAGCTTATGAGCTAGTGATTGATTATCATCCTAGAAAAGCTAATGTTGTTGCTGATGCCTTAAGCAGAAAATCTTTATTTGCTTTGAGAGCTATGAGTACGAGATTAACTTTATCTGATGATGGTTCAATTTTGGCTAAATTGAGGGTTAGACCGTTTTCCTTCAGCAAATCCGGGAAGCTCAAAAGAACAACAGTGAGTTGCAAGCCAGGAGAGCTCAGTGCGAAGCAGGTGTTGACTCAGATTTTCGAATTAGCTCAGATGATTGTTTGATGTTCCGGGATAAAGTATGTGTACCGAGAAGTGATGAGTTAATTCAGACCATTTTATGTGAGGCACACAGTGGTGATTTGTCAATTCATCCAAGTAGTGTGAAAATGTATAATGATTTGAAGAAATTGTATTGGTGGCCAAGAATGAAAAAGGATATCTCGGAATTTGTATCAAAGTGTTTAATTCATCAACAAGTGAAAGCTGAGCATCAAGTACCATCGGGTTTACTTCAGCCGGTAATGATTCCAGAGTGGAAGTGGGACAGTATCACGATGGATTTTGTGACAGGATTGCCTTTAACTCCAAAGAAGAAGGATGCTATTTGGGTAATTGTTGATAGACTGACAAAGTCAGCCCATTTCATTCCGGTACGCATTGATTACTCACTTGACAGGTTGGCGGAGTTATATGTTGCTGAAATAGTGAGACTACACGGGGTGCCTAGGTCTATTATATCGGATAGAGATCCGAGGTTCAAATCGAGGTTTTGGATAAAGTTACAGGAAGCTTTGGGTACAAAATTGAACTTTAGTACTGCGTTCCATCCGCAAACTGACGGGAAATCAGAAAGAGTGATTCAAGTTCTTGAAGACATGCTCCGGTGTTGTATTTTAGAATTTGAAGGCAGTTGGGAGAAATATCTACCATTGGTTGAATTTGCTTACAACAATAGTTATCAGTCAAGTATATGAATGGCACCGTATGAAGCATTATATGGGCGTAAGTGTAGAACTCCTTTATATTGGACTGAGCTTGGTGAGAACCGAATTCATTGAGTTGACTTGGTGAAAGAAACTGAAGAAAAAGTGAAAATAATCCGTGACTGCTTAAAGGCTGCTTCAGATCGGCAAAAGTCATATGCGGATTTAAAGAGAAAAGAGATTGAGTTCAAGTAGGTGATAGAGTATTTCTGAAGGTATCTCCATGGAAGAAGATTTTGAGGTTTGGCCGTAAAGGTAAATTAAATCCACATTTTATTGGACCGTATGAAGTTATTGAAAGAATTGGACCTAAAGCTTATCGGTTAGCTTTACCAGTAGAGTTGGAAAGGATACATAATGTATTTCATGTATCGATGTTGCGACGCTATCGTTCGGATCCTTCACATATAGTTTCTCCTACAGAAATTGAAGTTCGACCGGATATGACTTATGAGGAGGAACCGATAAAGATTCTGGCTCGAGAGGTTAAACAGTTAAGAAATAAAAGTGTAGTCTTAGTGAAAATGTTGTGGCAAAAACATGGAATGGAAGAGGCTACGTGGGAACCGGAGGAAGTTATGAGGAAACAGTACCCAAACCTTTTTTCCGGTAAGATTTTCGGGGACGAAAATCCCTAAGGGGGGAGAATTGTAACAGCCCGATTCTGGGCCTAGTCGGAATAGTGGTTTCGGGACCACAAATCCGACGAGGGAAAATATGATTATTATTATATTTTTATGGTCTACAATTTTACGGAAAATAATGTAAAAATCTCATTCGAAAATTTCGACGTTTGGGCACTCAATTTAGTCAAAAGGACTAAATTGTAAAAAGTGCAAAAGTTGAGTTCTACATGTTAGAAGTGTCTAATTGTTATGAAATTTTAAATTTGAGGTCTTTATGTGGTAATTAGACCATTAGTTAGTTGATGGACAAAAATGGGTATAGAATTAGTGAAATAGATTTTTTTAAGGGCATTTTAGTCATTTGGTAATTAAATAGAATTAAATGGGAAAAAGATGGTAAAATATGCTCATCTTCTTCATGGTGAACGAAATCAGCAAGGGGGGAAGCCATATTTAGGGGTTTTAAGCTTCCAAGCTCCATAATCAAGAAAGACGAGAAGACTACCTCAAACGGGGAAATGAGAAGATAGTGGAGTAAATTGCAAAATTATACTATTTTGCACCGAGGTAAGTAAACATGTGATTTAATGCATTATTTTGATATCATTCAATATATGTTGGGATTTGATAGACCATAGAATAAATATTCGGCAAGATCCTAAAAATGTGGTTAAGTTGGGAAAGGTGGTAAAATGTTGAAAATATGGGTTTCGGTTGAACACTCGGAATAAGCCGAAGTATTTTAAATGTGAAGGGGGTTGCTAAGTGCTGATTCCCCCAAGGGGTTGCTAAGTGCTGATTCCCCGACTCATTGGTGGTTGCTAAGTGCTGATTCCACCGTATCTTGAATATAAAGGGGTTGCTAAGTGCTGATTCCCCCAAGGGGTTGCTAAGTGATGATTCCCCGATTCATTGGTGGTTGCTAAGTGTTGATCCCACCATATTTTAAATGTGAAGGGGGTTGCTAAGTGCTGATTCCCCCAAGGGGTTGCTATGTGCTGATTCCCCGAATCATTGGTGGTTGCTAAGTGCTGATTCCACCATATATTTGAATGTGAAAGGGGTTGCTAAGTGCTGATTCCCCGAATCACTGGTGGTTGCTAAGTGCTGAATCCACCGATAACGGTTAATATTCCGAGTTTTCAACGAGTAAATTGGGAAGGTGAATATTTATATGTGGTGGACAAGCTTATAGGAGGAATATTGGGTTTGATACTTAATCGACCCATGTATAAGGTGGGATGAAATATCAAAAATACAAAAGAAACAATTTAAATACAAAACTGTTTTGAACAACAGCAGTTGGGAAACTTTGAAAAATCAACATAAATGATGGAAAATGAATTAGAGGTTGAATAATATATTAAATTGAAGCTGAATGAGTCTATTTTCATACGAAAGAAACAGAGCAAGCAAAAGAGTTGTATATTTGGGGATATTTGAATTTATTTGAGACAGGGTTGGATTGATTCGAAATCCCCTGTTCCAACTTTGGAAAATCACTAAAAATTTTAAAAAAATAATTATGGCCTGAAATTTATATTCCTGGATTCTTTAATGAGTCTATTTTTAATAGAAACAAACGATAACATTTTTTGAATTTTGTACAGGGAGTTAATTAAATTTTAGTAAAGGGAGGTCAGAACAATCGGGTAGTGAAATAGGGGAATGTTTAAAGAATAAACTGTACTAATTGGCTAAATAAAAAATTATAAAAATTTTATGGTGGAAAGGTATATGAGTCTAGTTTTGGGGAAAATTTACAAAATCCAATTTGGAGCCCTGTAGCTCCAGATAAAAATAAATTAGTGACCATGACTCAGAAAAACAGCTTGCTGGAAATTGAACAATTGATGAAATTTAAGTGTGATTAAAATTATGTTACTATGTAATCATGTGAGGAAATTATTTATTTGTCATATGTTTACTTACTAAGCTATATGCTTACTCGTTTTTATTTTCCCTTGATTATAGTGACATCAATCAGTTCGGAACTTGGACGACGTCAGATAATCATCCACACTATCATCAACTTTTTGGGTATTTTGCAACTAATACTTTGGAAACGTGGCATGTATAGATGACTTTATGTATTGCGGTTTAAATATGTATATATATATAGTATGGTTCGGTTTAAAATGTTGGTGTTTGTTAATGGATAAATTGTGTTTGAACATACAACTGTATTTGGTTGGAATATTGAATATGTTTGGAATTGTGTTTGAAAATTTGCAGGGGGTTTTATGTAAAAATAAGCGGAAATGCTGCCGAAATTTTATAAAAAAAATTAAAATTAAAAAAAATTAGTAATACCTCATACTCAGTTCTGTTAAGGAATACGGGTAAGGGGTGTTACAAGTAAAATATGGAAATAAGGTGACAAAAAGGGAAATTTTGAGTTATGGAAACATTGGGAAGTATATTATGACATATAAATTTAAGAAAGGATTAAATCGTAAAAGTGAGAAAAGTTTTGTGGACCAAGAGTAAATACTCAAAATTTGAGGGGGCAAAGTATAAATATGAAAAATTTGAAGGACCAATAGTGCAAATATTTTAACGGTGGAATATTTTAGAAACTAAGGAAAATGGATGAATTAGGACCAAATTGAAAAGGTGAAGAATTTTGAAGGACTAAATAGTAATTTTACCAAATAAGTGATGACCCAAGGATGGAATTTTAAAAGATTATAAAGGGCAAAATGGTCAATTAGAGAGAGAACTCTAGAAGGTAATGATGATGTTGGTGATATTTTTAATTAATTAATTAGATAAATATTATTTAATTAATATTTTATTAAGACTTTTAGTATTATTTTATTATTAAATGATTAATATAAAAGGGAGGAAAGATGAAGAGAATTAATCATCTTTCCATGCATTTCACGTTAGAAGAGAAGAGAAGAAAGAAAGTTTTGCTTTCTTTACAATTTGGTCCTTTTACCAAAAATTCACTATTTTCACTTAGAAATCAAAAGAATTTCCATAGCCTCCAAGAGAGAAAAATAATAATGAGACTATGGGGAGTTAGAATACCAAGTTAGATTCATGAAATAGAAGCTGGAGGAGAGAGAAAATCAAGTTAAAGATTGAAATCAATAGCACAAGGTAAGAACATCAAGATTTCAATATATTTTGAGTTTGATATTATTGAAAAAGTATGAAATTGATGTTAATGTAGGGTTTTATTATATAAGGTTCTATGTTCTTGATATGTTAGTGAAAGGAAATAAGAGGAAGTGATGGAAAATATTGAAGAGAAAGGAAAGGAATGTGTTTTAAATTTAGTTATCAACATTTACACTAAAATAGTTTTGAGACAGCAGTAGTAGTCTGACTTTGAAAATTCACCAAAAATCGTAAAAATTGAATTAGAGGATGAACAAATATGGAATTAAAGTCTATTGAGTCTAGTTTCTCATAGAAGAAACGGTGTAAGTAATGGAATTGTAAGTCATGAGATAAATAAGGATCAATGTAATAGTATATGATGTTAACAAATGAAAGCCAAATTGAATTATAAATATTGAGAAATGAATTATTATTGGAAATATATTATCGAATTTAATACTCAATTTGGTTTGAATGCGAATCATTCTGTGGCAGAGGATGAATTGACGGATAAGACCATAACTGGGTTATGGCACTATGAACGTAAGACCATGTTCGGACCATGGCAGTGTTTATATGTGCAAGACCATAGTTGGACTATGGCACCAAAGAACGATGTACTCATATCCGTAAGTCGTTCTTTGATTCAGAAAGAAACGGTAAAAGACTTATATGATTGAATTGAAGGATTTATAGATTATTATTGGTAATTATCTAAAATAAATTTAACCAAAATAAATGTAACCATTGATATTTAAATGATATAACGGGTAAAGTTCTGAAGTGAGATAATATGAGTTTGAAATGAATTATTACCGATATGTACGCGAAATTCATGAAAATGATGGTACATGAAATATCAAAATAATGAAATGAATGATATATGCCTATAAAGAAATGACAAGAGAACGATATGTATCATGACATGTAAATGTATGATTATCTTTAATATGTTGATACAAGAAAATTTTGCATGATGAGTTTATATGTAATGTGTGCAAGTACACTAACCAGTGTTGTTGCTTGATGCTTAGGCAAGTGCCAAGCTATTGTTGAATGGTATTATGATTATTTATATAATGCATTGAATTGGAAAGTATTTAAGTGAAAATATGTTAGCGCTCACTAAAAAGTGGTAAGGTTTAGATTATGCAATTTCTTATAAAATGATTTATCATGTGATCAATTCGAAAAAGACTTTGGTTAAATGCATTAGCTTGTGACTGTGGTTGAATGATATGTTATGACTTGTGTGCCACGCATATGGAATAAGCACGGAAAGTAAAGAAATGCAAATGAAAATAAAGAATTTATGAAGAGTTAAAGTTATATAAAATCCTACTAAGCTTGGGATAATATGTTTAAGTGATACTGTGGATTTATTCACCTTGTGAGTTGATGAATATAGCTTCATGAGTATTATGGTATTAATATTGGATTATTCTTGATATGTATAGATTTCATATTTTAAATGAACTAATATGATTAAAGACTACACGAGCTTACTAAGCATTTATTGCTTACGTATTTGTTTATTTTTATTTACCCTACAGATTATCGAAAGCTTGATTGGGTTGGAAGCTTGTCAGAGATATATCACACTATCCATTGGTTATATTGGTATGTTTGAATGATTGGATTTTGGATATAGTGGCATGTATAGGTATTTTGTTTAATAATAGCCTATTTCCATTCACACGAGCAGAGACACAGGCATGTGTCCCCTACATCTAAAAAAAAGATTTTGAAAAGTTGAGAAACGACTGTATTTAATTTAAAAACTCTGGTAATTCTCTGTAACCCTGTTTCGGTGATGAATTCGAGTTAGGAGTGTTACACTAAGAAACTCCAGACCTCCTTTTGAGTGCACGGCGGAGGCAACTCCTGTATAGCCTTAACTTTGTCTGGGTCGATCTCGATCCCTTTTTTGCTCACTACAAATCCTAAAAATTTTCCCGACCTAGCCCCAAAGGTACATTTTGCTGGATTGAGCTTTAGTTGGAATTTTCTCAACCTCAAGAACAGTTTCTTTAGGACTTGTACATGCTCATTTTCTATTCGAGATTTTGTGATCATATCGTCGACATAAACCTTGATTTCTTTGTGCATTATATCATGAAACAGGGTTATCATGGCTCTTTGATACATCACTCCCACTGTTTTAAATCTGAACGGTATTACTTTATAGCAAAATGTTCCCTACATGGTTATGTATGTGGTCTTTTCCATGTCTTCAATATGCATCTTAATCTGGTTGTATCTGGAGAAGCTATCCATGAAGGAGAACAGTGAGTAACTTACTATGTTGTCCACTAAGATGTTGATATGAGGCAACGGGAAATTGTTATTCGGGCTGGCTTTGTTTAAATTCCTATAATCTACACACATTCGTACTTTCCCATCTTTCTTAAGAACGGGGACTATATTAGCTACCCACTTCGAATATTTAACTACTTGTAGGAAACCAGTATCAAATTGTTTCTTGACCTCTTTTTTTATTTTCAGTAGGACGTCGAGAATCATATTTCGAAGTTTCTATTAAACTGACTTGCATTCTTCCTTTATGGGGAGTCGGTGTACCACGATATTAGTATTTAGCCTAGCCATGTCTTGATACGACCATGCAAAGACATCTTTGAATTCTTGGAGTAACTCAATGAGGTATCGCTTTGTTTCTGCGGTGATGCAATCTCTAATATTCACCTCTTTCTTTTCTTGTCTGTCTCCTAAGTTCACAATTGCTACTGACTCTTTGTAAGGTAGAATCCATTTCTCCTCTTGTTCTACCATCCTTAACAAATCAGGAGATAGGTTACAATCTCGATCATTTTCAAAGTCCTGAGGTTTCTTTAGACACATATCTTGCTCAAAAGGAAATTCTGAGTCAGTAGTAGCATCGCTCATATCATTGATATCTGAAGACCTGTTATAGGAATGAAGGAAGACCCAAAGAACAAATGAATCTAAGAATAACTATCTGTGTGGTATGAGTATGAATGAAATGGAAAGAATAAAAGAATATTTGCCAAAATGAGACACAAAGATGCATTTTATTGAAATAAAAATAATGGACATATGTCTTTTTTATAAAAAGATTCTTATTACTCCTAGGCTTAGAGCAGTAAGTGTATTTTGAATATTACCCTGAATTAGTTCTAAAAATTATAAGGATCTCTTCCACAGTCCAATTGTTCAGAACACTTCTGGGGATATAAGGACAAATATCTGACGGGTTTTCCCTAATTTCTTCTTCGGATATGACATTGATGCTCAAGTTTCACAACGTTCCTTCCAAAATTTCTTTTTCTGCCATTATTCGTTCAGGATAAATGATTTCTCCTGACACAAACGTTTTGGATATATGGGGAAAGGTCATCGGTTCCCATTTGACTTCTCCCCCACTCAGTCGCGCTCTTCTTCTTTCTTGTTTCTTCTTCAACTCCCTCTTTTTTTGCCTCGCATCTGGCTTGTATTCTAAGCCAAAGCGGTCTTATTTTTCTATCAGCATGGGTGCCTTGAACCTTCCTTATAGGTATTTTTCGAGTCCTTTCCCAATTAAGGCTCCCTTTCTAAGTAAGTCTCCTTTTTCAATCGTCAACTACAAACCCATCCACGTAGTTTTTGATATTTTAGGCACGGGATCTTGCTTCCTTCAACAATGAAAGTTGCATTAATGAATTCTAGTGATCGAAAGAAATATTTTATTGCCTCATCATTCGCTCCTATGTATGGTGCGTCACTAGTAACGGATGCAATTATATCCTCTTCAACGCTTATTGTCACTAGTCAACTCTCTGTTACCAACTTAAGTTGTTGGTGTAGTGACAACGACACTGCCCCAGCTTAGTGAATCCAAGGTCTACCCAACAAGCAATTATAAGATGGTTTGATATCCATCACCAAAAAATCTACCTCATATGTGTTTGGGCCAATTAAGAGAGGTATTTCAAGCCTTCCCATTACTCTCCTTTCTGTACCATCGAATACTCTCACTATATTTTAACATGTCTTCATGTGAGAGTTATCAACTCGTAATCTGTTCAGTGTGGATAGAGGCAAGACGTTCAGTGTAAATTATTATCGATTAATACCCTTGGCAATGTATATCCTTTGCAGCGGGTAGTGATATGCAGGGCTTTCGTGGATCCCATGCCCTCTGGAGGTATTTCATCGTCATTGAAAAAGATGAAATTCTCAGTACTTATATTGTTAACCAGACAGTCTAGCTTATTCACAGAGATTTCGTTAGTGACATAAGTTTCATTCAACACCTTTATTAGCGCACTACATTGTGTCTCTAAGCTCAAAAGCAAAGCTAGTACTGATATGCGAGTTGGTTGTTTGTGTAGTTGTTCTACAACACTATACTCGCTATGCTTTAAGAATTTTAGGAATTCCTTAGCCTCGTTCTCAATTACTGGCTTGTTAACTGGTGATTCAAGCCTAGCTGTCTTTTCTTTTGTGTACTCAACTGCTACAGTTTTTCCTTTAATGGGCTCGGTTCTTACACTTGTAGGATCATAGCACCTCTCACTGAGCGTGTAAAAACTGATATCCTGGCCCTCTTCTGAAGTGCCAACTAAATTCTCTTCTCTTAGGATCATCATGTTGCAGTCATAATTCCATGGAACCCTTTTGCTATCTTTATAGGTAAAAGCCATGGGTTTCTGAATTATGACTCTCGGTACAGCTTGTGTTTCTGCTTTACTATTTCTCGGCCACGGCCATAAAATAATCACCACTAGGTGATTGACCTTAGAGACCTTCTCCGTTGATCCTTCCTCTGAGGCGCAGATGTCGCCTCCTTTCGAGCCTTTGACATCTTCAAAGAATTCCAACTCCTTGTTATCCATCAGACTCTGCACCAAAGCTCTGAATTCAGCGCACTCCTAAATTTCATGACCTTCTTTAGCGTGGAACTCACAGTATCTCCTCACTCCTTTGGGTATCTCTTCTGAATCTTGAACGATTAATCTCACGTTTATCATTTCTTGCCAGACCCATTTTAATGTGGATCTGACTTCTGCAACATCGATTTTGTTCCCTTTTTCTCTATTCTCAATTATCGTGTTTACCCCTTGATCTGAATGGCTGGGTAACAGATTTCCTGCCACATTAGGTCCTGATGGATCATCGTACCTTACGATCTCCATCTTGATAAACCTTTCAATCAGCTTTTTGAATGTAGTGCAGTTCTCAATTGAGTGTCCCATTATTCTTGCGTGGTACTCGCATTGAGCGTTTGCATCATACCATTTTAGGAAGGGAGGTTGCATAGGTTTCAAGTAAAACTGGGATATCACATGCGCATCGAACAAATTCTGATATAAGTCCCTATATGTTATCAGGATGGGTGTGAACTAGAGTTTTTCTGTGTTTGGTCTTGAGTTAGATTCTTGCCTTAAGGGGCATTGATGGCTGGTTGTTATTGTCCTTGGTTGGCCTACAGTGACCGGCTTTGAATAACATTTATAATGCACACTCGTGTTATTCACTTCATTTTTTTCTTTCTCGGGGCTGATTTTTTGGCATTTTCCCTCGCGTCTATTTTCCCACTCCTTACTGCATTTTCGATTATCTTTCCGGACATTACCATGTCTGAGAAGCTCTTGGTAGTACTTCCAACCATATGGTTAATGAACATAGATTTTAGAGTGTTTATGAAAAGTATTGTCGTCTCCTTCTCTAGAAGAGGTGGTTGGACTTGCATTGCCACATCTCTCCATCTCTGAGTGTACTGCCTAAAGCTTTCACTTGGCTTCTTTTCCATATTTTGCAGCGTAATTCTATCAGGTGTCATGTTTGTCACATGGTTATATTGTTTCATGAAAGTATATGCCAGGTCTTTCCATGAGTTAATTGTGGCACGGCTTAGTTGGTTGTACCACTTGGCGGCTGACCCGATCAAGCTATCCTGAAAGTAGTGAATTAACAATTGGTCGTTATTAACGTCTCCCGTCATTCTTTGATAAAACATTGTGATATGGGATTCAGGATAACTAGTCCGATTATATTTTTCGAATTTTAGAGTTTTGAATTTTGGTGGGAGCACTAGGTCAGGGATAAGCTCAACTCCTTAGCATTAACTCCGCAAAGGTAATCGATATTCTCCATAGCTCTGAATTTCTCTTCCAACCACTTGCACCAATCTTCTAGCCGTTTCGGTAATTCTACTCTTACTTTATCCATTTTTGTCATGTCGTCCAAATCTAGAACAACAGGGTTGGTCGGATTATCCCGGATATTAGAACCTGAACCCGTAGGGCCATTCAACGGTGCTGAGGTACCGGCTTGGTATTGTTGTGGTCTGATGGTAATGGGTACCCTTCATGGATATGTATCTAGTTGGGCTTGGACATTCACTAGGCAAAGTCTAGGGGTATATAGGGTCTTCATTATCATTCCTAGAGTTATTTACAGTACTTTTCCCTTTTTCAGTCCCATCGGCTAGCATCTGGGTCAACTGGCTTATCATGCTTCATTAGGACTCTTGTATTTGATCCCTCGTGTCTTGCTGTACCTTAGCTAATTGTTCTTGAAGTTGCTCTTGCAACTAAACTTGTATGTCTTTCTAAATTTGTTCTAATCTCTGTAACCTTTGATCCATGGCTCTGGTTTTACTGTGAGTACCATAATGATATTCAGTTAGCAAATTCTTATTGGTTTCTAGGGTAACTGTCATATGGGTCTTTTTATGAAACTTAATGCATATGATGAAATGCAATGCAATACTGATGAATGAAAAAAGAATGCAAAAATAGGCGTTGATTCTGATTCAATTCTATTAGAATAACTTAAATAGAAAACGAATCTCTTTACATTGAACAGATACATTTTACATAAACGGCCTTGCCCTAATACTCAAAGCCTTGACTTTCCAAAGAAGCCAAGCTAATTCTCAGCCCCAATCTAATTCTATTTCGTATTTTAAGCTCAATATATCAGCTTGAATCGCTAGGGTTTGCAAATGGTCGGCTACTTCCCGTATTTGAGTCACAGGCTCGCCCATGATGTGATCTCTATCTCTAATATGACATTGAGAGTGTTGGAATTGCACTTTCTAGTGTTCATTATTCGTTTCTATAAGTTCAACTTGAAGTTCACAATTTTGTAGTGCGGTCTCAAGCTCTTTTATCTTTTTTTCAACTCTCCAATCTTATTTAGGCTTACTTTCAACTCAATTGCAGAGTTACGACTACGATATTGACGCAGTGACCTTTTTAATTCTGCTACCTGGGCTCTTAATCCAACTTTTTCATTTTGTCTTTCTAACAAATCTCTTTCTAGAGCATCTTCTCGAAATTTTTTCCCACTAATCAGCTCTACCATTTTCTTCTTTGATCTTTTGTCACCATTATTTCGATGTTTTACCCAACCCGGTAGTCCTTATCGACTAACACAACTTCTTATAATCTATTTTTAGACTGTCCAAGTCTTCCTCAACTTTGTTCTTTCATTTTCTCATTTTCTTGGCTTCTAACTTCTGGACGTCGACGTCTAATCCTAGCTGCACCTTTTCCTCTTCCAACTGTTCTATCTTTTTTCAGCTCCGAACTCCTCTTTTCAAAGTCTTGCTTTATAATTTCCAACTCAGACGAGATCACTTGTAACTGCTATTCTATCGGCCGAGTGCTTTCTTAATTTTATACAAGGACATTGTCATTAACTCTTTTACCCCACCACCAATCATATTTGGGGGTCGTCATGGGATTTGCGACAAATCTTTTCATTCTGTGGGTTTAGTTCCAAGCGTTCGATATTTCACGAACCTTCTTCTTGTAATTATCAGCTTTGTACACGAACTCGCGCTGAGCCAACCCTTGCGTTGTTGGTATAAATTATTTCGATCTATACTGTCTCAATACAAGTAAAGGGGCATATCTAGTAGCTCCTTATATCCCGAGTAGAGGGACCCAGTCGAAGTCTCTACATCAATACAAAATCTCATCAGGGATCATCTAAGGAGCCCTCCATTCAATATCTTCGTCTTGGAGACTCTGGAGAATTGTCATCCATTTTTCTACAGAAATGTTATCTCGTCTTGGCGTAGCCACGAGTTCTTTCAATGAAGAGTAGTTCTCGGAGAACACTAGATAGGAGACCTTTTCTACCTTTCAAAAGTGGTTGTGAAACCAGGCTAGCAAGATTGTGCACACTCGATAAATCTTCCTTCACTCGCTCTCCGACATGCACTCGGTAATAGCCTGTTTTCAATAAAATCGAAACATAGTTTCGGGACCATAAATTTGAGTCTAGAAGAAATTTTATTTTAATATTATTTTATGGTCTATCGTATGATAGGAATATCGTATAAAAATTTCATTAAGAAAATTTTACCGGTTACATGTTTAATTTAATAAAAATGACCAAATTGCATAAAATACAAATATTGAATACTAGTAGCTAAAAAGACCAAATAGCTATGGAATTTGAAATTTTAGGTCCTTATATGACTAATAGACCATTAAGGGGAGTTAGTAGATAAGTATGATGATTCATCTATGGAAAATTAAATAAAGAAAAGAACAAAATTAGAAAGATGAAAAATAAAGATGAGAAATGATAAAATAATGAAAACATCATCATATTACCATATTTCCCAAATTAGTTTTACATGGAAACCCTAGCTAAGAGAAAAGAACTCAAGCAAGCTTACTTAGCTTAATTGGGTATGTAATCTTGTTCCCTTTTTAGTAATTTTATATTCTCGAGATCATAATAGTTTAATCTAGCTATCTCGGGGATTAATTTGTAAAGTTATTAAAGTATTAAAGTTTTGCCACGGATGAATATGCATGAATTATGAAATTTATGGTAGAAAATGAAAGGTTGTTGATAGATAAACAACTTTTGTAAAGTAAATTTTGATGAAATTGTGATTTAGGAACTAAATTGTAAAGATGTAAAATTTATGGAAAAATTCTGAATTTTATGAAATACATGGGTTGTTAATGTTACATGTAAAAATTGGCTAGGCTTGGAATAAGGATTAAATTGCATGAATTTCATTTTCCGAGCCTAGGGACAAAATCAAAATTAATTAAAAGTATAAGGGTAAAATGGTAATTTTTCCTAAGATATGAAGTGGACTGTATTGAATATGAATTTTATTAAATTGAGTTAAATTTACTCGTATAGATCCGGATAGACCAAATACGGAATTGGATCGAGGAAAAGAAAAAGTATCGGATTAGTAGATTACAATTTACGAACACTTGTCAAGGTAAGTTCGTGTAATCTAAATTGTATAATTATATATTTGAATTGAATATTGTATATGTGTGTTGTGTAATTGACATGTATGAAATTCAGTCACGTATCTGAAAATGTTCGATAAATATGAAGTCTCACTTGAATAAATGAGATTCGATGGATACAGGGTTCCCGAATTGGTTGTGGTCTAGCATATGTTGCGGACACACCACAGCTCGAAAGAGCATCCCGTTATTAGCTTTCATGAGCATCCTGATATATGACCCTCTCGAGCTTTCCGTTATATGGTTCTTGCGAGCTTCCCGTTAATAGCTCTTCGGAGCATCCAGATTAGTTGTGATTCTGCATGTATTGTAGATACACTATAGCTCTTATGAGCATCTTGATATATGGCACTTCGTGAGCTTCCCAATTAAAGGCTCTTTGTGAGTTTCCTGATTAGTGGCTCTCCGGAGCTTCCCGATATGGATTGCTTGAATATGGCTTGGAAATGGCCTTATTTCGTCCATACAGGCAGAGACACGGGCGTGTGTCTCAGCCGTGTGTGACACACGGCATCACATATGGGCTTGTGGTTTGACTGTGTGTCCCCTGCATCATTAAAATTCAAAACAGAATCCTCAGAATTAATCACACGGCTTGGCACACGGGCGTGTGGCTTGGCCGTGTGACCCATGTCACAGACTTACATAAGTACTAACACGAGCTAAGACATTACCATGTGCCCTATTTTTAATGCCCACATGGCCTAACCATACGAGGTGTGTACCTCGCACTTAGGAAAATTTTTGAAATTTCACGAAAAATTCTCTGAGTACCCGATTTAGTCTCGACTTGTTTCTAATGTATGTTTTGGGCCTCGAGAGCTCATATAAGGGACTTTATGAATAATATCTGACATGAATGTTAAATAATATGAAATGTCTTTATTTGATCTTTTTATTCTGGTAATGCTCTGTAACCTTGTTCTGACGACGGATACGGGTTCGGGGTATTATAATTTATTGGTATCAGAGCTACAGTTTAGTCGATTCTCACACTAACATAGCAAGTATGAGTCTAGCTATATATGTCATTATATAACCTATGACAGTGTGATATCTCCTGACCATTTTAAATGTGTTTATCATATAGTAATGTCATCCAACCGATATAAATCTGACAAAGCTGAGAGCAATTCTCAAGCTTCAGTTCAAATAGTAGCCTCAAGTAGTAGAAGGCCCGTTTATGAGGGTTAAGGAGGAGAGGCTAAAGAAGCATTCTTTCAAATAATGAATGAGTGGTTTACAGAATTTGTAAGAACAAATCTGGTTGTGCAACAACCTCCACCCTATCCTGTTTCTCAACCAATTCCCTATATGCCATAAGGCACAGAACTTGTTAGAGCCGGTAAGCCTCCTATTGAAAAAGCCCGTAAATATAGGGCAGAAGAATTCAGAGCTACTGCTGAAGATGATCTTGAAAGGGCCAAATTCTTGTTGGAAAATACTATTAGGGTTTTGGATGAATTATCTTGCACACCGGCCAAATGTTTGAAATGTGGTGTATCTCTGTTAAAAGATTCAGCTTACCAATAGTGGAATACATTGATTTCTGTTGTACCGAAGGAGATGGTCACTTGGGAATTTTTCCAAACTGGATTTAAAAAGAAATATATCAGCCAGAGATTTTGATAAAAACGGAAAGAATTTCTAGAGCTCAAACAGGGGAATAGGATTGTATCTGAGTATGAAAGAGAATTTGTCTGACTGAGTAAGTATGCTAGAGAATGTATCCCAACTGAAATAGCAATGTGTAAGCGATTTGAAAAAGGTCTAAATAAAGATATAAAATTGTTAGTTAGGATTCTTGAAATAAAATAATTTGTTGTACTTGTCGATCGGGCATACAAAGCCGAAGAGCTTAGTAAAGAGAAAAGACAGGCTGAGATGTAAGCCAGAATTTCAAGTGAAAAATTTACGAAAAAGACACAACAGTTAGCTTCAAAGAAATCGAAGAAATATCATGAACACTTTACCACTTCTACGGGGTATTCTGGGAGAGACAAAAGTATTCAATGCTCTAACTCGATACCTTAAACTACATCTGTAACAAGTGCAGGTAGTGTTGGAAATCCTAAACCTTGATGCAAGCACTATAATAAAATACATTTTAGATAATATCGTATGAGAAGTGGAGCTTGCTTTAGATGTGGTTCCTTTGACCACTATCTCAGATACTATCCGAAAAAGCTTGAGAAAGATACCGTACAGACTTCAAGGCCGAGTAACCCTGCCCCGAGAGGTAGACCACCTCGTAATCCTAAAAATGTGAATGGTAGCCAGGGTACGACAAAAAATTCAACTGTTAGATCTGAAGAATGAGCACCAGCCAGAACATATGGTATTTGTGCTCGTGAGGATGCTTCTGCACCCGACGTTATCACTGGTACTTTTTCTCTTTTTGATACTGATACAACTACTTTAATTGATCCTGGTTTAACACATTCATATATTTGCACGAATTTAGTGTCTAATAAAAATTTCTCTGTCGAGTCCACTGAATTCATGGTTAAGGTATCAAACCCCCTAAACCGGTATGTGATGGTGGATAAAATTAACAAAAATTATCTGTTAATGGTATGGGGTTATTATTTTTCGGTTGATTTAATGTTATTGTCATTTAATGAATTTGATGTGATACTGGGTATGGATTGGTTAACTCAACATGATGCCGTGGAAATTGTAAAAAGAAGCATATTGTGTTAAAATGTTAGAATGGTGAAATGCTTTGTATTGAATCTAATAAATTAGATAGGTTGTGTAACGTGATATCAACCATGTCAGCACATAAAATATGTCATAAAAGGGTATTATGCTTATCTTGCCTATGTGTTAGATACTAAAGTATCTGAATTGAAGATTAAATCAGTGCTAGTGGTATGTGAATATCCTGATGTGTTTCCAGAAGAATTACCCAGATTATGGCCAGTCAGAGAAGTGGAATTTTCTATAGATCTTGTTCCGGAGATAACACCAATATCTATAGCACCCTACAGAATGGCTCCTACAGAATTAAAAAGTTGAAAATATAGTTGTAAGAACTGACTGACAAAGGTTTCGCTCGCCTAGTTCTTTAGCTTAGGGTGCGCCGGTTCTGTTTGTTAAGAAGAATTATAGATCGTTGAGATTGTGTATTGATTACAAACAGCTCAATAAAGTTACAATCAATAATAAGTATCTACTGCCCCGCATTGATTACTTGTTTGATCAGTTGAAAGGTGTCACCGTGTTTTCAAAGCTGGATCTTCGTTCTGGTTATTATCAATTACGAGTGAAAGTGTCAAATGTGCCAAAAATAGCATTCAGAACTAGGTACGGACATTATGAGTTTCTCGTAATGCCATTTGGCTTAACTAATGCACCTGTAGTGTTTATAGATTTAATGAATAGAATTTTTAGACCGTATCTGGATAGATTTTTGGTGGTATTTATTATGATATTCTGGTATATTCCCGAGATGAAAATGAACATGCTGATCATTTGACAATTATTTTGCAAACTCTACGTGAAAAATAGTTGTATGCTAAATTTAGTAAATGTAAATTTTGGCTTTAAAAAGTCAGATTTCTGGGACATATAGTGTCGGGTGAAGGTATTAGAATTGATCCGAGTAAAATTTCAGCTATTGTTATTTGGAAACCACCGAAAAATATGTCAAAAGTCATAAGTTTTCTAGGATTAGTTGGTTACTATATGAGATTTGTGAAAGGATTTTCGATGGTAGCTTCACCGATGACATGATTACTACAGAAAGATGTGAAATTTGAGTGGTCTGATAAATGCCAAAAAAGTTTTGATTAGTTGAAAGCCTTGTTGACCGAAGCACCCTTTTTGGTTCAACCTGAATCGGGTAAGGAATTTGTAATATATAGTGATGCATCATTGAATTGTTTAGGCTGTGTTTTGATGCAAGAAGGTAAAGTAATAGCCTATGCTTCTAGACAACTTAAACCATATTAAAAGAATTACCTGATACATGATCTAGAACTAGTAGCTATTGTCTTTGCATTGAAAATCTGACGACACTACTTGTTTGGTGAATGTCATATATTCACCGATCACAAAAGGTTAAAGTATTTGATGTCGCAGAAAGATTTGAATCTGAGACATCGGAGATGGCTTGAACTGTTAAAAGATTATGATCTGGTTATTGATTATCATTTGGGAAAAGCAAATGTGGTTGCAGATGCTCTAAGTAGAAAGTCTATGTTTGATTTACGAGCAATGAATATCTGATTGTCATTGTCTGATGATGCTTCAATCTTGGCTGAGCTAAAAGTTAAACCGATGTTTTTGCAATAGATCTGTGAAGCTCATAAAAGTGATAGTGTGTTACAAGCTAAACGGGTACAGTGTGAATTGACTTCTGATTCAGAATTTCAAATTAGACATAATGATTGTCTGTTATTTAGAGGCAGAGTTTGTGTTCCAAATAATTCAAAGTTTGTACAGAAGATTTTATATGAAGCTCACAGTGGTACTATGTCTGTGCATCTGGGGAGTAATAAAATGTATAATGATTTGAAAAAGATGTACTGGTGGCCGGGAATGAAACGTGATATTTCTAAATTTGTGTCTAGATGTTTGATATGTCAGCAAGTTAAAGTTAAACATTTTCTATGGCTCAAGAGAGGGCTTCCCGTTTATGTACTTTTATGAGTACCCTTGAATATGAATTGACAGATTTCAGATTCGTACACTTTATGTGTACTACCATTGTATCCATCGATATTTTAAATGATTTAATGGATAAGATGATATGAGTTCAATATGAATTACTATGAGAAATACTTGAAATACAAATATATGATATGTACACGTTGATGGATACTTGAAGTGATAAATACTTGTATGTGGAAATTGAATATTGATGAGCTCATTCATGTTTCTTGGCATTTATGTGAATTACATGACTAACATGCTTGATGAGGATATGTGTTTAGGCAAATGGGCCAAATCAGTTTGAGTATGTTTATTTGCTTACCTTAAATGTAAATAAATGGTAAGTTAATTTCCTATTATACGAACTTACTAAGCATTAAATGCTTACTCTATTTTATTTCTTCTGTTTTACAGTAATTCAGAAGCTCGTTGGTTTAGAAGCTTGGCGGAGATCACTCATACTATCCATCGGCTTATTTCGATATAAATAGTAAATAAATTTTGGTTATAATGGCATGTATAGGTTTAAATAGCCAATGTTGTCATATAAATGTTTTGGTTATAACTAGCCATTGGAATGGCTTGTGATGAATGTGTTTTGATGTATATATATATATGAGATAATGTCATGTTTGATATGAGTGTTTAGTATGGTTGATTGATGGTAAACTTTATAAGCATGTCTATATATATTTTTGGCCAAATAGGTAGGTTTTGGATATATGAATTTATGAAGTGATATGTTATGCATAAGTCTTGATTTTGGCTTGGTTAAAATTTCTTGTATTGGCTTGAGAACATATTTAAGTGTTTGTGTAGGAGAAAGACAAATTTGGGTGAGAAATATGGCTTGGAAATGGCCTTATTTCGTCCATACGGGTAGAGACACAAGTGTGTGTGTCTACCGTATGTGACACACGACCTCACGCACGGGCGTGTGGTTTGACCGTGTGTCCCATGCATCATTAAAATTCAAAACAGAATGCTCAGAATTGACCACACGGTCTGACACATAGGCGTATGGCTTGGTCGTGTAACCCGAGTTAGAAAGTTACACAGGTTCTAATACGGGCTAGGACACGACCATGTTCCCTATTTCAAATGCCCACACGGGGTGTGTACCCTGCACCTAGGAAAAATTTTGAAATTTCGCGAAAAATTCTCTGAGTACCTGGTTTAGTCCCGACTTGTTTCTAATGCATATTTTGGGCTTCGAGGGCTCATATAAGAGACTTTATGAATAATATCTGACATGAATGTTAAATAATATGAAATGTCTATATTTGATCTATTTATTTCGGTAATGCTCTATAACCTTGTTCCGACGACGGATACGAGTTAGGGGTGTTACACACTCAAAGATCTAAAAATTTCAACCAAAATCGTCGGGATAAGCGTAACCCTTTTGTCAAGCTAGTCGAATAGATCTGAAACTGTATCATCTATGTGCCCTAGTGCTTTGGGGAAGATGACTAACCCGTAAATACTCAAGGTGAAGACGTCGACTCTTTTCTTCATATCTGGATGTGCTGGGATCAAATCCCGCAAACTTTTCCAATGGATGCATTTACTATCTCCCTTTTATTTAATCCAGGCCGCGATCCATTGCTCACTCATTCCCGTTATGCTCATTAGCCTTTTCAAGAAAGTCGGGACGTTGGCGGCTTTAGAATAAGCTTTGTCTGCTTGGATCCTCAAGCAACGGAGCAGAGTTGTGTACTTCTCTATAGTAGGCATCAAATCTACCTTCCCAAAAGTAAACCAGCTATAGGCGAGATTCCAATATTGGGCAAGAGCTCAGAATAAGTGCTTATCCACTTTGACATCGAGTAAATAAGGCAAATCACCATAGTTAGAGTAGAATAACTGATTGGTTTCGTCATCCTATTGGTCTCATACCTCGTTCAACTCTAGGAGATTATTCTGAGTCACATTGATGCGAGTGAAATCCCATAATTCTGACACGTACTCCTCCGTCAAGTTGTTACCCTTCTCTTGTTTTGTCTTCTAAGACCATATCCAGACGGTCGTATTGTCTTCCACTTTATCAAGAAATCATTTTTCCATGACAATCTCTCTATTTAGCAATTGAATATGAATCAACACCCTTTTCTATGATGAAAATGCAATGCAATCATAGTAAAAAAAAAAAGAAACAAGTCCGTACATTTCATACAAAGCTAGAATTTAAAGCAAGTAAGAAACAATAAATAGAGCACCTATTCGGGTGACCACTAGGGGTTTGGGTGTGGTTCTACATAGGGTGAGTTCTTAGGGATCATTATATGCGGTTTGGTTCTAAAGGGTTCCTGAACCAACAGATTTCTCGATCCTCACCCATTATAGGCTCATACGGACCGAGTTCGGTTCAGGGGAATACATTCCCCTATGGCTATACGAAGATGAAGGTCTCACGAAGACATAGGTACGAATGTATCCCAAAAGTGATCTACTATCCTATACAGAGGTGAAAACCTCACGAAGGAACAGCTCTTTACTCCCACTTAAAAAGGGAAAAATCGAGTGATTAAGCAATGCAATATGCGGAAATATACCAAGAAACTCGAACCAAGAAAGCAAACATATCATTATGTAACAAAGTGATGAAGACCACAAAAATGAAGGATGAAATGCAATTTTCAATTTTCGACATTAATACATCAAGTAATTAACTCGCGGTTTGACTCTCTTATTATGTCCCCAGTGGATTCGTCAAGCTGTCAAAACCTTTTTTGAAATTGACTTATATTTTGAAAACGAAAATGGGAGTTGCCACCAATCATTTTATCTACTAGGTGTGATCGGGTCACCTCATAATTTGATTATTTTAATAAGAATCTAGATTTACCAAAACGATGATTTTAGCTTAAAAATTTAAGAAAATGGGTTCGGGAGTCAGTTACGCACGAGAAAGGGTTAGCACACTCGTGACACCCAAAATTGGTACCTAGTTGATTAATTAGCGTCTTAATGTAGAAAGTTGAAAATTCAAAAATTTAAATATAATCCCTCTTTGCATGTTTTTAATTTGAATCATTTAGTTAAATCAAAACTTATATAAGAAGCCTTTTTATTTCGAGATAACGAAAAGGGTCATGTCCCGTAAGTTAGGGCTGATTTCTCGAATCTCTAAATAAGAACGTTGCCTTCGTTTTAAAATTTTCCTTTTACGCATCGAGTAAAAAGATAATATAACGATTAAAGTGAATTTAGTTTATTCGGGTATAGTATAAAACGGGCAAATACGTTTAAAGACAGTGTAGAATATAATGATAATGAAATAATATAAAATGGCTATACAGGTAGAATATTAAAATGATAAATAATAAATAAATAATAGAATACTATGATAACAATGATGTAATTATAATAATAGTAGTGGTATTAATAATTATATCATAATAATAATAAAATAAATAATGTAACTTAAAATAAAAAATTAATATAAAAAGAATAAAAATGCTTGATAATGAATGTAAATGTAAATAATGCGAGAACAATAAAAGAAATGATAACATAACAAAAATAAGATAAAAATATTAGCAACAATAATAATAAATAAACAGAAAATGTACAAATAAAAATGTAAATGACCTTATTTTTAATATGTAAAAAAATAAAATAAATAAGTAATAAATAAATAAGAAAATAAATAAAATAAAATAATTATAAAAGGTTAAAGTTAAATGAATAAAGGACTAAATCGAAATTGGAATGAAATTAAGAGGACAAATTGTAAAAAAATAGATTGACTAATAAGGATTAAAATGTAATGCGCTAAAAATAACAAGGGCTAAATGGGAAAATATCTCAAAACCCATGACACGTGTCATCCCCTAAACGGGTCCACAATGGTCCAAGGACTAAATTGCACAAAAACAAAACCATAGAGGAGAAAATAAAAAAATAATAAACAATAGGACGAAATTGAAAAGTAACAAAAAAGTGGAAGGGCCAAAGCAACAATTAGACCTCCCTTTAAAAAAAACACGGATCTTGCTAAGTAAACATGTCGGGTTGAAAAATTAGGGAAAAAAAAATTCATTCTGCCCACTGTTTTTTTTAAAAAATCCCTTTTCTCTTTTTTTTCTCTAAAAGGTTCTTCAGATCTGGCCATAGGCCTCCGTGGGCTGCCGCAGTCGCCGATCGCCGGTGACAGTGACCACCGTCTCTGGTGACCGAAAATCGTTCAAAAATATTTTAAAACCCTCTTTTTTCATATAACATAGATCTATGGACAAAATCCCCGAAAAAGCATCCCAAAGTTCAAATCAGTGATGAAACCTTTCGGTTTTTTGATTTTTTTTTTAAAAAAGAAGAAGAAGAAGGAAGGCCCTTACATTTTCGATCCCGCGAAGGGTTTTATTTTTTATTTTTCTTTTTCGAAAATAAATAATAACTGAAATAAAATAGAATACCTTTGTTTTTTTAGAAATTTTGTTGTTTTCTTTTTTTGTATTTTTCTTCTTTTTTCGTATTCGCTAAAAAAAATCCTTGAATACAATTTGTTTTCCGACTTTTATAGGCAATATATTTTTATTTTTTTTTACTGTTTCAATTGCTTGTGTTTGGTTTCTATCTTTTCTTCCTTTTTCCTTGCAAGCGGTGACAGTGGCAGAGCAGCTGATGGTGGCAGGCGATAGGGTGCGGCGGCAGCTCTAGGCTAGGGTTTCTGTTTCTTTTCTGAAACAATTTAGGTGTTGGACCTATTGGGCCATTAGGGCTTTTCTTTGTTTTCGGCTATTTGGGCTTGTAACTGGACATTTTTTTTATAATTTGGATATTATTATTTTTGGTTTAATTTTTTTTATTTGTTTGTAATCTGGGCCCGGGCTAAATTGGGCCATTACAGACTGTATTAATTTTGAATTCCTCTTAATTTTTGGTAAAGAGACCTCTCTAATTCCTCTTAATTTTGAAATTGACCCTTCTTAGAAAAATAGAAGCAATTTAATCCTTGTCAATTTCAAAAGCAAGCAACTAAGAACAATTAATCATGATTTTAATGTCTTCCATTAATTGTATATAGTTTTATTGGTATAATAACAAATTTAGTCTTCTATATCTACATATTTTGTCATTTTGACTTTGATTCTAAAAAAATTTTTAAAATTTGGCCTCAAGATTTATACATTTACACAAATGTTGCAGACTAAATTTATTAAATTAGGAGCAAATTGACAAAATGTGTAAACTTTGAGATCTAAATTTGTTATTATGTCAATCAAAATTTGAGCAAATTGATAAAAAACAACAACATCGTAATTAATTGTCCTTAGTTGCTCACTTTCAAAATTGACAGGGATTAATTTGCTCTAAATTTTTTGAGAGGAACCACTTTGCTCAATTTTAAAATTGAGATGAACTAGAGAGATTTTTTACCAAAAATATTTACATACCAAAATAAGAAAATTATATAATTTAAGATCCAAATTATGTATGTGAAGAATGGACAAGACTCTTCCCTTCATAATTTTCATTTGTAATGTTGTTTTTCATAATAAAAATTTGCATAAGTGAAAGAAATTTTCTTTTCTAAGTTTCGATTAAATTTAAAATCATAAAATTAAAATTCGAAAATTTACTCAATTAAATTTCTTATAAAGAAAAAGAAAAGAGGAGGGAGCCACCATCATCATGCCAACATTCTAAATGAAACTTCTGGGATCTTTTCTTTTTCCACTTTAACTTAGATCATGTGCTCAACAGCTAATTACCAAATTTATAGATAAGGGTCTTGGCTATTGATGAATTTTTATTTTAATCCCTTTAAAGCATTATGAGATTATAAGTAATATCATAGTAAAAAGTATATTTTAGTCCCTTAAAAATAATAAATTTTAAATTAATCGCTTTAAAAATTATAAAAAAATAAGTTTATGATGATTGAATTATAATTTCACCTCCTTTAAAATAAAATTTTCACTTTGTCACTAGATAACAAATTGATTAATTGAATTAAATAATATAATATAATCTTTCTTTTACGGTTCACGAAGATTAATTATTTTGAAATTTATGATTATCTCTCTCAACAGTGTTATCTAAAGGCAAATAAAAAAGGGGAGCAGTAGGAGCTCCGCCTCCCAAATGAAATATCGCTTTTTAGTTCTTTTACAAATGATAAAATTAGAAGTTTACATGTGATAAAATTATACGTTGATCCTTGAATATGAAAATATTTCTATTTAGTCTCTTTAAAAATAATAAAATCATAAGTTAATACAAGATAAAATTACGCTTTGATCTTTTATAAATTTTATAATTAAATTCTGATATCTCTAAACCCAATTCTATATTCGACTGATGTTATCTTTAGAGTTCAAACATAATTTTTCTCTTTAAAGTAAATCATATCTTACCGTTACACTTTTCTTTTCCTTTTTATAGCTTTCACATATTAGCCATAACAATTTTTGATAATTATATTTTGGGTATACTACAACATTAGTCACTTAATTATATATAAATTTTTGTTTTGGTCATTAAACTATGAAAAGTTATAATTTAGTCATTAAAATTGGTAAGATTATTTTCTTTAGTCATTCATCCGTTAACTTTTAATAGAATGGTGATGTGGCGCTAACTAAGATAAATTTAATCCACCTAAATATGTAATGTGTATTTTATAGTTTCCACATAATTTCCTTGTTAAATCAAACGATGCGTTTTACAGTTTACACTAATAAAAGCCATCTCTTCAGCTTCTTTCTCCTTTACCCTCTACTGCTCTCTTCAAAGTTAATTGAAAAATTAAACTAAACCCAGAATTCGACACCCACAAATTTCAAGCCACTGTACCCCCATCACAAGTTGATCTAAAACTTTGACCCATAATAATTTTCACCTAAACTCTTCAAATCCAAACTTTGTTTCAAAGTTATTTTGTGCCTAAGTACTCGAGAACACAAGAAGGAAAATGTAAGTTGTGATATAACAATTATTACTGTAAGAGTGCGTGCATTTATTTCTAAATTCGAAAATCCTGCATAAAATAGTGAAAGACTGATAGAAGAACAAGAAAGTCTAAGACAAAAAAAAAAAAAAAAGTGAAAACTTAAATGGAAATTTATAATATTAGTCTAAAAAATGATTTGGTGATTTTTTTTTAGCTTCACTGTAAATGTATTCCTTTTTCGATAACTTTACAAAATTTCTATTTATGAGCGTTAGTGGAGTTAAAATGATACTCCCACTCTCTTAGAGTCAAAAGCAAAGAACTTGAAGATGAAGATTACTTACTACATTCAATATTAAAGTAACTGATATCTCCAGGTTAGCTTAGCAATGAAATTTTTGAAGGTCAAGTCAAATGGTTTAAGAGTTATAATTCGGTTTAGCTGTGAATAATATAGAGGTTGGATTTGAAGAGTTTACTAGGGGTCAAAGTTTCAGGTTGACTTGTGGTAGGGGTATGGTGGCCTGAAATTCGTGAATGTCAGATCGTGGGATCAGCTTTGAAGAGAAGAGGTAGAGGGTGAAGGAGAAAGAAGCCGAAGAGAGAGATTTTTTTTTTTTTTCATGCAAAACGCACTTATGTGAAAATCATAAAATCCACATGGTATAAAATCCACAATGCCACATTAAGAATCAACAGACGAGTGACTAAAAAAACAATCTTAAAAACTCTAGTGACTAAATTGTAACTTTCTATAATTTAGTGATGAAAATAAAAAACTTAGATATATTTGAGTGACTAATACTATAGTTTACCCTAATATATTTAAAATCCAAACATCAACACGTGGAAAACAGCCAAACGACAATGATTCCCCTACAATTTTTTTCTTACATTCAAATTCAACAAAGATATTTTTGTTCTTCCTTTTTTACCCCCTAAAAAAACCAGCATAAAAAATAAAAAAAACCAGGCGGGGAAAGAGCTTTTTCACTTACCAATTACCATAGGGGTAAAAAAAAAACAACCACCATTTTTTAAGCGCATCCATTGGGCTTAAACCCGATCCGAGAGCCCGCTAAATCATAAGCAACCAGAAAACCTTGTTGCTGGATATTTCCAATTATGGATAAACCACTCATGGTACCGGCGAAAGCAAAGCAAAATGTCCCACTGCTATTGACCGGAATCAAATAGTTCGTCGCCGGTAATGACACGTCAGCTCCTCTGAAATGTAACACCACTGTCGGTACTTTAACTGAAGTCTTACCGGAAAAGTCGTAACATGTGTCGAATAGTGAGAAAGCGGGCGCCCGTTTCAGGTTCGATGCCCCGAGACGGAAAGCATTCCTTAATGCGATGTAAGCGGGTCGGGTCAGACGGGTGACGGAAGTTCCCGAATCGATGATGACACCACCGTTACCGTCCCGGTCCATTTTGAACAACGACGGTCTGATTTTGGGGACACGTGTCCCACCAACACTGATACCCAACAGTTGGACGTAGTAAAAAGTGTCGAGCTTTGGGTTCGTTAACAATGGAGTAAACACGGCGGTTCGAGGAATCGCCGTGTCGCCGAAAAGCAGGGACGACGGTTTAGAAGAAGCGGACCGGTCGGCTAAACAGTAAGAGAACTTCCGGTTGAGTCGGCGTCCGGTTTGGGTAGGAAACGATAATCTTCCACGACCGAGACCTAATAAACCGGCGGCACCGACGAACAAGCCTTGGTTGTTGTGACCACAGCCGAGCGCCACGCGTCCAATTCGGTTCATTCTAAACGTCAACGTTTCGGTCGAGAAATCACCGTACGTAACCGAACCGTCGCCGTAGGATACTTGGTAAAGACACATTCGACGGTGGTTACAACCCGAAGAATCTAAACTACGGCAAAGTTGGGATCCACAGGGAATACCGGAAAATGACCGTGATTTAGTCGGGTCAAATATCGGGTCGGATTGAGAGTAACATTTCTTACAAGGCGAACATTGGACCCAAATGACGTCACTACCGGTGTCAAGCACCATGTAAAGATACCTCGGCGGAGTACCGACGCCGAGGCGCGTGAAATACTCTCCACTACCTTGAGCGAGTCCTGAAATAACAGAGCTACTAAACCCAGGACGCCTTCCGGGGGCGCGTGGATGTTTACGAGCAACTGCTTTTGAAACGAGGGAGTTGATTGTTTCTGCACGGAGCGCGTCGCGTTGGAGGCGGAGGTCGAAGAGTCTCTCCGGTGTTTCTTCCGATGACAAAGCGTCTAAATGGTGCAACTCCAACTGCAACCCCAGCGAAGTGTTGGAATTAACTGTGTCCAAATCGGAAGTTTCAACGAGAGAGTTGAAAGGAAGGTCGGAATCTTGCCATGATAGAACTGGCGCCGACGGCAGAGGGTGGAGAAGTAGGGAATGGAGCTGGAAAGGGGAGGAAACAGCAGCGGAAAGAGAAAAGAAGAGGAGAATAACGGAGGAGGAAAAGAGAAGGGTGGTCTTTGATTTTTCACCCATTGATTCGAGTGACAGGGAATGAAGAGGAAAGAGAGAGAAGAATCAATGGCGAAACACAGTGATTTTTACACTTCGCAGATGGAATTTAAATAATTTCATTATGACCCAAATTTTGCGAATTAACATCATTATTACAGTAGTTAGTGGCTTTATCACGTTCTGCTTCAACTGTGTTTTCTTGAGTAACAGTTTAATTTGGGATAATGACAAAAAAACCCCTGTATCTGTATTTCAATTTGTCCAACTTTTATTCTCTTTATCAATTTGGTACCTCAGAGAAATAGGGACTTGAATTAAATTTTCTCTTATATTTTTTTAAGCTCAATTTTATTAAATAAACAGAAATAAAATGACATGTTTCCTTCTAATTTAGTGCCTTTTATTTTTTTTAAATTTAAATTTTTAATTAATTAATTTTACATTTTCAATTTTCAATTTTAATAATCTTCTCTCTCAAATGAAATACATGAAGAGATGTCCCCTCCGGTCATTGGCACTGTCGCCGCTGCCTTTTACGGTGATCGAATGTTTCCTTCACCCATTCGCTTCTCCTGATTCAGATATTCCAAAACCAACCAAACGGAAAATTGAAAACTTTTCAGCTTCTTTTGACCCAATCTTCACGCTACTTTGGCCATCGCCGGTCAACCATCAACCGAGGAAATCAAAGTTGATCCAACATGTTTAACCTAGAAATCAATAGAAACGCAAAATCACAAACCTTGAAGAGGAGGGTGGTTCAGTGGCCAATCCCAACAGTGAAGAGGCAAAGGAGGAGATGGACAACATAAGGCAAACCAAAGTTGATCCAACGGTGGAGATTGGGGATCGGATGAGAGAAAAACCGAATTTCAAGATTCGATTTGAGCATTTGGACTTGATTTTCGGGGAATTTAAACACACAAAGGTAAAGAGAGGCTTTGGGTTGTTATTTGGAGGTGCCCGTGTCGGAAACGATGCCGGAGACGACGCCGGAGTGGCAGTGGCGGCTAGGGTTCCAAAGGAATGTTTTGAGAGGGAAAAAAAAATCTCAAGATTTAGGGTTAAGTAATTAAATGAAAAGAAAATAAATTAAATGCGTATAATTACTTGGTAATTAAATGAAAAGAAAAGGAATAAATTTTAAAAATTGTATAATTGTTTGTAGGTCCCTTGTTTTGACCATTTTTTTCCTGACAAATAGTGTCAATTTGTGTCAGGAATTATCATCGTTTGAGCGAGGCAAATTGAAATTATAGATACCACATTGGAAATTTTGCTAAAGTATGATGAGATTTGTTGCCATTACCCCTTTTGATTTTTGGTAATATATTTTTTTATTCTCTTGTCTTTACTATCTATATTCACGATTCGTAATTATCCCTTTCAACAATATCATCTTTAATACTTCGTTTTGAATAAACCATATTGGTAGCCACCCAACTATTAGTGGGTTTCTTTATTGTCATTCAACTATGAAAAAAATTATAAAATTCTCATCCAACTATTCGACTAGTTTTTTTGGTCACCAACAATTAAGTGTTAACGAAAAGATAACATGACAATTTTTAAAATTGGCATAATAATAAATTTAATTTTCAACATTTATATATTATCTAATTTAGTCCTCGAGGGTGAATCTTATAAAACTAGTGAAGAGTGAGTCATCTCAGCCATTAGTTTGAAATCCAATGGTGGAGAATCAGAATATCAAGAGAAGAATGAGAAAAGGTGAAAATTATGGTCTTTGGCATTTAGGTGTTTCGATTTTATGTATATTTTTTTTTATCAAATTTAGCTAATAAATTTGTTTGTTTTAAAATATTTTTAGGTGAAATGATCACAATGAAAAATAAAACTACAAAAAAGACCAAATTACATAACATGTAAAACATTGATCGTTAACTTTTTTTAGAACCAAAACTAAATTGACAAAATGTATGAATGTTTAAGTGTTAAAGTTGTTATCATACCAATTTTAAAAATTGTCATGTCATTTTTCCGCCATCCATTTAACGTCTAGTGACGAAACAAATTATTGAATAGTTGAGTGATATTTTGTAACCTTTCATAGTTGAACGATCAAAAAAAATTTATAGTTAGGTGACTACTAGTGTAGTTTATCTTTTCGTTTTTTAGTAAGTATTTGATATCTTTTATAGTTTTGAATTAAAATTTTATAAATGAGAAAACAATGATAAAAAAATTTACTTTTGTTAAAATATTCAACTCGATTTAATTTCTATTTTAATCGAAATTTAATATAGAAATGCTTTATACCCAAAATAAAAATATTGGACTAGTAATGCAATTATTGCATATGAAATCTATTAAATAAAAGCACTACTAAAGATGGCAGTTCCATAGTGGAAATTACCCTCTCTCTTTTTATCTTCAAAAAAATCAGTTGTAATTTGATTTAGATGTAATTATAATACATATATTTAATATATTTAGTAATAATTGTAATTAATAGATTTTATTCATATTAGAATAATGGGTTTCAAAATTATTTTAAAGATTTTTAATTAAAATATGCTTTTTAAGTTTATGTATTCTTTGTATATTTTAGATTTAATCCTACTTATGGAATTTTAATTTCTTTATATTTTAGATTTTAAAATTTATATATCTAATTATTAACACTAACAAAATTCATCAACATGAAATTTTGAAATTAAAAAAAGAAGACTAAATTCCTTATAATTACTATACAAATAATTATACATTCTAAAAACTACTTTATAATATCTAAACACATCCTAAGTTTTTCTCTTATAAAAACATACATATTCATTAAGGATGGCAAAAAAAAAAAAAAAAATCCGAATCCGACCGGTTGTGACTCGATCCGAAATATTTACAAAAATACCTTTATATTCATTAAATAAATATATAAAATATGTAATTGAGACTGTGCTTGTTTTCAGCGTCGTACATACTCGTGACTCACCTAGATTCATATCTTCAGCTACACACATCCCAATCTTTGTTTCTCCTTTACAGCCTTGCAAGATTCCTTAATCTGGAGCTCAAACTTTTTGACTCTATAATTTCTTTAATTTATTTACTTTCATATAATTATTTTCAAAACTTATATACTGATTTTAATTAGATTAAAATTAAAAACTTTTTGTAACTTTAAAATTTAATTTTTATAGTTTTTTCGGTTAAATCCAAATTTAATACAACATCATTTTTTAATTACATGATTGTTAAGTGAATTCTTTATTGTATTTGACCAACAAATTTAACAAAAATAATAATAGTGTTAATATCCAAAATTAAAAATAAAAAAGACTTAATTCTTAAAAATAAAAATACAATGATTAAATTTTAAATTTTTTGAAAAGTATATAAATTGATGTCATATTTTAACATTTACATTAATGTTTTAATATCCGATGTGTTTTTTTTTATTTCCAAATTAAATCTTGAACCCAAAAATGAAAATAATGCATATAGCGTGTATGTAACGTTATATTTAGTTAAAAATATTAACTTGCGAGTTAAGAAGACACCCTAAGAGTTAGGGTGTCAATGAGTTTGAATCGATGAGACTACATGTTTGACTTAAATTAGATATTTGTTATTTACACATTACACATATCCATGGACGAAGTCAAAAAATTGTTTTAAGAGAAGTAAAAAATAAATAATAAATTATTGGAAGGTTCAAAGCAAGGGTGGAGCCAAGGGGGTTGGCAGGGGCCTTGCCCCCCTAAAATGGAACTGTTCATCTTTAAATCTTTTATAATTTTAACAATTTTAAATTAGTTTATGATAAAATTACACTTTACCCTCTTAAAAATGAGAAAAATTTGATATAATCTTTTAAAAATTATAAAGATATGAAATTTCACTTTTGCTATCGTAAAAATATACAACTTAATTTCGACTAGGGGCGAAGCCAAAAAACTTTTTTAGGGGGCAAAATTAAATTATAATTTTTACAATAGTAAAAATATAATTTTAAAAGGATTAAATAAAAATTTTATTATTTTTAGGGAGGACAAAGTGCAATTTTATATTTATTAATCTAAAATTTTAGGGGCCGGGGTCGGGCCTCTGCCAGCCCCTTAAATTCGCCCCTGATTTCGACTCCCCTCAAAATTTTCTAACTCTGCCTCTAGGTCAAAGTGCAGATTTATCACTATATTAACATATAATTTCATTAAAATTTAAGAGACTAAATGAAAAATCTATCATTTTTTAGAGTCCAAGACGTCTACTTACCCCCTTATCTTCGTCTCTGTACATATTCATTTTCTAAACATGATAACATATACTTACAATGAGAAGACACTCATTCTTTAAAGGCCTTATTGACACCCAAAAAAAGGTCAAGACACTCTCAACTCTCCTCTCCAATCCTTTTTCGATGATTTACAGTAAATGAATGAACCATCACAAACTTTCATAACCTTCTCATTATATCAAAAAAGTATATAACAAGACACTCCATTATTCACGAATAAATACTCCACTCACAAGCTTTACACGTATTTGTAAGAACATGACACATCCTTCTGATGTTGATTCTTTGTGAGTTTACAGGCACATGCAGCATGGCCCCATTATGTTCAGAGCTTTGTGATATGCGATACTAACAACACATAGATGCAACATTATCTCTAAGATATTTAATTGATAGGTTCATTATACTAAACATTTCTAATACATTGTCTAAAGTTAGATCTTAATCGTTAATTTAAACATTAAATGTAACTTAAGTATGATTATATAAATTAAATTTTAAATATGTTTGTGTTTATTGTATGAACGACTTAAATATGATGTGTTAAAAATATAGATAGGGTCAATAAAATTTAGAAACGCTTTTACCTTTTTTTTTTTTCTTTTTACATGCCAAATTAATTCAAGTTGTATATGTAATAAACATACATAGTTTATGGTTTTATTCATGTGTTTAAAGATGTTTAATATCATATTTAAACTAAGGCTAAAAAGTGAGAAATTGAAAACCAATTCGAACTGATGTATTTAGTTGAGTTTTGGAAAAAGAAGTTAAAAAACCATGGTTGCCCAAAACAAATAGAATTCTATTTTTTAAAATTTTTTTATTATTTTATGATGAAAAATAAATATTTTATATTTAAAATTATGAAAAGTATTTCATTTTTATATAATTTATTTACTTGAAAAACTATATATTTTTTATAAATATTTATAAAAATACTTTGAAACTTCCGAATAATGTTTAAAACCCATAAAACAAAACCTATTTTGTTAAACAAGTCCAAAAACTTAAAACCCAAAATTGATATGAAAAATCTGAGGCTGCGATTTTAAATTAGCTAGCCTTAATAAAATCAGCTGTGAATGTAGGTCAGCGAGCTGTTAGGAGTTGCAATATTAAATCAGCTAACTCAAATTATCAGAGGCTGCGATCTTAAATTAGCTAGCTTTAGTAAAATTAGCTGTTAACGTAGTTCAGCGAGCTGTTAGGAGTTGCGATCTTAAATCAGCTAACTCGAATAATCGGAGGTTGCGATCTTAAATCAGCTAGCCTTAGTAAAATCAGTTGTGAACGAAAGTCAATAAGCTGTTCGGAGTTGTAATCTTAGATTAACTAATTCACATGATCAGAGGCTGCGATTTTAAATAAGCTAACCTTAATAAAATGAGTTATGAGAATCGAACGAAATTAAATCAAATTATCATGGATGATTTCAATCACATTGAACCAGATTCATCCCAAATTTAAACTGATATTTAATATCCAATTATTGACAAAAGAAACCAATTTATTTTATATTGATAATATAAAAACTCAATTAAAATGTTATTAATTTACATGGTAATTAACTCTTAATGAAAAGAAAGAAATAAAAATAGGTCATGTACATGTAATGATGGATTCATAGAATTAGTCAAAAAGTTTCTTGGTGGGTTCTATGATTGAGGGTACTATATATGATCCAATCCATCAATCATTTATTGCTATTTCTTTTCATATGATTATTTGAACATATATATTAAAAATATCACCATGCCCTTAATTGATATAGGTAAAGATTAAAATATTTTGGTCTCACTTCCAACAGACATGTTCTTGTTGCATTAATGAAGAAAATGGTAATGTTTACACAAACTCATGTTCTCCATTTCCTAGTTTTCATCTTTTGATTCCACAACCCCATAATTAATGGATTCTCCAATTACCATTGATGAGTGCAGATAATTAGCAAAAGTTATAAACATCCATGATTGCTATCAAGAAAGAGTGCTCTAATTAATAATAAGCAAAAGGAGGGGTCAAGTTAGATATTTTATTTTGGAATGATTATGTTAAAATAACTTAGATATAAGGGGAGAAACTAGTTATTTTTATGAAACAACTTTAAATATTATGAATTTATGAATTAAAATTTAAGTAATTTTATTTTTTTGATCTCTAATATTAACTGTCAGATCGACTTGGACCTAAAGTATGTCCTTCTACTTGTCGATGGGTACTAATCCACTGTACCAATCATCGAATCGCCACTTGAAGGTTGTCAATTAGACTTAAAAAAAAAAAAACCACTTAACAAAACAAAGACTTGAATAAAACTTTTGAATAGTTAAGAGACTTAAATGAAAGCTTTCAAATAATTCAGTGACTATTTTATAATTTTTTAAAGTTGAATGACCAAAACATAAATTTATTAATAATTTAGTGACCTTTAGTATAAATTACCTTTAATAATAAGAAAAAGGTAAAGTTAGATATTTTGTTTTAGAACGGTTGAGATGAAACTAAAAAATATTAGAAGATTGAGAGTAGAGTTAATTTTTTATGTTAAAATAACTTAAATTTAATTATTAATTTTTAGGAGGTTCCAAAATATTTATATATATATATATAAAAGGCTAAAAGAGATTAGATTAGATAAATAAATTTCAAAATAATTAAAAATATATTATACCATTTAGCAAAGGGTCGTTTTACCTACCCAATTACATCCTTAAATGAAAGAGAAATACAATAATTATAAGTGCTTTTAAAAAGTATAGTGAAAAATTACTTTTGAGAATTACTCTTGAAAAGTTTGGTTTAAAATTTGAGTGTTTAGCATTGCTGTCAAAAAAGTACTTCTGAGAAATAAAATGTCCATTTTAGATATGGTGTTATCAAGTAATAAATATGTATTTAAATAATGTTCAAATTAGTTAATATTATTATATTTTAGTAAGAATATAAAAAATAATTTATTATGACTTGATGTTAATATTTTAATATGAAATATAAATTTTAAATATTTTTAAGTAATAAATATTAATTATTTATAAAATTTAATTAGAATATATAAACTATATTTTAAATAATTAAATATAACTATTAAATATTTGTAATTAAATATTAACCCATTTGTATTATTTTAAAAAATATTTTTTATTTTTAATTAATGATTTTAATACATTAGTAATTAAGCGCCAAAAGTTCTTTTGGTAGAGGAAAAATTAAAAATTTTAGCTTCTCCTTCTTAAAAGTGTTTTTGAAAAGTCAAAAATTTCGACCAAAAGTAGTTTATTTAGCTAAATTTTCTTCCAAAAGTGTTTTTTTTAAGCAATACTAAACAAGTCATTAGTGTGTAAGATTAAAATATTTTGTGTCGACTGAACCACAAGTGAAATATATTTAAAATTTAAAATTAAATTATGATTCATGAAGCAATTGATACTTTACCGTGTCCTTAAACTTTAAAATTTTTAATTGAATCTTTAAAGTAAAATTCATTTCAATTAAGTATTATTAGTTTACTTGTTAGATTTAGCGATAAATGCAATGATGTCGAAAATTAAATTGAATTGACTGGTTGAATTGATGGCATAAAAACCACTTATAGATCAAAATATTTGTGAATCAATAAAAAAAAAAAGGAAACTGGGGCAAAATCAGCAATTGAGCCATTTAAATTGGTTTATAATTTTTTAAAAATATTTTTATTTTATTATGATTTTTTAATTAATTAATTAATTATTATTGAATAGACAATCAGATTAAGAATCTGGTCTGACAAATCAATCACTAATTCAATTTTTAAAACATTGGTTAAATGTTAGAATAAGAAAATAACCTAAATGGAATGATACTTGACATTAATATTTGGTTAAAATATGCTCTAAGTTTATGTACTCTTTGTACATTTGAAATTTAGTTCCCATGCTTTTATTCTTAAGAATTCAACTCCCTCTACTTTTTGAATTTAAAAATTCTAACCCAATTGTTAAATACAGTTAAAATTCTTTTATTAAATTCACTTATGTGACATTTTAACATAAAAATACCCATTTTTTAATAAAAAAGTAGATAGGTTAAATTCCAAATATACGAAGATTGTAAAAGCTTAGAGCAAATTTTAACCTTAATAATTCAATCGAAATTTTTGAAGCTTAGAAACCAATTTAGAATTAAGCCTATAATTTAGTGACATCTGAAATAATTAACCCAATAAAGACTATATAAATATTAAAAAAATATTGATTATGTTAATTATTAATAATTATGTACAAGTTGTAATTTTATCAATTACCTAAGTAAAACTTATATAATTAACATATAATAACAACTAAAATTTATTATTCTTTGAATATTACCAAATTTATTTAATTTTTTTCTAAAACATGACGTGGTCCGCCAAGCGCGGCTTAGCCATAGCCATTAACGGCTCGGCTTTGGGCATAGTCATCCCATAAACTTCCACCGTATTTATATCTTCGGGCCTCATACCATTCTGGGGAGCCCAATCAAAGCAATGAAAGAGCCGAGCCAAAGCCATGAGCACCAGCGTCACTCCAAGTGGCGCGCCGGGACATTTCCTTTTCCCGGCGCTGAAAGGCAGGATTTTAAAATCGGCTCCGTGGCTGATCTCGACTCGAGCGCCGTCAGCCAGCCAATGCCTCTCGGGCCTGAACGATTCAACGTCGTCCCATAATTTAGTGTTTCGGCCCAGCCCATGGGTGTTGATGAAGACACGTGTCTTAGCCGGGATGTAAAAGCCGTTGATGGTCGTGGCCCGAAGGGACTCGTGTGGTATTAAAAAAGGTCCGGCCGGGTGCATGCGGAATGTTTCACGTACTACGCAGCGTAGGTAGTTAAGGTGAGGTAGATCGGATTCGTTGACCATTCGGTTGGGACCCACGACTGAATCGAGCTCATCTTGGATTTTGCGGAGGACACGCGGATGCTTTATTACTTCCGCCATTGCCCATTCGTTGGTCACAGCCGATGTATCTGTTGCCGCAGCTATCATATCCTAAAAGAAACAAAGTTGTAAAATTAGAACTATAATAAGAGGTCTAATTTAGTACTAGTCCCTCAATAATGATGAAATTTGTGATTTAATTCTAAAATTTTATTTTGCGTAATTTGATCTTATATTTTTATAATGTTATCAGTAGGTTTAAATTGATACGGAAGTTAGCTGCTTGGAATATGTATTTGTATTTCAACTTGATTTACGTGTTTTAAATATAGCTTGTGTTAGATTTGAGTTAGCATTTAATACTCAAGTTAATAATGAAGCTATCAAAAAAAATCTTAATTGATACGATATTGGCACTTTCATAACTCAATTAAAACGTTTTGAAGTTAAAAAAATTAATTTAGTACTTGAAATATAGTTTAAGAATGTATGATGCAATTAACCCTAAATTCTAATTGGAATATAGAATTATAAAAGAATAAATGAAAGAGGATGATGGAACCTGAATTAGAGCTTTGATATCAGTATCATCCATATGAGGATTTCCATCTTCACCAGGTAATGACAATAAAACATCAACAAAATCCATTTCTTCACCATAATCATCATCCTTTCCATATTCTTTGTTTTTCAATTCCCTTGCCCTCCTATGTTCTTCAATGATCCTTTTATGAAAATCATCCACTCTTTTCTCCACTTCCCTCATCCTTTTCTCACATCCATAAGGATCCACCCACCTCCAAATGGGCAAATAATCCCCCAAATAGATCACACCTAAGAGCCAAAACAATTCATGTGTTATGTGCATGAACTCCATGGCTTCACTTGGGCCAGCGGATACGGCCCCGAAATATTGCCTCCCTAGTAACATCCTAGTCACGTTGTTCATCGAAAACGCACCCAATACTTCCCTTAGGTTCACGAGCTGCCCGTTCTCGGCTCGGGCTGATACATCTCGCACCAAATGTTGAGCTTCATCGGCTCGGTGTTTCGCGAATGATTCAAGCCTTTTTGTTGTTAGTAAATGCTCCATACATATTCTTCTCATACGTTTCCAATGCGGGCCTAAGGGAGCCAAGGCAACATCACCACACCCATAGGCAAGGTGGACGGCAGCTAGGGTTCGTGGCCTAGAAGCAAAGACTTCGTCTTGGCGAAGAAGTATTTCACGTATGATATCTGGGTCATTCGTGGTGATGGCATCTACCTTACCGAGCCGGAGGTACACTAGTGGACCGTATTTGTCACATAAGGAAGCTAAGTCCCTATGTGGGAGTGAGCTTAATTGAAGAAGATTGCCAACTATAGGCCACCTTGGTGGACCTGGAGGAAGTTTTCTAGTCTTAAACAACGATTTCCAGTCGAGCCGCCATAGCCATAAGGCATTGACAACAAGAGCTCCGACCAGAAGGGCCAAAGCAAAGGTGAATAATTCCATGTTATCAAGGGGAAAAAATATGGGTTTCTATGGTATCATATAAATAACAAAATATATGCACCAAAAAATATATAGTTTAATGTTGAGTTCCACATTCTTGACATGCCGAAGCTTGTGATAGCAAGGCCCTGCTAGGTTGGTGAAGGGTGATATATGTTATGATCCGTTGTGTTCTCTTACCACAAAGAAAATGGTATTTGCATGTAGTTAATATGCATTTGATTTTCAATTTTTATTTACAGTTTACCATTTAATTTTATAAATTGTTGATACGAAATTCTGGTTAAAAAAAATTCATGTATTAGTGTGAAGAATTTAAGAGCAAGATGCTTGATGGTGCTAAAGATATTTTCATCGATTTTTTCTTTTTTGAAAAATAGAAAAAAATCTATTAATAGAGATGAAGACCAGTACATGGATACACATTGTTGCAGCATTAACAGGCCAAGGAACACTAAGCAGCCGAAAATATGACAACATCAAGACAAAACTGAATAACATTACAAAACATTAGCACCATATGATAATATTCGCATTTGTTCTCAGTAATGGAATGGCTGATGCTATTACTACCTAGTGGTGAGGAGTCTTGCGTTATTTAAAGCTTGGTGATAAATGATTTTTGTTTGGTGACGAGTGTTTTTCTATCTTGTTTCACTCTTACTCTTATGTATTTACTGTAGCGACCTAAAATTTTTTTTTGCATGGGCGCTAGTCGACGTGATCATTGAAAATTTGAAAGTAGAGTTTCAGTTTTATTTAAAAAAGGGAGTCGCCACCGATTATTTTTCGTAGGTGTGATCGGACACCTAATAAATCCTCTTTTTAATAGAAAAATTATTTTGTAAATTTTCTTTTAAAAAAAAGGCCGAGTTAGGTCCACGTCAAAATTCCAGACAAAATTAGGGTTCGGGAGTCAGTTACGCGCAAGGAAGATATTAGACCCTCGCGACGCCCAAAATTGTATCTCGTTAAACGTGTGTTGTCTTAAATTTAAAAAAAAAACGAGTTCAATTTAATACTTAACCGTGATCCAAATTTTTCTTTTTCTCTCTTTTTTTTTTAAAAACGAGAAACTTGATAAATTACATATTATTATGTATTTAAAAAAATATAATTTGATAATTTACAAAAGATAAACATTTTATTTTAAAACACGAGAATTTTTAAATTTTTCATTTTTTTTAGAAGGGCGTCTCGTATTTAACACGAACCGATGATATTCACTCAACATAGCGATGAAATCAACGGCTTAATGTTAAAACGATTCGTTGCCTTATCCATTAAAATGATTTTTTTATTTTAAAAATGCAAGTAAAATAAATGTAATAATATTTCTAAAAAAAGTTATTTAAAAATGCTAATTCAATTAAAACGAAACAACAATTAAATACATGGACTAAATTAAACAGGATAAAAATATTACCAACAGCCCAAAATTATGGGCTTGAAGAATGGGCTCTTTGCTCTTTTTTTCTTTTTCCCTTTATTTTTTTGGCAGATTGGGCCCGAAATATTTTTATTTTTTTGTATTTTTCCAAATTTAAAAAAAAAAATGAAACCGAGCCGGATAAAATTTAGTGCTTACATTTACTGTTTTGAGGGATGATGATTGAGTTCTATTTTTCAACAATTTGTTTGTTAGTGTAGGAGTGCTTCAGTTTGAATGGTTATTTTGGAGTTTTTGTAACATTTTTGTTTATGGAAGAGGTTGGCATTTATCAACGTCTTTCTCTTATTAATAAATTCCTAAATTTTATCACATTAATAGTGGTTTAATTTATAATGTTATTAATAGGTCGTAGTAGTTAACTTTATTGAAATAATTGCAAAACATTTTTTTTCTGAACTAATGTTTAACATTCGGTTAAATAAATTACATGAAAGTTAGAAATAATTCTGATAATATTTTTGAAAGTTAATATTTATATCCATTTCATAAATTCTAAATCAAAATCAAAAGAATTAGTTCAACTAGTTAAATAAAGCTTAATAAATAGAATTTTTGTAATTTAACTGATTAAATCAAAAATTAATTTTTTAAATTTTTATTAACTTTGGAAGCTGTTTTCAGATTGTGAATACTGAACTTTAAAATTCATTTTCTTTATTGATTTAGATAAAAAATAAACAAATTGTTTGCACTCAAAACAACCCCATTTAGAAAAGCTAAACTGTCTTACAATACAAATACTTCTCCCACATGAGTATTATATTTCAATAAAATTAATATCCCTGCACAATTAAAATATAATTTAATCTTTCGATATAAAAAAAATTAAAAACTCTAATTATGCTAGATATCAAATTTAATAGAAAGAAAATTCTAAAGAAATTAAAGTTAAGCAAATAACGGAATGGAAATTCGAGGTGAAATCAATTATATGAAAGTTAAAAATAATTCCGATAATATATTTGAAAGTTAATATTTATATCCATTCCATAAATTGTAAATCAAAATTAAATCAATTGGTTCAACCGGTTAAATAAAAAAGTAATGAGTTTGATTTTGTGGTTCCACCATTAAATCGGAAACTAACTCATCTAATTCCTGTTAACTTTTGAAGGTACGCCAAATTCGACTAAATCGTAGATCCAGTGTAGCGTAGTTTATTTTCTCTTGCGTACGAGGCACGAAGATGTGATTTCTCAATTAGGCAAATAAAAATAATAAAAAATTTCTAACATAAAATAAAATTGGAATAATATATTTATCAAGTATAATAAATATGAAATAAAAATAAACAAAAAAATTAAAAAGTTGTAAAATAAAAAAAAATCAATTAGCCATTTAAGATGCCTACTAGAGGTGTTCATGGGCCGGGCGGCCCGCCCGAAATATGGGAGAGTTCGGGTAAAAATATAGGCCCGAAATATGGGTTTGGGCAAAAAACGAGGCCAGTTTAGAAAACGGGCCGGGCCTCGGGCACCACTTTTTTGGCCCGGGCCCGGCTCGGCCCAAATATATAATAAATATTTTTATTTTTTAATTTTAAAATATTTTTAAAATACTTTTTTATTTTTAAAATAAATTTTTGGTGTTTATTAAAAAAATAGGTCGGGCCGGGCCCGAGCCTAGGACGCGGGCCGAAATTTTTTTCTGGGCAATCCATGAGCACCTCTAGTGCCTCCATATGACTCCACAATAGATCCTATATATAATTTCCCCTATATTCCTTAACTTCACTTATCGAGTTAAAACTGGGTGCGCCCTTTCCATCCAAGATTTTCAAAACCTTGCCTTCTTCATTAAACTTCATTCCAATTGGACTAGGAGCACCGTTTTCAATTGTTCCTAATCTTCCGTTGTTTAAGGCTACTCAAAATTCACTATTTTTATTCCTCTTTATATTATCCGCGAATATGTTGGGAGCTACTTTTGGGTCATGCATATTAAACTTCAAAATTCATTTTTTATTGGTTGATTCATTACAATAAATGAATTGTTTGCACTCAAAGCAAACCCATAAGGAAAAGCTAAACCGTCGTACAAAACATATACGTCTCTTGTATAAGGATTATATTTTAGCAGCCGTCCATTTCTATCACTAGAACTTATAAGAAAGTCAGCATCCTTGCACAATTAAAGAATTCGATATGAAAAATCTCTATATAAATTATTTATGTATAAATTCCCCTATTAATTATTTATATGTAAATCTCCCTAAATAGAATCAATGATTAATGATAATTTAGAAGCAAAAAAAAAAAAAAAGATGTACCTTCTTTGGAAAAGAATGCTACTATCAGTAATGTTGACACCATTTTTTTTGATAAAATGGGGTCGACTTGGATTTTAAAAACGAAAACAAAAAAACGGGAGTCGCCACTAATCCTTTTTAATAAGGTGTGATTGGATCACCTCGAAAAGTGGTTGTTTTTAATAAACGATTTGATTTTATTAAAACAACGATTTTGGTCCACGAAGTTCAGAAAAAACAGGTTCGGGAGTCGGTTACGTACAAGGAAGGATTAGCACCCTCGTAACGCCCAAAAATTGGTACCTAGTTGATTAATTAATGTCTTAAAGTCAAAAATTGAAAACTATAAAGAGATTTAAAATACGATCCTTAAAAACTCGAATGACATGGATTAAGATTTAAGAGAATATTTAGCTATTTGGTCGAACGAGAAATCGAAACCCAGCACATTAGGGCACGTTTTCTCGAATTTACAAACGTAAAACATTGCCTTATTTTGAAATTTTTAAAAGGATATTTGGCTATTTGGTCAAACGAGAAAAATCAAAACCCAAAACATTAGGGCACGTTTTCTCGAATTTCCAAACGCAAAACATTGCCTTAAAATTTTTTTTTAAAAGGATATTTGGCTATTTGGTCGAATGAGAAAAATTGAAACCCAGCACATTAGGGCACGTTTTCTCGAATTTCCAAACGCAAAACATTGCCTTATTTTGAAATTTTTAAAAGGATATTTGGCTATTTGGTCGAATGAGAAAAATCGAAACCCAGCACGTTAGGGCACGTTTTCTCGAATTTCCAAACGCAAAATATTACCTTATTTTGAATTTTTTTTAAAAGGATATTTGTATGCGTAACAAAATGTTAATGAATACAATGGTATAGCATAAATAATATGAGTAATGAAAATAATTTAGATAAAAAGGGCAAATCAATGACATACAAAATAACAATACATATAAGCAAATAAAATCAAAACATTCTTTCAAAATAATAATGAAAATGTAAATAAAGAAATAAACAAAGAAAATGAATAGAACTATAAAAATATAAAAGAGATATATATATATGTGTATATACATAAAATTATGGAAATATGAAAAATATATTATGTATATATTTCAAAATTATTGTATAAAATATATATATAAATATATAAGTAAGCATATACATACATATATATGTATGTACATTAAAATATGTATATGTACATGCATGTATATAGAAATTATAGAAGGTATATAAAAGTATGTATATATATATATATATATATATATATATATAAAGAAAATAGAATATATACATATATATATTATAAAAAACGCATGTATGTATATATATAACAAAATTTATAATTTAAAAAGTATAAATGAATAAATAATAATAATAATGGTATAATATGATAATTATAATAACATTGAAATAATTAACTGAATAATAAAATTGCTAAAAAAACACAGACTAAATTGAAAATAAAAACGAAAATATGGGGCAAATTCGAAATAAAAAAACGTAAAGGATTAAATTGTGACACGCGTAAAAGGAGGGGGACCAAATCAGGAAATAAACCAAGTCCCCAAAACGCAGCGCTGCAATGGACTAAAATGAAACAAAAATAAAACTATGCAGCTAATTTAAAATAAAAGGAAAGAACAAAAAAGGGCCAGATTACAACGCGTTGCAAATCGGAGGGACTGCGCGCGCAAATATCCCCTTTTAAGAAAACACGCGGATCCTCCCCTAGGGTCAGCTCACCGCGAGGGTCAGGGCCAAAACGGCATCGTTTTGGCACCTGACCCTCAATAACAAAACGACACCGTTTTAAAATGCTTATAAAAGTTAAAAAAAACCCTAAATTTTCATTTTTAAACAGCCCTAAAAAAAATCTGAGAGCATTCTTTTGCTCTCTAACTCTTCGAACTCCGGCCATGGGTTCCGACCGTAGCGCTGCCTAGTCTCCACCGTAGACGGTGGTCGGCGCTATGCCAAGGACAGGTTTTTAAACCCCGTTTGAGGCACGTTCGGAGACCTGGCCTTCCTGGCCCAAAAGATGAAGAGAGGATACCTCCGATCCTCCTGAACTCCGATCCTGACCAGGGCGAAGGGCCTCCGACGGTGGAGCGGTGGGCCGATTCAGGTACCCTTTTTCTTTTATTTTATTTTTGTTATAATAGATTTATCACAAAAGTAAAAATAAACAAACACATATATAAAAAAAAGACCACGAAAAGGAAAAAAAAAGTAAAGTTTAAATGAACACCTTTTCAAAAATTTTGATTCTGCTTTCATTCACTAGTATTGTAAAAAAAAAAAACTACAGATTGGTTTTTTTAGGCTTTATAGCCGATTTACAACTCTTTTGTTTCTGTTCATTCTTTCTGCTGTTGGTGCTCCTCTTCTTTTATTGTTTGCAGGTGACTTGACGCGGCAAGTGGGCAAATGGTGGTGGGTGGGGAGTAGGTTCGGCGGTGGCAAAAGGGCAGGAGTCAGAAGGCTGCGGCGCTAGGGTTTCAGAAGGCTGAAACCCTAGTTTGACTATACTTTCTGGGTCTGATTTGATTTTTGGGCCGTACGGGTTTTGGGCCATTATAAGGGTTATGGTGGGTTTGGCATTTGGGATTGATTTGGGGTGTTAGGCCTGGTTAGGCTTGGGTTTTGGGTATTGGATTAGTTTTGTTTTTGGTTTGCCTGGGCCCTGGGCAAATTGGGCTGTACAAGTAAAATAAACCATCCTAGTCCTTGTATCGATGTCTAAGCCATTCGTAAATTTGAATGGAACTCCTTCTGCAGAAATAGCCAATCTTATAGCCGTCCCACCATTTGGTCTAACAACTAAAAGACCAAAATAGGCATCTACTACATACAAAAGACATGTTTGAGCATCGAACTTCAAGCCCAATGGTCTTCCACATATCAGTTTAATGTCTGAATCTCTTATGCCATCACACAATTTCCTTTCCCTATTCCAAAAGGAAAACCAAAAGTTAAAAACCTTTAGATGAAAAACTAATTTATAACTATAAAATAAAACAACAAAAACAAATAACATAAAAAAAGAGAGTAAGATGTGAATATACCTAAATGGTGAAGGGATGGAAAATTCTTGCCAACCAAATTTCGGCTTCCATTTTAATCTTCTTCAGTCAGATAAACCGACATATGGTCCTTCACCTTTACAAACAAAGGCAATACTTTCCAATCCAGTAACACGATTAACATCGATTTGACTATAATTTTTCAAAAGAATACTGCCATCACCATCGATAACTTTTTTAAGATTGATATTAATATAATTTTCAAACGCTAAATCACCGCCAGCGTTGGATGATGAGATGGAAACAAAGAACAATAAAATAAAAATGTTAAAGGAAACAAATTTTTTTTCATCATGGTTGATTGTGACAGCAAATTCTATGAAACTAATGTCTGATCTAATGATTGTGGAATTATATGTATTTATAATATTGATTTGGGAGAAATAAAATTGAATTTCAATTCAAATCAATTTCGAAATTCGTATTGTTATTCAAATTCTATGAAATTTATTGTCGAAACCTTTTTTTGAGATCAACTTTTTATTTTAAAAATGAAAATGGAGTCGCCACCAATTCTTTTTATTAGGTGTGATCGGATCACCTCGTAATTTAGTCATTTAAATAAAAGTTTAGATTTACTAAAACAATGATTTTTGGTCTACAAAATTCAGGGAATAGGTTCGGGAGTCATTTACGCACGAGGAATGATTGGAACCCTCGTAATGCCCAAAATTGGTACCTAGTTGATTAATTGATGTCTTAGTGTCGAGAACTGAAAATTTGAAGAGAATTTAAAACACGATCCGTCTTTGCATAATGTTATTTGATTAAGATATCACTCAAATAAATTAAATTTTATGGAAAAGGGCCTTATTCCGAGTTAATCGAGAAGGAAAAGTCATACCCCGTAAGTTAGGACACGATCCCTCAAATTCTCGAAAACCACAATAATTGCCATTTGATTGTTACCTAAATCTTGTTTTATTATTATTTTAAATAGGTTATTCGATTACTTCGGTTCTAGGAAGATGTCATACTCCGTAAGTTAGGAGCACGACTTCTTCAAATCCCAAAAATAACGAACATTGCCTCGATTCTAAATATTTTCTATACGTTAGATGAAATGAATGTAACTTTTAAAACGATATTCATTTAGTTTATTTGAGCATAGTGTAAAAATGGATAAATATATTTTAACAAGATGGCATGACGATTGGCAAAATGAAGTAACATAGTGGCGAGTAAAAAATGATGATATTAACATGATAGATGAATAAATAAAATAAAAAAAGAAAAATGCTATGCTAGTGAGTAATAATAATGCAAATATAATGAAAGTAAAAACACCAATTTATGGTAATAACAACAATATTGTGTTACGAGGCTAGACCTTTCGTCTCGCAAACCGTGCGGCCTTAGGCGATCCGTTCGTCCAAACTCGCCCAAGTCAGCCTTAACTCCCAAAGGTGAAGATTCCTTAGAACTCCTCCAAGGCACCAATTTGTATAGCGGAAGCGATTGTGCCAAAAGAAGCTAAGCCAAAGAACAACAGAAAGCCACAGAAAAGAATGCACACAAGGTGTTTGAGTAAATGCTCTCAGAATTCTATTACTCTTAAGAATTCAGAATACAATGGATGAGTACAAATGAGGGGGAGGCTCTCTATTTATAGTTGAGCTCCCCAAAACCGACGGTCAAGATACAATTACATCGACGGATGAGATTGACTATATCCTTTTATTTTAAGGATTTACAAGATAAGCCATATCCAATCTAATCTAATCTTTACAAGATAAGATTCCCTCTATCTTTAAGATTAGTTACCATGTTGGCCTAAATGTCTTCCTTATCGGGCCAACCGGGCTTCAATCTGACAGGCTTGTCCTGTAGCTCTTTGAATCGGGCCAGCTCTTGTGGGCCAAATGATCCCCATCTAAGCAATAGACCTCTATTGGATGCATTTGGTGCGATGGTCACGGGCTTTGGACTGCGGCCCGTGACATTCTCCCCCACCCATTCTCGCAACGTCCTCGTTGCGTCCTCCGAATGGCACTGACTTGATTCGCCTCGATCTCGTCTCGATGCCTTAGCCTTTCCCTGCCTTCGGGACTTTTGCCTCGGCTTACGTCGCTTCTTGACTCGAACCGTCTTACTCTTCTGTACATCTCGATGACAAGAAGCTATGTCGCTCTCTTGTCCACATTCTAACTTTACTCGAACAGAATCCTCTTGATTCATCACACTTGGCTTCGCTTTGCCCACAGTCTCTCAGCCTCTTTGCTCAAGAACTTCGAAAGGGCCCCTACGTTCTCGCCAAGTCAACAAGTTAGAATGCAACACACTATTAAAGTGTTCAGAATGTACCTTACTCGCAGTATTTACTCATCCCGACTGTTTTTGCATTGCTCCCTTTTCATTGAAGCCCAATGCATAACCCACCTTTCCCAAAGGTGTCGGCTCCGCAGTCAAATCTGCAGGCTTCATGTCAAACTCTTGGGCCACTAACACTTCCGAAGGAGTTTCCGTATCTTTCCGTTTTACCGAGTCAATGTCCCCCCCATACGAAACATCCTCGACTAGTTGGATTGATGACAACACCTTTGCCCCCACCTTCATATCTCGATGCACCGGCACAACAATTCTTGTTAACGCACCAGTGCTAATATGAATTTCATCGGTGCATGGATACAGAACTATTTTAATCCTGTCAAGGAAGTTTAAGCCAAGTACATAATCGTAATCATCTAATTCGATTACCTCAAAATCTTTCTTGCCCTTCCATTCACCGATTTGTAGTTCCACATTCTGAACTACTCCCAAAGTTGGGGCCTCCTCGGAATTTACTGTCTTGATCTTCCTATTCGATTTCCTAATCGGCAGACCAAGCTTCTTTGTAGCCTTCTCCGATATGAATAAGTCCGATGCTCCCGTATCAATAAGAGCACTCCGCTTCTGACCCGCAATGTTGATGTCTACAAACATCAACCCTTCTTTTCCATTCCTTGTCTTAGAAATGAGCACCATCGAATTGACCCTCGATGGCCTTTCCTCAACAGGCTTCACCTCTTTTGGCTCATCATTTCTCTTGATAGCTGACACTGAAGATACCTTTGGGCAGTCCCACTTCATGTGCGGTCCCTTACAAAAGTAGCATCGTAACTTTCCCCTCTTTTCTTTCGGGCTATTAGGTCTCCACTTCCCATTTTGTGGTCTCCTATCATCACCATCGCTGCTACTACCGTTGCCATCATAGCTTTGTCTTGCTTCATCCTCCTCATGGTACCCACCATTGCCCCTCCTATTGGGCTTGGAAGATTCAAACCTGTCCCTTCTCGGAGCAAGTTCCACTATAGACTCTGCTACCATCATGGCATTGGTGAGTTCTTTAACTCCTCGACGTTGCAATTCTTGCTTCGTCCATGGTTTCAGCCCATCTGTAAAGGAGAAAAATGCTTCTTTCTCGCTCAAATTAGAGATCTGGAGCATGAGTTCACTGAACTCCCGCACATACTCCCTAACCGTGCCTCGTTGCGTTAGCCGTCGCAACTTTGCTCGAGCTTCATTCTCAGCATACTCGGGGTAAAACTGTGCTTTGAATTCATCTTGGAACTCCTTCCAAGTCCCAATCTCGGTACCACCACGTCTCACATCAGTGGACCTACGTCTCCACCATAACAAAGCAACGTCAGTGAAATACATAGCAACAGTGTTTACCTTTGTAACATCATCCTCGATGTTCATCGCACGGAAGTATTGCTCCATGGCCCAAAGAAAGTTGTCCACCTTACTTGCAGACCTTGCCCCTTTAAACGCCTTCGGCTTGGGCACATCCATCGCTTGTGGCTTCGGCTTTGAAGCCAACATTCCATTCCCTATGGCAGCCTTGAAAATCTTGAGCTCCCCCTTAAGCTCATTGATCTCCTCCTTCAAAGCTGTCACCATAGCCTCGAGAGCATCATTCTTCTCAGCCAGCTTATTCTCCGAGGAACCGATAGTATCCCACACAAATTCCCTGAGCTGTCCTTGCAATGTTTGCAACCCATCATTGTGTCTATCATCGACATCGTCGATCCTCTCCTTGACGTCCCCCATGGACTCCTCGAGAGTGACGACTCGATCCTCCAAAGCTGACAATAAGTCCCTTGATCGACTCACTTTTCTGGCCCTTCCTCGGGTCTCTATTGGCTCATTCTGACCAACAACTTCTTTCGACATCCCAACAGTGCCTTCGAACCAACTCGAATATCACTTGGTTCAAACCTTGGCTCGGATACCACTTGTTACGGGGCTAGACCTTTCGTCTCGCAAACTGTGCGGCCTTAGGCGATCCGTTCGTCCAAACTCGCCCAAGTCAGCCTTAACTCCCAAAGGTGAGGATTCTTTAGAACTCCTCCAAGGCACCAATTTGTATAGCGGAAGCGATTGTGCCAAAAGAAGCTAAGCCAAAGAACAACAGAAAGCCACAGAAAAGAATGCACACAAGGTGTTTGAGTAAATGCTCTCAGAATTCTATTACTCTTAAGAATTCAGAATACAATGGATGAGTACAAATGAGGGGGAGGCTCTCTATTTATAGTTGAGCTCCCCCAAAACCGACGGTCAAGATACAATTACATCGACGGATGAGATTGACTATATCCCTTTTTATTTTAGGGATTTATAAGATAAGCCATATCCAATCTAATCTAATCTTTACAAGATAAGATTCCCTCTATCTCTAAGATTAGTTACCATGTTGGCCTAAATGTCTTCCTTATCGGGCCAACCGGGCTTCAATCTGACAGGCTTGTCCTGTAGCTCTTTGAATCGGGCCAGCTCTTGTGGGCCAAATGATCCCCATCTAAGCAATAGACCTCCATTGGATGCATTTGGTGCGATGGTCACGGGCTTTGGACTGCGGCCCGTGACAATTGCGTCATGAATACTACCATAATATAAATATGAAATAATAATAAAAGGGATAAAATAAAAATACATAATAAAAAAAAAACAAGGATTTAGAATGTTAAAATAAAAGATATAGTAAATAAAGAGGCAACATTAAATAAATGAGGGATTAAATCAAAATTTAAATGACATTTAAGGTATGTATTGAAAAAAAAGAAATAAATAAGTGGGTAAATAAAGAAAAAAGGAAATAAAAGGCTAAATCGAAAATATAACAAAATTTAAAGTCTAAATCATAAAGAAAAGGACATAAAAGGATTAAACTAAAATAGGATAAAATATACAGGGGCTCAAAAGGCAATTATCCCACCCAAATTTACACGTGTCCTTCCCTTAATGGGTCCACAGTGGTTGAGGGACTAAATTGCACAAAAACAAAATAAAAGTGCAAAAATAAAAGAAAAAATAATAAGCAATAGGACGAAATTGAAAAATAGCAAAAAAGCAAAAAGGCCAAAGCAACAATTAGACCCTCCCTTTTAAAAACGTGGAATCCTAAGAGAGTCTGGGTCGGGTCATCGGGTCACGCTTCAAAACGACGCTGTTTTGGGGTTTTTGAAGCCAGGCCAAAATGACGTCGTACAGATGCCCTATATAAGTCAAAAATTTTAGAAAAAAATCACTTCCCCTGTGCTTTTTTTTTTTAAATTCCCCTCCTTTATCTATTTTTTCCCTGAATGCAACCCAGGGTCTGGCCATTGGGCCGTTGGGAGCCCACCATGGCCACCAATCATCGGCGACGGCGACCGTCACCTCTGGTGGTCAGAGTTACAAAAACGAGCCCTTTCAGCCCTTCTTCGACCCGAATCTGAAAGCAAAGCCTTCTGTTCGCAAAAAGAAAATAAAAAAAAGAAGCCTTCGTCCCCTCCACCTAGCCGACGCATGCCTTCTGCACCCTATTCCATCGAAGCCCAGGCTAAACCGTAAAAGTTTTGGGGTTTTTGATGTCGGAGAAGACCTCTGACGACGGAGGGAGGTGAAGCGACTTAGGTAAAAAATCGATTTTATCTTTTTATTTATTATTTTTTTGAAATAAAAAACAAAAATAAAAGAATCACCTTTGTTTTTTTTTCTTTTAACGCTTTTTTGTTCTTTGTATTTTTTGTCTGTGTTCATTACAGACTGTTTATTTGGCTTTTATAGCCGATTGATTACAAATATTGTATTTGTTTTTTTGCTTTTCTGCTTCTGTCTTGTTTCTTTTTTCTTTGCAGGTGGTGGTGGAGGGTCAACGGCAACGATGGGAGTCGCACCTTAGCCATTTCGGTGAAACGATGGCAGAGCGGCAGACCTTGGGGCGCGGGTGTCTTCGAGAGAAGTGCCCGCTGATATGGCAAGGAGTGGCGGCTCATAAGGTCTAGGGTTTTTAGTTTTTCTAAAAAAGTTTAAGTTGTGGGCCTTGGGTTATTGGGTATTAGGGTTTTGGGTTAGGTTATATATTTTGGACTTAATTTGGGCTTGTAATATTTGTTTATTTGTAATTTATCTGTTTTTTGGCCGGATAAAATTGGCCCGTTACACCCATGACATGATTTTATTTATTATTGTTTTTTAATGTTTAATTAATTAATTTAAAATAAATAAGATAAAATATTTATTTATATTTTATATTTTTATATGAGCATATAAATCTTATTGTTTAAGATATATTCTTATTTATAAGAAGTACAAATAAAAAATAAAAAATATTTTTACGCATATGTTGTCGCAAGTTTTCTTTTTATAAATATATATTAAGAACTAATTTGAGTATAAATATATAAATATAAATAATCTTGATATTTTTCGAATTTAAAAATTGAATTGAGAATAAATATAGAATAGTTTTATCTAAAATAACATTTATATTATTGTTAGAGATTATGTGACCCGAATCCCGTCACTTGTTGAAGAAATAAATATATGACTAAATAAGGACCATATAGCAATTCGTATAGAACTATTATTCTTTTATTTGACTTTGATTATAACAGAGTTTTTCAACCCTTAAATAGATGTAGTTGAAACTTCTCTTATATCATTCGTTTTTCAACATTAGTGAATTTCTCCTCCTCTGCTCATGATTTTTTCCGAAAGGATTTTCCAAGTAAAATCTGTGTGTTCTTATTTTCTTTTCTTATTGCTTTCCGGTTGTTCTACCGCTATTATCTACGTTTATTATATCAATTATAAAAACAAAACAATGAAACTGAGAAAAAGAACACTATCTTAAAGTTGATGTATCAATTTATGTTAAAACTTAAAGTATAGAGATTAAATTTCAAAATTACCAAAACTAAAGTTTCTCCATTTTTTATATAATCTTTAAAAAAAGGTAAAAGGGATTAGAATTGAAATTTAACCGTTTTATTATAATGTCAAAAACATCTTAGACGCGTGTCACGTAAAAAATGCCTTACATTATAAAAGTTGAGGTACCAAAATATAAAAAAAAATTTAAAGTATAAAGATTAAATTTTAAGCATAGTATAGGGACCAAAATTAAAATTTAACCATTGTTATATAATCTTAAAAAAATAGAAGTATCAAAACTAAAATTTAACCCTTATAAGATGTAAAAAGAAAAAGGGTTAAATAACTTTTTGGGGCCTGAACTTGGTAACATTTTCAATTTTGGGGCTTAAACTTTTTTTAACCCAATTTAGGCCCTAAACTTAACAATTTTCCCACATAGGGGCCTTTTTTGTCAAAGTTAGGCCTTGAACTTGGTAATTATTCCCACATTAGAGCTTGAACTTTTTTTTAAGTTAATATTTGAAAACTAAAATTCAAATCCCAATATGGGAATAAATGTCTATTCCAAACCCCAATATGAGAACATTATCAAGTTTAAGACTTAAAAAAAAAAGTTCAAACCCCAATGTAAAGACGTTGTGACCCTAAATAGTTATTTAACCTAAGGAAAAACATTAACTTAAATGCGTGTCATGTAAGAAAGGATTTGGAGCCTGAATTAATTAAGTGGAGCCAAACCATTGGCAAGGACACCAAGTTATAGTTAAGGTGTTGGATGGCAACGCAAAACAGAAATTATTGCAACTTTAGACATTGACAATACAACTGAAATTAATTAAGATTAGGTGGTGTCACACTTGGGTTGGTTTCTCTGGGTCTAGCTCCTGTTATTGTCCCAAGTCCTTAACATATCATTTGGGACATTGATTTCATTAAGACAAAGGGTAGATTTTATCCCCCCCCCCCCCCCCCCCCCCGCCTCCCCCCCCCCCCCCCCCCCAATTAGCATGCTTTGGTAAATTGGCAAGTTCAAACAAGCACATGGCAGCTACTCCAGTTAACTTCAAATTGTTATTTTTATTTTTTGAAATTTGGGTTAATTATATCTTCAAATTATAACACGGTTTATTTATTGGTTCCTAAACTTCGTTAGATCCTTCAATGGTTTAGTTATTCTTTTGAGCATTACATGTTAATTCAGACCTAATTTGAAGCATATTTAATATACAAGGACGAAATTATAATCATGTGTGTTCCTACTATCTATACAAGATGGAATGATGTGTTAAAAAATAGTCTTGTTAAATTTTATTAGTATTATCTATTTTTTTATACACTAGATTTAATATGTTCATGAGGTAAATGCACGTGTGTTTATAATTTAATCTATGTATTTTAAATATACTTCATGTTAAAATCTAACTGAAATTTAATACTTAAATTGATGAGTATTGTAACAGCCCAATTTTGTCCGGCCCAAATAACAAACAAATAAATAAATGGATAATAAAAGTCCAATAATTACAAGCCCAAATGAAAAAAACCCTAAAAGCTTAGAACATAAAAAATAAGCAGAAACCCTAGTTTCCCTAAAGCCTCCAGCGCCGCTCCCTCACAGACATGCCGCCCGAGGTCCCTCCCCCTCCTTTCACCAAAACGGTAAGGCATGGCTCCCCAGCGCCGTTGACCTTATCCCAAATACCTGCAAAGAAAAGGGACAGAGAGCATAAAGTAGACATGGCAGAGAAAAAAGAAAACAAAAAGAAAAAGAAAGGATTTTGTAATATACGACTATAAAAGCCATAACAATGGCATGTAATTTTTTACAGAAAATACGAAGAACAAAGAACCGTTAAAAGAAAACGAATGTGATTTTTTACCTTTTATTTTTTATTTCGAAAAAGTATAATAAGTAAAAGATAAAATATTTTTTTTGCCTGAGTCGCTTCGCCTCCCTCCGTCGCCGGAGGTCTTCTCCGGCACCCAAAACCCTAGAACCCATTAGGGTTTGGCTTGGGCTTCGCAGAACAGAGCGTGAACGACGTGCGTCGGTTAGGTAAAAGAGTTGGAAGTTCTTTTTTGTTTTTATCTTTTTTGTGAACAGAAGGCTTTGCCTTCAGATTGGGGTCAAAAGGGGGTTAATTTTTTTTTCAAAAAAAAAAGAGGCTAAAAATGGTACTTTTCCAGCCACCGGAGGCGACAGTCGTCGTTGTCGATGACCGGTGGCCACGGTGGACCACGATGGCTCAATGGTTGGGCTGAGGGAAGGTTGAGACAAAAAAAAAGGGGTTTCAAAGTTTTTTTTTAAAAATCTAAGCTGAAATGATTTTAAAATTTTTTTTTATTTATATAGGCAGGACTAAACGATGTTGTTTTGGCCAGGGTTCATAAGTCCCAAAATGGCATCGTTTCAAAGCTTGACCCGCCAAACCGACCTGGATCCCCTAGGATCCGCGTGTTTTCGTGGAATGGTCTATTTGCTGCTTTAGTCCTTCCGCCTTTGAACCCTTTTTTAATATGGTCCTAATTCTTTTTTTTTCTTTTTTTTATTGCATCATTTAATTTTAACTTACTTTCAATTTAGTCTTCTATTTGCTGACCTTTTGAGGAATGACACGTGTCCTGGGGTTTGAAATAATTACTAATTTGGACCCTGTTTATTTTCGCATTTCTTATTTTAGTCGTTTATTTACTTGTCTATTTATTTTATTACAATTTATGCTTTTAATTTCATTTAAATTCCAATTTAGTCCTTTATTTATTTAATTCCAACCTTTTATGAACTGTTTTTATTTATTTATTATTTCTTTACCTTTTTTTTATATACTTAAAATTTAAGTTATTTATACTTCCTTTTATTGTGCATTTTTTTGCCTTATTATTATTATAATTTCATTATTCACATTAATATTATGATAGTATCTATGACATGATATATGTATAAAAAGAACATATTTCATTTAGCTCCTTCATGCCTACTATAACTAGTTATTTCGGTTTTTTACTAGCGGCTTTAACTATAACCCCAGCTTTATTTATTGGTCAGAGTAAGATACGACTTATTTAAAATTAATTCAATGAACGAACAATTCATAAAAACAAAGCTTTCTATCCTATTCCATATATTCTATAGCTCCCTACCGTGTTAATTATCAATTATTAGGTACTGATATTCATGGGCAATAGAAATTAATATTTAGGGATAGATATTACCTTTCTTTTTCTCCTTTCAAATAAATTGAAATGATTGAAGTTTTTCTATTTAGAATCGTCTTAGGTCTAATTCCTATTACTTTGGATGGATTATTCGTAACTGCATATTTACAATACAGATGTGGTGATCAGTTGGACCTTTAATTAATTAACATACCTCTGTTATTACTATAAATTGATGTTTTACTTTAATTATATTTGCATTATTATTACTCACTGGCATCACAATTTTTATTTTGTCTTTTATTTTATTTACTCATTATTTATTTATCTATCGTGTTAATATCATTATTTCATTTTCACCCACTGCTATGTTACTTTATTTTGCTAAACATCCATGTCGAGTACCGTGTTAAAGTATATTTATCCATTTTATTACTAGGCCTAGACAAAATAAAACATATATCGTTTTAAAAAGGGTATATTCGTTCTACCTAAAAAGGAAAATTTTAAAAACTGAGGCAATGCTCTTTGTTTAGGGATTCGAGAAAAAGTGCTCTAACTTACGGGGTATGACTTTCTCCTTTAACCAAGATAAACGAGCATCCTTTTAATTTTTTCAAAATATATAGGACTTAGGTAATAATCAAATAAAGAGAATCTCTATTCTAGAGGATTCGAGATATCGTGCCCTAACTTACGGGACATGATCCATTTCTCGATTGACTCAAAATAAAGGGGGCTCTTTCATAAAATTCAATTAAATTTGCAATCATGCAAGAAGGGGATCGTATTTTCTTTGAATTTTAACTCTCAACATTAAGACATTAAGTAATCAATTAGCTACTAATTTTGGGCGTTATGAGGGTGCTAACCCTTCTTCAAATGTAACCGACTCCCGAACTCATTTCCTGGATTTTTGTAGATCGAAAATAATTTTAGTAAAATTAACATTTTATTAAAATGACAAAACCTTGAGATGATCCGATCACATCTAACTAAAAAGGATTGGTGGCAACTCCCACATTCGTTTTTTTAAAATAAAAGTCGATTTCAAAAAAAGAGATTCAGCAGCTTGGCGACTTCACTGAGGATAAAACAAGAGAGTCAAGCCGCGAGTTGATTACTTTTTTGTCGTTTTGTCGAAAATTGATAATTTGGTTTAAATTAACGATCCTTTCATTGCATTTCGTCCTTCATGTTTTGTCTTTGTTACTTCAGGTTGCATAGCGATCTAGTATATCTATTTTATTGGTTCGAAAGTTTCTCTTTATATGTTGTCACATTTGTTTGATGGTCACTAAATTAACTATAATTATCGTTTTTCTATTATTTACCCGACAAATTGGAGTGATTGTTTTTAATCTAAAATTACTAAACTAATTGAACTAAGAATGTAATAGAGAATGAAAAAGGAAAATAATCAAAGATAACCAATGAGATAGACAATACCCAAGAAAGAATCCACCTACACTTCACCTATTATTATGAATCTGAATTAAACGATTTATTCACTTGTGTCTTGATCCGTAGAAATCCCTAAATTATGTTAATATCTCTTTCGAGAGTAAGAACAACTGACTCTAGGTTGATTAATTAAAATCTCTTTCTAATTAAAATCCCTATTGTCGCATTAACTCGATCTATGGATTCTCTTATTAGATTTGACTCTAATTCGGTAGATTTATGTTGTCCTATTTCTAGGATTGCATGCAACTCCACTCAATTATGCTAGATCTACTCTTAAACAATGACTTTTGCTCCACTGAAATAAGCAAATTAAACTTGAATTAATATCTCAGAAATATTAAAACAAGAAATAAGCATACATAATTGAGAACAAGAATCAAGTATTTATCGCGTAAATCAAAAATCAGATACAAGATTCATTATAGGTTTCATATTCCCTAGGTATTTAGGGAATTTAGTTCATAATCCTGAATGAAAACATCTCAAAGTCAGAATAACTACAAGACATAAAGAAACTTAATAAAATTTCAAAACAAGTTAAATTGAAATCTTCGATCTTGAGGGAGATCCGCTTTTGAGTTGATTCTGATGGCGTTCTTCGAATGCTTTCTTCGATCTTCTCTAAATGCCCCCTTAGGTCTTCTTCTAATTGGTATTTATAGACTTTAGAATGCTCAGAAAGCCTAAAAATTAAGTTTTTCCACGTATTTAGGAAGTAGGATGCGATATCGACACGGGCTGGCACATGGGCGTGTGGCCAGCCCGTGTGGAAAAGCCCAGGCCGTGTAGATCCTAAAAATAGCTCTATTTGTTTGATTTTGGCTCATTTTTCTCTCTTTTCGCTCCCAAATGCTTTCCTAAGTATAGAAACATGAATTTAAAGGATTAGGAGCATCAAATTCACTAATTTACATAATTAATCATCCAAAAATGCATTAAGAATGAGATTAAAATATGTTACTTTTACAACTTATTAATATTGCATCACATAATTGTTCCATTTTGCCCTTTCTTAAGTGGGACTGAGAAGTTATTCCTTCGTGAGGTCTTCACCTTCGTATAGGATAGTGGATCGCTTTCAGGATACATACGTACCTATGTCTTCGTGAGGCCTTCATCTCCGTATAGCCATAGGGAAATGTATTCCCCTGAACTGAACTTGGTCTGTATGAGTCTATAATGGGTGAGGATTAAGGAATTTGCTGGTTCAGGTACCCTTACTTTAGAACCGAACCACATATAATGAGCCCTAAGAACCTACCCTAGATAGAACCATATCAAACCTTTAGTGGTCACCCAAATAGATGTTCTATTTATTATTTCTTGCTTTGTATTCTAGCTTTGTATGAATTGTACTCACTTGTTTCGTTTGTTTTGGCTATGATTGCATTGTATTATCATCATAGAAAAGGGTGTTGATTCGCGTTCAGTTGCTAAATAGAGAGCTTGTCATGAAAAAAGAGATTTCTTGATAAAGTGGAAAATAATACGGCTGTCTGAATATGGTCCTAGAATACACAACATGAGAAGGGTGATAGTCTGACGGAAGGGTACATGTCAGAATTATGGGATTTCACTTGCATCAGTGTGACTCAGAATAATCTCCAAGAGTTGAAAGAGGTATGGGACCAATGGGATGACGAAACCAAACAGTTATTCTACTGTGAATATGGTGATTTGCCTTATTTACTCAATGTCAAAGTAGATAAGCACTTATTCCGAGCTCTTGCCCAATATTGGAATCCTGCCTATAGCTATATCACTTTTGGGAAGGTAGACTTGGTGCCCACCGTAGAAGAGTACAAAACTTTACTCCGTTGCCCGATGATGCAAACCGACAAAGCTTATTCTAAAGCTATCAACGTCTCGACTTTCTTAAAGAGACTAATGAGCATAACAGGGATGAGCGAGCAATGGGTCACAGCCCAGATTAAACAAAAGGGAGATAGTAAATGCATCTTTTGGAAAAGTTTGCGAGATTTGATCTTAACACATCTAGATACGAGGAAAAGGGTCGACGTTTTTGCCTTGAGTATTTAAGGGTTAGTCATCTTCCCCAAAGAACTAGGGCACATAGATGATGCAGTTTCTGATCTATTTGACCGGCTTGACAAAATGGTTACGCTCGTCCCAATAATTTTAGCTGAAACGTTTAGATCTTTAAGTACGTGCCGAAGAGTAGGTGAAGGAAGATTTATTGGATGTGCACAACTCTTACTAGCCTGGTTCTATAGCCACTTTTGGAAGGTAGAAAAGGTCTCTTATCGAGTGTTTTCTGAGGACTACTCTCCGTTGAAAGAATTCGTAGCTACTCCAAGGCGAGACAACATTTCTGAAGAAAAATGGATAGCCATTCTCCAGAGTCTTCAAGACGAAGACGTTGAATGGAGGGCCTATTGGATGATCCCTGATGAAATTTTGTACAGATATGGAGACTTTAACTGGGTCCCTCTACTCGGGATATGGGGAGCTGTTGGATATTCCCCTCTACTTGTATTGAGACAGTATAGGTTGATACAGTTTATATCAGTAACGCAAGGGTTGGCTCAATGTGATTTTGTATACAAATGTGACAATTACAAAAAGAATGTTCGTGAAATATCGAACGCTTGAAACCAAACTCAAAAAATGAAAAGATTTTCCATAAATCGCATGACCACCCCCAAATATGATTGGTGTGGTGAGGTAACCGAATTAATAACAATGTCCCTTCATCAAGTAAAAAAAACACTCGGCCGATAGAATAACACTTGCAAGTGATCCCGTCTGAGTTAGAGATCGTAAAGCAAGACTTCAGAGCTGGGGAAAAACATAGAAAAGTTGGAAGAGGAAAAGATTCAGCTAGGATTTGACGTTAACATCCAAAAGTTAGAAGCTGAAAAATGAGAAAATGAAATAACAAGGCTGAGAAAGACTTGGACAGTCTAAAAAATGATTATAAAAAGCCGCGTTTGTCGTTGAGGACTGTCGAGTTGGGTAAAACATCGAAACAATTGCGGAAAGAAATTCAAAAAGAAAATATTAGAGCTGATTAGCGGGAAAAGAAATTCCAAGATGCTCGAATTAGAGATGATGCTTTAAAAAGGGATTTTTTAGAAAGCCAAAATGAAAATGTTAGACTGTGAGCCCGGGTAGCAGAATTAGAAAGGTCGCTGCATCAATATCGTAGTCGCAACTCTGTGATCGAGTTGAAAGCAAGCCTGACTAAGATTGAAAAGTTGAAAGGAAAGACAGAAAAGCTCGAGGCCGTATCATAAAATTGTGAACTTCGAATTGAGCTTCTTGAAACGAATAATGAACAATTGAAAGAGTAACTCCAACATTTTCAAGGTCAGATCAGGGATAGAGATCACATTATGGGCGAAGCTGTGACTCAAGTACGGAAAGTAGCTAACCATTTGTAAACCCTAGCAGTTCAAGCTGACATGCTGAGCTTGAGATACGAATCAGAATCAGATCGGGGCCAAGAATTAGCTTGGCTTTTTAGGAAAGTTAAGGCTTTGAGTATTAGGGCAAGGCCGTATATGTAAAATATATCTATTTTATGTAAAGAAATTAATTTTCTAGTAAAGTTTTTATAATAGAATTGAACCAGAATCAATACCTCTTTTTGCAATCATTCATTCATTAGCATTACATTTCATCATATGCATTAAATTTCATAAAAAAAGGTCCTAATTAATCGAAATTATGACAGTTACCCTGGAAACCAACAAGAGTCTGCCAACCGAATATCGTTACGGTATCCGCGGTAAAACCAAAGCCATAGATCAAAGGTTAGAGAGACTGGAACAAATTCAGAAAGACATGCAGGATCAGTTGCAAGTGTAGCTGCATGACCAATTAGCTAATGTACGACAAGACATGAGGGATCAAATACAAGAGTCCTAACGAAGCATGATAAATTAGTTGACTTAGTTACTGACCGAAGGGATTAAAAAATAGAAAGGTCTGCCCCGAGAAAGAAAGAAAATGAAGTAAACACCTCGAGTGTGTATAATAAGAGATATTCAAAACAAGTCACTGTAGGCTAACCGAGGACCATGACAACTAGTCATCAAGGCCCTTCGAGGCAAGAATCTAACTTAAGGCCAAACACAAAAAAACTCTAATTCACACATATCCTGATGACCTATAGAGAGTTATATCAGAATTTGTTCGACGCACATGTGGTATCCCCGTTTTATTTAAAACTCATGCAACCTCCGTTTCTAATGTGGTATGATGCGAATGCTCAATGCGAGTACCATGCGGGAATAACGGGGCACTCGATCGAGAATTGCACTGCATTAAAGAAGATAATTGAAAGGTTCATAAAGATGGAGATTGTAAGATTTAATGATCCTTCGGGACCTAATGTGGTAGGAAATCCGTTACCTAGTCATTCTGACCAAGGGGTAAATGCAATAATCGAAAGTAGAGGAAAGTGAACTTAAATCGATGTTACGGAAGTGAAATCCCCATTAAAATGGGTTTGGCAAAAAATGATAGACGTGGAATTAATTATTCAAGGTTTAGAGGAGATACCTAAAGGAGTGAAGAGGTACTATGAGTTCCACACTAAAGAAAGTCATGATATCCAGAGTGCACTGAATTTAGAGCTCTGGTGCAAAGTCTGATGGATAAAAAGATTTATAATTCTTTGAAAATGTTAAGGGCTCAGAAGGAGGAGATGTTTGCACCTCAGAGGAAAGATCAATGGAGAAATTCTATAAGGTCAACCACCCAATGGTGATTATTTCATGACCGAGAAGTAATGAAGTGGGAGCATAAGCTATACCCAGAGTCAGAATTTAAAAACCCGTGGCTTTCACCTACAAGGATAGCAATAGGGTTCCATAGAATTATAATTGCAACGTGATGATCCCGGGAGAGGAGAACTTAGTTGGCACTTCAGAAGGGGACCTGGATATTGGTTTCTTCATGCGTAGTGGGAGGCACTATGATTTTACAAGTGTAAGAATCGAGCCCATTAAGGAAAAAAACCCTGGTAGTTGAGCATAAGAAAGAAAAAATGGCTAGACTTGAATCACCTGTTAATGAGCTAGTAACTGAAAATGAGGCTAAGGAATTCTTGAAGTTCTTAAAATATAGTGAGTATAGTATTGTAGAATAGCTACACAAACAACCAACTCGCATATCAGTATGAGCTTTGCTCTTGAGCTCAGAGACACGTCGCAACGCGTTGACGAATGTGTTAAATGAAACTTATGTCACTGATAATATCTCTGTAAACAAGCTAGACTGTTTGATTAACAATCTGAGTGTCGGCAATATCATCTTTTTCAATGATGATGAAATACCTCCAGGGGGCGTGGGATCCAAACATGCTCTACATATCACTACCTGCTGTAAAGGATATACATTGCCAGAAGTGTTAATCGACAATGGATCTACGTTGAACGTCTTGCATCTATCCACACTGAATAGACTGTTAGTAGATAGCTCTCACATGAAGAATCAGTAGAAATTGTGAGCTTAGGAGACGAACAAGAAAAGAAAGAGGTGAAGATCGAAGCTTGTATCATTGCAGAGACAAAGCGAGACCTCATTGAGTTACTCCAAGAATTCAAATATGTCTTCTTATGGTCATATCAAGACATGCCTGGTCTAAGTACTGATATCGTGGTGTAATGGCTCCTATAAAGAAAGAATGCAAGCCGGTTCAACAGAAACTTCAAAGGATGAGGCCTGACGTCCTGTTAAAAATAAAAAAAAGAGGCCAAGAAATAATTCGACGCTGGTTTCCTACAAGTGGTTAAATACTTGGAGTGGGTAGCCAATATAGTCTCCGTCCCTAAGAAAGATGGGAAAGTACGAATGTGTATAGACTATAGGGATTTAAACAAAGCCAGCCCGAAGGATAATTTCCCATTACCTCACATCGATACCTTAGTGGATAACACGGTAGGTTATTCACTTTTCTTTTTCATGGATGGCTTCTCTGTATAAAACCAGATAAAGATGTATCTTGAAGACATGGAAAATACCACATTTGTAACCATGTGGGGAACATTTTGCTATAAAGTAATGCCATTCAGACTAAAAAATACATGAGCGACGTATGAAAGAGCCATGATAACTTTGTTTCATAATATGATGCATAAAGAAATCAAGGTTTATGTTGATGATATGATCGCAAAATCCAAAACAGAAAAGAATCATGAACAAGTCCCGTGGATATTGTTTTTGGGGTTGAGAAATTCCAACTAAAGCTGAATCCAACAAAATGTACATTCGGGGCCACATCAGGAAAATTGCTAGGATTTGTAGTCAGCGAGAAAGGGATTGAGATCGACCCAGATAAAGTCGAGGCTATACAGGAGTTGCCTCCGCCACGTTCTCAAAAGGAGGTTCGGGGTTTCTTAGGGAGATTAAATTACATCGCCCGGTTCATTTCACAACTAATTGAGAAATGCGACCTTATATTCCGTCTCCTTAAGAAACACAATCCAGGTGTATGGGATGAGGAATGCCAAAAAACCTTTCACAATGTCAAACATTACCAGTCCAATGCCCCAGTGCTGATGTCACCTAGTCCAGATAAGCCACTGATACTGTACTTGGCAGTATTTAGAAATTCTATAGGATGCGTGTTTGGCCAACATGATGAGTCAGGAAGAAAATAAAGAGCATATACTGCCACAGTAAGAAATTTACTGAATGTGAGACAAGATATTCGCCAATTGAGAAGTTGTGTTGCGCCTTAATTTGGACAACTCGGAGACTGAGACAATACATGCTGTACCATACAACCTGACTAATCTAAAAAATAGACCCTCTAAAGTACATGATGGAGTCGACTGCTTTAAATGGAAGAATAGCTCGGTGGCAAATTCTGCTATCCAAATTTGATATAATCTATGTAAACCAAAAGGTAGTAAAAGGGAGTGCAATAGCGGACTTCCTAGCCAACAGAGCTCTAGAGGATTACGAGCCTTTAAATTTTGATTTCTCAAACGAAGATCTAATGTATGTTGCGACTACTAAAGAAGGTACTCAAGAAGAACATCCCTAGAAACTAAATTTTGATGGGGCCTCAAAAGTAATGGGTAACGAAATCGGGATAGTCCTGGTATCCCCAAATAGAGATCATTATCCTTTTACTAGTAAACTGGATTTGATTGCACAAATAACATGGTAGAATACGAAGCATGTATCATGGGTATCCGTGCAGCCATAAAATGCAAGATCAAAGTACTAAAGGTATATGAGGATTCTGCACTAATGATCTATCAACTCAAAGGTGATCGGGAGACTAGAGACCCCAAGTTGATCAATTATCGAAGGTTGGTCCTTGAGTTAATTAAAGAGTTTGATGACATCACCTTCTGCTACCTCCCGCGAGATGAAAATCAGATGGCTGACGCCCTGGCTACCTTAGCTTCCATGGTCAAAGTGAACAAACAATAGGATGTGAAACCTATCCAGATGATATATGAGGCTCCAGCCCATTGTTACAACATCGAGGAAGAAGAAAAGGATGATCACCCTTGGTACCACGGCATACTGCAATATGTAAAGAACCATGAATACCCTGAGCAGGCAACCGAGAATGATAAAAGGACACTAAGAAGGCTAGCCAACGAGTACGTCTAGATGGGGAGATCCTATACAAAAGAAGAAAGAATCAGGTGCTACTAAGATGTGTAGACACCGTTGAGGCCAAGAAAATCTTGGAAGAAGTCTATAAGGGCGTGTGCGAAACACATGCTAATGGTTCACAATGGCCAGGCAAGTAATGAGATTTGGATATTATTGGTCCACAATGGAAGGTAATTGTATCAATTATGCTAAGAGATGTCATAAATGCCAAATTTATGGAGATAAAATTCATGTGCCTCCTTCACCCCTTCATGTTAAGACTTCTCCATAGCCTTTCTCTATGTGGGGCATGGATGTCATTGGGCCAATCTCCCCAAAAGCTTCTAATGGGTATCGATTCATCTTTGCGGTCATCAACTACTTCACCAAGTGGGTAGAAGTCGCTTCTTATGCAAATGTTATGAAGTCGGCAATTAGCAAATTTTTGAAGAAAGAGATCATATGTCGATATGGAATGCCAAAAATGATTATATCTGACAATGCATTAAATTTGAACAACAACACGATAGCAGAGTTCTGTATTTAATTCAAGATCAAACATCACAACTCATCACCATATCGCCTAAAAATGAATGGTGCAGTGGGGGCAGCCAATAAGAACATTAAGAAGATCGTGGGGAAAATGATCGAAACTTATAAAGATTAGACTGAGAAATTACCATTTTCCCTCGATACTTATCGAACGTCTGTCAGAACCTCCACTGGGGCAACACCTTTCTCATTAATTTATGGAATGGAGGCGATTTTGCCCATTGAAGTTGATATTCCTTCTCTCTGAGTTTTTTCATAGTTGAAGTTAGATGAAGCAAAATGGATCCAATCTTGATATGATCAGTTGAACTTGATTGAAGAGAAAAGGCTAAAAGTTATCCGCCATGGTCAGATATATTAAAAATGATGTTGACACCATTTTTTGTGAAAACGGAGTCGACTTGGATTTTAAAAACGAAAATAAAAAAAGGGAGTCGCCACCAATCTTTGTTGATAAGGTGTGATCGGGCCACCTTGAAAAATGGTTGTTTTTAATAAACAATTTAATTTTATTAAAACAACGATTTTGGTCCACGAAATTTAGAAAAATGGGCTTGGGAGTCGGTTACGTACGAGGAAGGATTAGCACCCTCGTAACGCCCAAAAATTGGTACCTAGTTGATTAGTTAATGTCTTAATGTCGAAAATTGAAAACTTTGAAGAATTTTAAAAATACGATCTTTTATTGAAACATTTGTATAAATCAAATTACTCGTTAAGACTCTCCCATTTCAGAAAGAGAAAACGTCACACCCAATGCGTTAGGGCACGATATTTTTCCTCTTCAGAAATGAGCTTGTCTAAAAATCTTCACAATATAATTTAAAAGGGTATTCAATTGTTTAAGTCATGTGAAAATAGTGCAACCCAATACGTTAGGGCACAATTTCTCAAAATATTAAACATTGAATATTGCATTTTTTTAGAAAAATCCTCGTCTCGAGAAAACAACGTGTCATATCCAATGCGGTAGGACACAACGTATTGAATTCTCGATAATGAGCTATTTATTTATGTTTTTGTTTTAAAGAGCACTCTCGATTATTTAGATTCAACGAAGAAAATTGGAACCCAATACGTTAGGGCTCAATTCTCTCGAAGATCCCAAATACCGAGTATGCTTTTATGTTGAAATTTTCGTTTTTTGACAAATCTGAGTAAAAAGATGTAACGTAACAACAATGATGATAATGTGAGTAAAATAATACAAGCAAAGGCTATAAAATAAAATAAAATAAATAAAAAAATGAATAAGATGATGTAAATGTAAAAAGATACATACATATGTATACATTTTAAAATTATTATATATAAAGATGTAAACAAGCAAATGCATACACATATGCGTATATATATGTGTTATAAAAGGTGTACAAAAATATGTTTTTATATACATGTATTTATAAAATGCGTATAGATATATATAGATGTGCAAATATATCTGTATAAAATTATGGAATAAAAAAATATGTATATATATATATGTTTGTATGTATATAAAAATAAGTTATATATAAAAAAATATGTACGTGCATAATGCATATATGTATATATATAGAATAAAAAATAAAGCTAAAAATAATATAAAACTAATTAATATATTAACACAATAGTAATGGAATAATAATAATAATAAAAATAATAATAATAATAATAATAATAATAATAATAATAATAATAATAATGGCAGTGATAATAAAATCAAAATAATTAACTAAATAACAAAATTGCTGAAAACACAGACTAAATCGAAATAAAAACAAAAATACTGGGCGAATTAGAAATAAAAAAAGCGAAAAGGATTAAATTGCGACACGTGCCAAAAGTGAGGGACCAAAACAGTAAATAAACCAAATCCCCAAAACGCGGCGCTGCAATGGCCTAAAATGAAACAAAAGTAAAACCATGCAGCTAATTTAAAATAAAAGAAAATAACGAAAAAGGGCCAAATTGCAACGCGTTGCAAAGTCGGAGGGACTGCACACGCAAATATCTCCTTTTAAGAAAACACGCGGATCCTCTCCCAAGGTCGGGTCACCGCATGGGTCAGGGCCAAAATGGCGTCGTTTTGGCGCCTTACCCTTAATAGCAAAGCGGCGTCGTTTTGATAATGGTATTTATCCCAGATTTTCTAAAAAAAAAACATTTCAGCCACTACTTAAAAAAAACAAAAACCCTTCCTCATCCCTCTCAAACGTCTGGCCTTTGGGTCTTATTAGCGCCGCTATAGCGCCACCGTGGATGGTGGCCGGCGTTGCGTAAATGGGCGTTCTAGTCCCCGTTTTAAGACCCAATCGAAGGCTAGATTCGTTTGGCCCGAAAATCAAGAGGAAGGACCCCCTAACTCGACCTTTCAGGGCCGATTTCACCAATGGGCAGACCCCGACGGCAGTGCAACCGAATGACGAATTGGGTAAATCTTCCTTCTTTCCTTTTGTTTACTACTTTTATTTAGATATATGCATAAACGAAAAGAAAAGAGAATAGAAAAACAGATCTACAAAACCGAAAAGGAAAAAAAATCACCTTGAATCTGTTTTTTTGCTTTTTATTTCTTTCTGCTAATTTTTTTTTCAAAAATCAGAAGAAAACCTTCCGTTACATTTTTCTTCGGCTTTTATAGCCGATTTTGCTACTGCTTGTGTTTTCCTTTTTCTTGCTTGTTTTCTTCTTTGCAGGTGACTGACGGTGCAAGTGGGACGGCGATGTGACGTCAAAAGACGGCGGCGGCAGAAGACCAAAAGTCATCAGATGCGGCGCTAGGGTTTCAGACTTTCTGAAACCCTAGTTTGACTGTTGGGGTTGGGGTTTTGGGCCAATTGGGTTATTGGGCCTCGGGTTTAGGTTAGGTCTAGGTGGGTTTGGGTAGCTGAGTCTGTTTGTAATTAAGCTGAAGGTTAATTGGGCCCGGGCATAAAATTGGGCTGTACAGCTGCCCCTTGTTGCTCGTTGTCGTATAACGAGAACAGAGTAAAGACTAAGAAAGACCAATTTTGCCCTGCTCGTCGAGTCTTGACTTCTTGGTGCCTTTCTTCTTCAAGTAGCCTCCTTCTGATCCACTGTGCCTTGTTGCTTCGATCCACTCTACTGCCATTTCAGAAAGATGTGACTTGTAGCTTCAATTCACTCTGCCGCGACTTCAGGGGGCAAAATTCGCGGCTTTAGTCTACTCTACTACAACGTCAGGGGGATAAGACTTGTATCTTCAACCTGCTCCATTACAACTTCAGGGAGATAAGGTTTGACATGATCTGCTCTACTGCAACTTCAGAGAGATAAGATCTGCAATCCATAGCTTCTATCCGTTCTACTGCAACTTAAGGGAAATGAGAATTGCTATCTTCAGTCTGCTCCACTGTAACTTTAAGGAGGCAAGGCTAGTGTCTTCGATCTATTTTACTGCCAGTACAGAAAGACAAGATCTGCTACCTTCGATCTACTTCGCTGCCAATACAGGAAGACAAGATCTGCTATTTTCGATCTACTTTACTGCCAATATAGGAAGACAAGATCTACTATCTTCGATCTACTTCGCTGCCAATACAGGAAGACAAGATCTGCTATCTTTAATCTACTTTGCTGCCAATACAGAAAGACAAGATCTGCTATCTTCGATCTACTTCGCTACAATATAGTAAGACAAGATCTTCTATCTTCGATCTACTTTGCTGCCAATACAGAAAGATAAGATCTGCTATCTTCGATCTACTTCGCTGCCAATACAGGAAGACAAGATCTGCTATCTTCGATCTACTTCGCTGCCAATACAGGAAGACAAGCTTTGCTATCTTCGATCCCTTCCACTACAACTTTAGTGGTATAGGGTTTGTGGTTTCACCGATTTGTTTTGAGGAACATAACCTGTAGAATCCACTTCATGGGCCTATTTATGCCTAGTGATTAGAATCAGAATGAATCAAAATCTCCTAACTAAATGTGCGTGCATGAATGCAAAATGTCATGAAAATGATCCATTTTAATATTTGAGTTGTTATTCCTCGTTCTTCATCAAGGTTTTATCACCAACACGTCAGAATGCTATCTTGTGCGGCTGGTGACACTCATTTCTTACTTAATCGGATTACCCTCACTGTAATCTCTAAAATTCTATCCGTTGTAATCTTCAAGGTTAAGCCCACTGTAATTTTAGGACACCATCTTCCTCCTACTATAATTTACGAGCATAAGATCTAGCTCTTTCTTAAATCTCTCCCATTGCAATTCGGGAGTACATGATCTGAATCTCCTTGGTCTCCTACACCATTCCAAGGGTGTCATACCAAATTTTTATGTACAATTGTAGAACTTTCTCTTCCGAGAAACCTCTTCTTATCACTTGGTGATCATTGCTTGTTTGTTCATTGAAGCTTTGTCACCGACACGATATCTTGTCATTTTGTTCCATCAATGTTTGGCCAACAAAACCCGAAAGGATAGTCTGAATTTAGACTTCCACTTCTTAGACATTTCAAACTTTAAACTTGGTGTGTTCTAAATAATAGTCCTGTTTCAAGTTCCTATATCATTTAAAAACTTCTAGAGTAATATGCAAAATTTCCCTTGTGAAAGTATTATTAGTTCATTAATCATTATTCCAATGCAACATGCTTGCAAAAGGATCATAACAATGGATAAAAATAAAATTGTTTTGGAAGCATAGCTCGAAATGAATAAATTATCAAGAATAAAAGAGAAATTGATTGGGATCACGTATCTTGAAGAAAAGAAAGAACTATTCCAAGAACAACAAATTCAATATAAATATTATGAAGATTAGATTCCCCAGATATCACAGCTTGAACTTTTCTGTACTAACTTTCTGAAAGCCCATTCTGAGTTTGACATGTATTTAGGAGATCTTCATGACTTTGTTGATGCCCCAAGATATCACCTACCCTTTCCTGTTGATTCAGGTATAACAAAATCACCACATGCCCCAAGCTGATAAAAAATTTGAGCTACTCTGATCACCTCCTGCCCCAATCTTGATCAAAATTTTGAACCACCCTTTTCAGGTTTTCAACTCAAATCTCCTTTGGTCTCAAGGCGCCCTTTACGGGTTTGCACCTTGGCCTCTCCTCTTTTTTTTTTAGAACTCAAATTGCCCTTTGTGGGTTTCCATCTTGGTCCTCTTTGTTCAAGTGAAGTACTTCTTGACTGAATCTGAGTTTACCAGATTTGGCAGGCTTTTACCATCAATCTCGCTCAAGATTAGAGCTCCTCCAGAAAAGGCCTTCTTTACAACATAAGGTCCTTCCCAATTTGGCATCCATTTTCCTCTAAAATCCTTTTGTAGAGGAAGAATCTTTTTCAACACCAGGTCCCCCTCGTGAAATTTCCTGGGGTGAACCTTTTTGTTATAGGCTCGCATCATCTGTTTTTAATACATCTGACCGTGACGAATAGCTTTTAGCCTCTTTTCTTCTATCATGTTTAGCTGGTCATATCGAGATTAAATCCATTCAGCCTCATCTAATCTTACTCAGCTAACACCCGAAGAGAAGGGATCTCAACTTCAATAGGTAACACTGCCTCCATCTCATAGACTAGAGAAAAAGGTGTTGCCCCAGTAGAAGTCCTAATAGATGTTCGATATGCCAGGAGAGCAAAAGGTAATTTCTCATGCCAGTCTTTGTAGGTTTCAGTCATTTTCCCTACAATTTTCTTGATATTTTTGTTAGCTGCCTCCACTGCACCATTCATTTTTGGGCGATAAGGCGACGAATTATGGTGTCTGATCTTGAATTGACTACAAACTTCCGCTATTAAGCTGTTGTTCAAATTCAGTACATTGTCAGATATGATCGTTTTGGGTATTCCATATCGACATATAATCTCCTTTTTCAAGAACTTGCTAACTGCTGACTTCGTGACATTAGCATATGAAGCAGCTTCCACCCATTTAGTGAAATAGTCAATAACCACAAAAATAAACCGATGCCTATTAGAAGCCTTTGGTGATATTGGCCCGATGACATCCATTCCCCACATGGAGAAAGGCCATGGAGAAGTCATAACGTAAAGAGGTGAAGGAGGTGCATGGATTTTGTCACCATAAATTTGGCATTTATGGCACTTTCTGGCATAATTAATGCAATCTCCTTCCATGGTGGACCAATAGTACCAAAATCTCATAATCTGTCTAGCTATCACGAAGCCGTTGGCATGCGTTCCACAGATACCTTCATGCACATCTTCCTAAATTTTCTTAGCCTCCACAGTATCCACGCATCACAACAATACTTGATCTGTTCCCTTTTTATACAAAATCTCTCCATCTAGGACATAATCAATGGCTAGTCTCCTCAATGTCCTCTTATCATTTTCTGTCCATGGTTGGGGTACTCACGATTCTTTAGATATCGCAGTATGTCTTGATACCATGGATGGTCATCGTTTTCCTCTTCCTCGATACTGTAGCAAGGAGCTGGAGTCTCATAAATGCTGATTTGAATAGGCTTTATGTCTTCTGGTTTGTTTATTTTGATCATAGAGGCTAGAGTAGCCAAAGCATCAGCCATCTGATTTTCGTCTCGTGGGAGATAACAAAAAGTGACACTGTCAAACTCCTCAATCAATTTTAGAACCAACTTCTGATATCGAATTAACTTCGGGTCTCTTGTTTCCCATTCTCCTTTAAGCTGGTATATTACCAATGCAGAGTCTCCGTATACCTCTAGTATCTTAATTTTTCGCTCTGTGGCTACCCGGATGCCCATAATGCAAGCTTCATATTCAGCCATGTTATTGGTGCAATCAAAATCCAATTTATTGGTAAAAGGATAATGATCTCCACTAGGGGACACAAGGACTGCCCCAATTCCATTGCCTATAGCATTCGAAGCTCCGTCAAAGCTTAGATTCCAAGGGTGATTTTTGTGGGAATCCTCTTCAGCGGTTGCAACATACATCAAATCTTTATTCAGGAAATCAAAATTCAGAGGTTCATAGTCTTCTAAAGCTCTGCTAGCCAAAAATTCTACTATCGCGCTCCCTTTGACGGCCTTCTAATTTACGTAGATCATATCAAACTCGGAGAGTAGGATCTACCACCTAGCCATCCTCCCATTCAACACAATTGACTCTATCATATACATTAAAGGGTCTAACTTTGAAATTAACCAAGTCGTATGATGGAGCATGTATTGCCTCAGTCTCCGTGTCGCCCAAACTAGGGCGCAACATAACTTTTCAATGGGCGAATATCTCATTTCACAGTCAGTAAATTTCTTACTGAGATAATAGATCGCCTTCTCCTTCTTCCCCGTCTCATCATGTTACCTAGCACACATCCCATGCAGTTGTCGAACACTGTTAAATACAGGATCAGTGGTTTATCTGGCCTAGGTGGTGACAACACTGGAGTATTGGACAAATATTGTTTTATCTTGTCAAAAGCCTCCTGGCATTCTTCATTCCACACATCTAGATTATGTTTCTTCAGAAGATGGAATATGGGGTCACATTTCTCGATCAGTTGTGAAATGAACTGAGCAATGTAATTCAATCTTCCTAAAAAACCTCGAACTTCTTTCTAGGTACGTGGTGGAGGCAAATCTCGAATTGCCTTGACTTTGCCTGGATCAATTTCAATCCCTTTTTCACTGACCACAAACCCCAGAAGTTTTCCTGACCTAGCTCCGAAGATACATTTGGTTGGATAAAGTTTGAGTTGGAACTTTTTTAATCTTAAGAACAACTTTCTTAAGACTCGCACATGTTCTCTTTCTGTCCGGGATTTTGTGATCATGTCATCAACATATAATTTAATTTCCTTATGCATCATATCGTGGAAGAGGGTCACCATGGCTCTCTGGTATGTGGCTCCCGCATTTTTCAACCCGAATGGCATCACTTTATAACATAAAGTCCCCCATAAGGTTATGAACGTGGTTTTCTTCATATCTTCAAAATGCATCTTAATTTGGTTATATCCCGAAAGACCATCCATGAAGGAGAATAATGAGTGCCCCACCGTGTTATCCACCAGGGTGTTGATGTGAGGCAAGGGAAAATTATCTTTTGTTATTCAAATCTCTGTAATCTACACACATTCGTACCTTCTCATCTTTCTTAGGGACGGGTACAATATTGGCTACCCATTCTGAGTATTTGACCGCTTGTAGGAACCTAACATCAAATTGCTTTCGAACCTCCTCTTTTATTTTTAGTACAACATCAGGCCCCATCCTCTGGAGTTTTTGCTGAACTGGCTTGCAATCCTCCTTTATAGGAAGACGGTGAACTACGATATCAGTACTTAGCCCAGGTATATCCTGGTATGACCATGCGAAGACGTCTTTGAATTCTCGAAGTAACTTAATAAAGTCTTGTTTTGCTTCTTCAGTCATGCATGTTCCAATCTTCACCACCTTTCCCTCCTCTAGGGTTACAGTCTCCACCGTCTCCTTGTGAGGTAGGATTTGTTTCTCCTCCTGCTCTACCATCCTCAACAAGTCTGGATATAGGTTATAATCTATGTTATCTTCAAAGTCATGAGATCCCTCTAAACATATATCCCGCTCAAAAGGATTTTTCGATTCCATAGTAGAGTTACTCACGTCATTGATATCCAAAGACCTGTTATAGGTACCAAAGAATATAGAAAGAATGTATGAATTTAAGAATATTTATTTATATGGTATGTTTATGAATTAATGAATGAATGATTTGGGAGGAAAATCCAAGAGAATGAAAGAATCCAAAATGACTATTAGTACAAAAATAATGAAAGAGTCGTGAAAGAATATCTGCTTAAAAATAATTACAAAGATATATTCCATTAAAATAACGATGTTCACACATATGCCCATTTCACAAAAAGTTTTCATTGCTCTCTAGGCTAAAACAACAAACATGTTTTGAATATTACTCTGAGAAAGCTCTAAAAACTTCAGGTATTTCTTCTGCAGTCCAATTATTTAGAACACTCCCAGGTTCATAGGGACAGATATCTAACATAATCCCTTCTTCATTCGTATCTTCATGTATGGCATTAATGCTCTCCTCCCTCAGCACACTTTTCTCAAGATAAATGATCCCCCCGATTCAAAAGTTTTGGGTATGTGGGGAATTATCATTGGTTCCCATTTAACTTCCTCTCCATTTAGGCTTGCCCTTCTCCTTTCTTGCCTTTTTTCCAGCTCCTTCCTTCTCTGCTCTATATTGGCTTATATCCTAAGCCAAAGTGATCTTGTTTTTCCTTCAGCACTGGAGCCCTAGTTCTTTCTTGGAGACATCTCCCTAATCCTTTTCCGGGTAAGGTTCCTCTTCCCACTAACAATTGCAACCCCATCTTTGTGGTCTTAGATATTTTCGGTATGGGCATTTTGCTCCCCTCAGAAATAAATGTTGCATTTACAAACTCCAAAGATCGAAAAGAGCATTCAATTACATCATCATTGGCTTCCACATAAGGTGCGTCATTAGCTACAGCCGCTATGATATCCTCTTCGGTGTTTATTGTCACCAACCGACCTTCTGACACCAACTTCAGCTTTTGATGTAACGATGATGGTACAGCCCTCGCCGAATGTATCCATGGCCTTCCTAATAGGCAATTATATGAGGGCTTGATTCCATTATAAGAAAATCCACCTTGTAAATAGTTGGGCTGATCAACAAGGGTATCTTGATTCTTCCTATGACCTTTTTTTCTATGCCATCGAATACCCTCAATATATTCTGACATGTCTTCATATGTGAACTATCCACAGGCAGCCTGTTAAGTGTGGATAGGGGTAATACATTCAATGCTGACCCATTATCTATCAAAACTCCTGGCAAGGTACATTCTTTGCATCGGGTGGTAATATGCAAAGCTTTAGTAGACCCCATACCTCCAGGTGGTATTTCGTCATCGTTGAAGAAGATAAAGTTATCGGCGCTTATGTTGTTGACTAACCGATCTAACTTGTTGACAGAGATGTCATTGGCCACATAAGTTTCATTCAGCACTTTCATTAACGCCTTTCGATGCACTTCAGAGCTTAAGAGCAAGGTTAACACGGATATACGAGCTGGTTGTTTATGCAATTGTTCCACAACACTATATTCACTGTGCTTCAGGAATTTGAGGAACTCCTTGGCTTCTTCCTCTTTCACTGGCTCGGTGATAGGTAACGTAGGCTTGGCTGCTTTTTCTTTCTCTTACTCTATCACTATGGCCTTTCCCTTTACTGGCTCGGCTGGAGGACTTATCAAGTCATAGCGCTTCCCACTACGCGTATAAGAACCCATGCCTTGATCATCTTTCACAGTACTGGCTGAAATTTCATTTTCTTGGACAGTTGTGTTGCACTCATAGTTCCACGGGACTTTCTTGTTATTTTTGTAAGGGAAGGCTGTGGGCTTCTTAATTATTATCTTTGGCGTTATTGGTGCTTCCGCCTCGCTCTTCTTTGGTTGCGAGATAATGACCACAGGATAGCTTATTTTCAGAACCCTTGTTGTTGGTTCTGATGAGCATATGCTTCCTCCTCGACTTCTTCATAGAACTCCACTTCCTTATTGTCCATCATGCTTTGAACTAAGATTCTGAATTCTATGCATTCCTGGATCTCGTGCCCTTTTTCATGATGAAATTCAAAATAATTGCTCGTCTCCCTACATTTCTCCTCTAAATTTGAACTGATTAACCTCATTTCCACCATTTTCTTCCAGACCCATTTCAAAGGGGTTCTTACTTCCGCAATATCTGCCTTGACTTTCCTCTCTGTACTCCCACTTATCATGTTTACCCCTTTATCAGCATGGTTAGGTAATGGATTTTCCACATTGGGTGAATCATCGATCTTGACAACGCCCATGCTGATTAACCTTTCAACCAACTTTTTGAAGCCTGTGCAATTTTCTATTGAATGCCCTGTAATCCCCGCATGATAATCGCATTGTGCATTTGCGTCATACCATTTAGGGTACGGAGGTTGTAAGGGTTTTAAATAGAAAGGGGAAACAATATGTGCATCAAACAAGCTTTTATACAACTCCTTGTATGATACCAGAATTGGCGTGAACTGTGGCTTTTCCGTGTTCTGTCTTGTGCTGGATTCTTGTCTTGATGAACTTTGTTGATTAGCAGCCACCTTTTCTGGTTGGTTCCCCGTGATCGATTTTGAGTAACCCTTGTTATAGGTACTCATATTGTTCACCTCATTCTCCTTTTTCCTCGGAGCCGCCCTTCGGTTACTTTCTCCAGCATCGATCCTCCCACTCCTTATGGCGTTTTCAATCATTTCTCCATTCATAACTATGTCAGAGAAGCTTTTCGTGGCACTTCCCAACATATGCGTGAGAAATGGTGCCTTTAACGTGTTGATAAAGAGTATAGTCATCTCCCTTTCTAGGAGCGGTGGTTGAACTTGAACAGCAACCTCCCTCCATCTTTGTGCATATTGTCTGAAACTTTCATTAGGCTTCTTCTCTATATTTTGCAAGGTGATTCTATTAGGGACCATATCTGCCACATGATTGTACTGCTTCATAAATGCTTGTGCTAAATCCCTCCAAGAACTAATCTGGGTGCAGCTCAATTGATTGTACCACTTAGACGCTGCCCCTGTGAGGCTATCTTGAAAATAGTGTATAAGCAATTGGTCGTTGTTGACGTATCCAGTCATTCGCCTACAAAACATGGCAATATGTTCTTCCGGGCAACTGGTCCCATTGTATTTCTCAAATTTCGACATTTTGAACTTATGGGGAAGTACTAGATCCAGAACCAAGCTTAGGTCTTTAGCGCCAATCCTCTGATAATTCTCAATACTTTCTATTGCCCTAAATTTTTCTTCGAGCCATTTGCATCTTTCCTCCAACTGCTTTGGCAATTCTTCTTTTGTCTTCTCTTTCTCAGCCAATTCGTTGAAATCGGAGACGATGGGATTGGTAGGGTTCTCTCCGGGGTTAGAACCTACTCCGATTTGGAAGTTCATTGGTATTGAGGTGCCTGTCTGAAACTGCTGAGGTCTGATTGTAACGGAGGATTTGTGTGGGTACACATTAGCTTGAGTCTGCACATGCGAAGGGGTAAAGCCTGGAGGGTAGAGGGGTCCTTCATTATTTCCCTCTTCAGCATTAACCATGGGGTCCTTTCCCCTGTCGTTTCCCCGATTAACAGCTACGTTAACCGAGCCATCATGTCATTCTGGGACTCCAGCATCTTTTCTGTCATATGTTGCTAAATTTCTTCTAGCCGCTCTTGTATTTGGTCTTGCATATCTTTTTCGAGCTGTTCGAGCCTTTCCAATCTTTGATCCATGTTCTTCGATTTTGCCCGAGTACCGTAAGGGTGTTGGTTTTTCAGGTTAATTGAAATAATTTTATTCAATTAGGGTCTTTTAATGGTCATTAATGCATATGGTGTGATGCAATGCATGAAATGAATACAAAAAATGCGTCAATTCTGATTCAATTTCATTTTGAAAACTTTACTAGAAAACAAACTTCTTTACATAAGGTGGATTATAGATACGACTTAGCCTTAATACTCAGAACTCTAATCTTCCTAAGTAAGGAGGCTAACTCTTGTCCTCGACTTGACTCCAACTCGTACTTCACGCTCAGCACATCAACTTGCGCTGCCAAAGTCTACAGATGATTAGCTACCTCCCGGGCTTGAACTACGGCTTCTCCCATAATATTATCTCTATCTCTAACTTGGTTTTGAAAGCAGTGCAGCTGCTTATTCTGACAATCTTCATTAGCTTCCAAGTACTTGATCCGGATTTCGCAATTTCGCAATGCCGTTTCTAACTCTTCTATTCTTTCTTTCATTTCTTCAATTTTATTTAAGCTTGCTCTCAATTCCATTCCAGAATTCCGATTTCAATGCCAATGGAGAGATCCTTCTAACTCAGTCACTCTGTTCTCTAGTTCACCTTTTCCTTTTGGTTCACTGACAAACTCTTCTTTAGAGCCTCATTTCGTGCTTGGACTTCTTGGAACCTCATTTCCCATCTATCGGCCTTGTTCTTTTCTTCTTGAATCTCTTCACGCCACTGCTCCGAAGTTTTTCCCAACCCGGCAGTTCTCATTGATAACCGCAACTTCTTGTAATCTGTTTTCAACCTTAGCTTTCCCTTTTCTTAATCTTTCTGCCTCGAGTTTCTGAACGTCCGCGTCTAATCTTATGTTCATCTTTTCTTCCTCCATTTGCTCTGTCTTCATTTCTAATTCTGCATTTCTCCTTTCAAAATCTTGCTTTATGATTTCTAATTCAGAAAGGATGACTCGTAAATGTTCCTCTATCAGCTGACTATTTTTGTGACTCAGTTTGGGGATGTTATCATTGACTCTTCTATCCCACCAGTCATTATACTCAGGAGTTGTCATTGGACCTACGAAAAATCTCTTTATTCGATGAATTTGTTTCCAAGCATTGGTCATATCTCGAATCTTCTTCTTGTAACAGTCATCTCTGTACGAAAATTCACACTCAGCTAATCCTTAGGTTGCGGGTATAAATTGCCTTGACCTATACTGCCTAAGCACCAGCAGCGGGGCATAACCAACACCTCCCCAAATTCCAAGCAGAGGACCCAATCAAAATCTCTGCACTGGTACAAAATTTCATCCGGAAGCAACCACGGAGCTGTCCACTCAACGTCCTCTTCTTGCAGGTTCTGAAGAATTGCCATCCACTTTTCCATCGAGATGTCATCCCTCCTCAGTGTAGCTACTACCTCCTTTAATGGCGAATAGTTTTCAGAGAAAACCCCATATGAAACCTTATCAACTTTCCAAAAATGACTGTGGAGCCACGCAAGTAATAGCTGTGCACATCCGATGAATCTACCCTCACCTGCTTTACGACAGGCATTTAGCGACCTGAATGTTTCCGTTAAAATCGCTGGAACTGGCGTAACCCCCTTATCAAGACGGTCGAACAAGTTAGTGACTGCCTCATTAACATGTCCCAGGGCCTTGGGGAAGATAACTAAGCCGTATATGATCAAAGAAAAGACATCTACCCTCTTCTTTGCATCTGGGTGTGATAGGACTATATCTTTCAAATTCTTCCAAGAAATGCACTTGTTATCCCCCTTTTATTTGATTCGGGCTGTAACCCACTGTTCACTCATCCTGGTTATGTTCATCAGCCTCCTCAGAAAGGTCGATGGATTTACAGCTCTCGAGTAAACTTTGTCAACTTGAATTTTTGCACACCGAAGTAAAGCCATGTATTCTTCTACCGTAGGCACTAAGTCGACTTTTCCAAATGTCAAAAAACTGTAGGCGGGGTTCCAAAATTGCGCGAGAGCCCGAAACAGATGTTTGTCTACCTTCATGTCAAGCAGGTAAGGTAAATCCCTATAGTTGGAGTAGAATAGCTGTCTGACCTCCTCATTCCACTGGTCCCAAATTTCCTTCAACTCTTGCAAACTATTCTGAGTTACACTAATACGGGTAAAGTCCCATAATTCTGATATATATCCTTCAGCCAAACTATCGCCCTTCTCATGCTGTGTTGTTTCTGACCAGATTCGGACAGCCGCATTATCTTCCACCTTATCAAGAAATCCCCTTTCCATGATAAGCTTTCTATCTAGAAATCAAATATGAACCAACACCTTTTATAATGAAATGCCATAGAGTTGAAAATGTCATGCATCCAAAGCAAACACAAAAAGTCAGTAACAGGTATAAACATACAATCCAGAAATAATAAAACACATATTTGGGTATCTTCTAGGGTTCGATGTAATTCTACCTAGGGTGAGTTCCTGAGGTTCACTACATGAGGTTTGGCTCTAAAGTAAGGGTACCCGAACTAGTAGATTCCTTGATTTTCACCCATTATAGGCTCATATGGACCGAGTTTGGTTCAGGGGAATACATTTCCCTATGGCTGCACGGAGATGAAAATCTCATGAAGACATAGGTACAGATGTATCCCGGAAGCGATCCACTATCCTGCACGGGGTGAAAACCTCACGAAGGAGTAGCTTCTCACTCCCACTTAAAAGGGTGTGACCAAAGGTCATGCAATGCAATGTGTAAAAAGATACAAAAATTTAAACCAACACAGTAATTATAAACCACAACAATGAAAATTGTAATAATGATGAATGAAATGCAATGAAAGGATCATATATTTAAATCAAGTTTTCAATTTTCAACAAAAAGACAAAAAGTAATCAACTCATGGCTCGACTCACTTATGTTCGATCCCCAGTGGAGTCGCCAAGCTGTTGACACTATTTTTTTATTAAAACGGAGTCGACTTGGATTTTGAAAATGAAAACGAAAACGAAAAAAGGGAATCGCCACCAATCTTTTTTGATAAGGTGTGATCGGGCCACCATGAAAAGTGGTTGTTTTTAATAAACAATTTAATTTTATTAAAATAACAATTTTGGTCCACGAAATTCAGAAAAATAGGCTCAGGAGTCGGTTACGTACGAGGAAGGATTAGCACCCTCGTAACGCCCAAAAATTGGTACCTAGTTGATTAGTTAATGTCTTAATGTCGAAAATTGAAAACTTTGAAGAATTTAAAAATACGATCTTTTATTGAAACATTTGTATAAATCAAATTACTCGTTAAGACTCTCCCATTTCAGAAAGAGAAAACGTCACACCCAATGCGTTAGGGCACGATATTTTTCCTCTTCAGAAATGAGCTTGTCTAAAAATTTTCACAATATAACTTAAAAGGGTATTCAATTGTTTAAGTCATGTGAAAATATTGCAACCCAATACGTTAGGGCACAATTTCTCAAAATATTAAACATTGAATATTGCATTTTTTTAGAAAAATCCTCGTCTCGAGAAAACAACGTGTCATATCCAATGCGTTAGGACGCAACATATTGAATTCTCGATAATGAGCTATTTATTTATGTTTTTGTTTTAAAGAGCACTCTCGATTATTTAGATTCAACGAAGAAAATTGGAACCTAATACGTTAGGGCTCAATTCTCTCGAAGATCCCAAATACCGAGTATTGCTTTTATTTTGAAATTTTCGTTTTTTGACAAATCTGAGTAAAAAGATGTAACGTAACAACAATGATGATAATGTGAGTAAAATAATACAAGCAAGGGCTATAAAATAAAATAAAATAAATAAAAAGACAAACTAATATAGTACACCATGGCAAACATACAAACAATAATATTAAAGCATTCATTCTAAATAATGTGAATACAAATAAAAAATAAATAAAAAATAAATAAGATGATGTAAATGTAAAAAGATATATACATATGTATACATTTTAAAATTATTATATATAAAGATGTAAACAAGCAAATGTATACACATATGCGTATATATATGTGTTATAAAAGGTGTACAAAAATATGTTTTTATGTACATGTATTTATAAAATGCGTATAGATATATATAGATGTGCAAATATATGTGTATAAAATTATAGAGTAAAAAAATATGTCTATATATATATGTTTGTATGTATATAAAAATAAGTTATATAAAAAAATATGTACGTGCATAATGCATATATGTATATATATAGAATAAAAAATAAAGCTAAAAATAATATAAAACTAATTAATATATTAACACAATAGTAACGAATAAATAAAAGGAAAATAAAACTAATAATAATAATAATAATAATAATAATAATAATAATAATAATAATAATAATAATAATAATAATGGCAGTGATAATAACATCAAAAGAATTAACTAAATAATAAAATTGCTAAAAACACAAACTAAATCGAATAAAAATGAAAATATTGGGCGAATTCGGAATAAAAAAAAGCGAAAAGGATTAAATTACGACACACGCCAAAAGTGAGGGACCAAAACAGTAAATAAACCAAATCCCCAAAACGCGGCGTTGCAATGGACTAAAATGAAACAAAAGTAAAACCATGCAGCTAAATTAAAATAAAAGAAAATAACGAAAAATGGTCAAATTGCAACGCGTTGCAAAGTCAGAGGGACTGCGCGCGCAAATATCTCCTTTTAAGAAAACACGCGGATCCTCCCCCCAGGGTTGGGTCACCGCACGAGTCAGGGCCAAAACCACGTCGTTTTGGTGCCTGACCCTTAATAGCAAAACAGCGTCGTTTTAATAATGGTATTTAACCCAGATTTTCTAAAAAAAAAAACATTTCAGCCACTATTTAAAAAAAAACAAAAACCCTTCCTCATCCCTCTCAAACGTCCGGCCTTTGGGTCTTATTAGCGCCGCTATAGCACCACCGTTGACGGTGGCCGGCATTGTGCAAAATGGGCATTTTAGTCCCCGCTTTAAGACCCAATCGAAGGCTAGATTCGTTTGGCCCGAAAATCAAGAGGAATGACCCCTAACTCGACCTTTCGGGGCCGATTTCACCGATGGGTAGACCCCGATGGTGGCGCAACCGAATGACGAATCGGGTAAATCTTCCTTCTTTCGTTTTATTTACTACATTTGTTTATATATATGCGTAAACGAAAAGAAAAGAGAATAGAAAAACAGATCTACAAAACCGAAAAGGAAAAAAAATCACCTTGAATCTGTTTTTTTGCTTTTTATTTCTTTCTGCTAATTTTTTTTTACAAAAATTGGAAGAAAACCTTCCGTTACATTTTTCTTCGGCTTTTATAGCCGATTTTGCTACTGCTTGTGTTGTCCTTTTTCTTGCTTGTTTTCTTCTTTGCAGGTGACTGACGACGCAAGTGGGACGACGACGTGACGTCAGAAGACGGCGGCGGCAGAAGACCAAAAGTCATCAGATGCGGCGCTAGGGTTTCAGACTTTCTGAAACCCTTGTTTAACTGGTGGGGTTTGGATTTTGGGCCTATTGGGTTATTGGGCCTCGGGTTTAGGTTAGGTCTAGGTGGGTTTGGGTAGCTGAGTCTGTTTGTAATTGGGCTGAGGGTTAATTGGGCCCAGGCATAAAATTAGGCTGTACAAATGAATGACGCGAGTTTATGACAAAAAAGTTCATCCCAGTGAATTCCATGAGGGGGACCTGGTATTGAAAAAGATCATTCTCATGCCAAAAGACTTCAGAGGAAATTGGATCCCAAACTAAGAATGACCTTATGTGGTAAAGAAGGCCTTTTCTGGAGGAGCGCTGACTTTGACCGAGATGGATGGCAAAAACCTGCCTAATTCTGTGAATTTAGATTCAATAAAGAAATACTTCACCTAAAAAAAATAAAGGAAGAGGCCAAGGCGAAAACTCGCAAAGGGCGCATTGAGACCAAAGGGGTTTTGAGTTGAAAGGGCAACTCAAATTTTGATCAACGATGGGGCATGTGGTAGTCTTGTCCCCTTAAAAGTAACAAGGAGGAGAAACTTTGCATCTTGAAGCATTAACGAGGTACTCTAGATCTTCTAGACACATATCAGGCTCAAAATGGTCCTCAAGAAGTTTGCGCAGAGAAGCTCACGTTGCGATATTTGGGGCACCTAATTTCATCTTACTCACTTTGTATTTTAGCAACATTTGCTATTTTGATTAATCCATCCATTTCGAGCTTTGCTCCCAATAAATTTCAATCTTGTCCATTGTTACAACCTTATTTTTCAAGCATTTTTACATTGAAATAACGATCAATGGACTAACAATATTTAAGTAAAATAATTTTTACATATTGGTCTGAAAGGTTTTTAAATAGTACAAAGACCTGAAACAGGATCACTAGTTAGAACTAACCAAATCTAAGGGTTTGAAAAATCTGGGAACGAATATTCTAGATTGTGATTACTTCTTCGGGTTTTCTGTCAAAGATATCAGATCTGAACAAGAATGCATGGTAACACATCAGTGATGAAACCTTGACAAACAACGAGCAATGTCAACTTAAGTACTAAAAGGGGACCATTCTCGAAAGATGACATTCTACATTCATGCAAATATCGTTCATATACATCTAGTTTTTGATTCATTCTGGTCATAACATCCTAATAGCTTGGCATAAATATAGGCCTATGAAATGGATTCTACAGGTCATGTTCCCCAGAGAACGGTGTAACAGATCAGTGAAACCATAAATCTTATACCCCCGAAGTTGTAGTTGGTCGGATTGAAGTCACCATAACAAATCTTATCTCCCTGAAGTTGTAGTGGAGAAGATTAAAGCTACAAATCTTATCTCCTTGGAGTTGTAGTGGAGTAGATTAAAACTACAAATCCTATCTCCCTAAAGTTGCAGTGGAGTAGATTGAAGCTAAGAACCTCATCTCCTTGAAATTGCAGTGGAGCAGGTTGAAGTTACGAACCTTATCTCCTTGAAGTTGCAGTGGAGCAAATTGAAGCTACAATTTCTATACCCCTGAAGTTGCAGTAGGTTAGAATGAAGCTACAATAACGAATCCTATCTCCCTAAAGTTGCAGTAGAGCAAGATGAAGCTACATTTCCTATACCCCTGAAGTTGTAGTGAGTTGGAATGAAGCTACAACTACAAATCTTATACCCTTGAAGTTGTAGTGGGTCGGATTGAATCCACCACAGCGAACCTTATCTCCCTGAAGCTGCAGTGAAGCAGATTAAAACTACGAATCTTATCTCTCTAAAGTTGCAGTGGAGCAGATCGAAGCTACAAATCTTATCTTCCTGAAGTTGCAGTAGAGTAGATTGAAGCTACAATTTCTATACCCCTGAAGTTGCAGTAGGTTAGAATGAAGTTACAATAACAAATCTTATCCCCGTGAAGTTGCAATGAAGCAAGATGAAGCCGTATACTAAATCTTGCCTTCATGAAGTTATAGCGAAGCAAATGTAGTAAAGTAGAGTAACCAATGGATGGAAAGAATGAGCCACTTGAAAAAGAGGAGAACCAAAGAAGTCGAGATTCGACAGGGCCAGACAAAATTGACCCTTCTTAAAGTCTTTGCTCCATTCCCATTACACTACAATGAGCAAAGCAAGGCAACTGAAACAACCCAATTTTGCTCGGCCCAAATTATAAACAAACAAATAAATAAATGGATAATAAAAGTCCACTAATTACAAGCCCAAATAGTCCAAATGAAAAAACTCTAAAAGCCCAGAACATAAAAAATAAACAAAAACCCTAGCTTCCCTAAAGCCTCTAGCGTCGCTCCCTCGTAGACATGCTGCCCGAGGTCCCTCCCCCTCCTTTCACCCAAATGGTAAGGCACGGCTCCCTAGCGTCGTTGACCTTACCCCAAATATCTACAGAAAAAGGACAAAGAACAGAAAGTAGAAATGACAGAGAAAAAAGAAAAAAAGAAAAAGAAAGGATTTTGTAATATACGGCTATAAAAGCCATAACAATGGCATGTAATTTTTTTTATAGAAAATACAAAAAATAAAAAACATTAAAAGAAACGAAGGTGATTTTTTACCTTTTATTTTTTATTTCGAAAAAGTATAATAAATAAAAGATTTTTTTTACCTGAGTCGATTCGCCTCCCTTTGTCGTTGGAGGTCTTCTTCGGCACCAAAAACCCTAGAACCCATCAGGGTTCGGCTTGGGTTTCGACAGAACAAGGCGTGAACAGCGTGCGTAGGTTAGGTAAAATAGCCGAAAGTTCTTTTTTTTTCTTTTTTGCGAACAGAAGGCTTTGCCTTCAGATCAAGGGTCAAAAGAGGTTAAAAAGTTTTTTTAACAAAAAAGAGGCTAAAAAGGGTACTTTTCAGGCCACCAGAGGCAACGACCACCGTCCCCGATGACCAGTGGCCACGGTGGACCACGGCGACTCAATGGTCGGGCTAAGCGAAGGTTGAGAGGGAAAAAAAAAGAGTTTCAAAGTTTTTTTTTTAAAATTTAAGCTGAAATGATTTTTTTAAAAATTGTTTATATAGGCAGGACTAAACGGCGTCATTTTGGCCAGGGTTAATAAGTCCCAAAACGGTGTCGTTTCAAAGCTTGACTAGCCAACCAGACCCGGACCGCCTGGGATCCGCGTGTTTTCATGGAATGGTCTATTTGCTGCTTTAGTCCTTCCACCTTTGAACCCTTTTCTTAATATGATCCTAATTTCTTTTTTTCTTTTTTAGATTGCACCATTTAATTTTAGCTTACTTTCAATTTAGTCCTCCGTCACCTGACCTTCTAAGGAATGACACGTGTCTTAAGGTTTGGAATAATTACCAATTTGGACATTTTTTTTCATTTCTCATTTTAGTCCTTTATTTACTTGTCTATTTATTTTATTACAATTTATGTAAAATAATTTATGTTTTTACTTTCATTTAAATTTTGATTCAGTCCTTTATTTATTTAGTATCAACCTTTATGAACTTTTTTATTTATTTATTATTTCTTTACCTTTTTTTATATACTTGAAATTTAAGTTATTTATACTTCCTTTTAATGTGCATTTTTTTGCCCTTATTATTATTTCATTATTCACATTAATATTATGATAGTATCGCTGACATGATATCGTTGTTATTACTATAAATTGATGTTTACTTTCATTATATTTGCATTATTATTACTCACTAGCATCACAATTTTTATTTTATTTATTCATTATTTATTTATCTATCGTGTTAATATCATTATTTCATTTTTACCCGCTACCATGTTACTTCATTTTGATAAACATCCATGCCGAGTACTGTGTTAAAATATATTTATCCATTTTATTTCTAGGCCTAGACAAAATAAAGCGCAAATCATTTTAAAAGGGTATAATCATTCTACCTAAAAATGTAACAGCACGTTTTCAGTAAAATTGGAACATTGGTTTCGGGACCACAAATTTAATTTTAGAAAAAATATTTTTATATTATTTTATGGTCTTTAGTATGATAATAATGTCGTATAAAAATTTTGTAAAGAAATTTTACCAATTACATGTTTAATTTGATAAAATGACCAAATTACACAAAGTGCAAAAGTTGAGTCCTAATAGCTAAAAGGTTTAAATAGCTATAGAATTCAAAATTTAAGGTCCTTATATGGAAAATAGACCATTAAAAATGCTTAGTGGTTAAGGATGATGATTCATCCATCGAAAATAAAATAAAGAAAAGGATAAAATTGGAAAGTGAAATAATAAAATATGATAAACAATAAAAAAAATTTAAAACATCATCATTTATATCATCTTTCCCAAATTAAAAGCATGAAAACCCTAGCCATGAAACCTAAGCTCAAGCCAACTTATTTTGCTTGATTAGGTAAGTATTCTTGCCCATTTTTAATGATTTTTATATTTCTGAGATCGTAATAGCTTAATCTAGCTATCTCGAGGATTAATTTGCAAAGTTATCAAGGTACTAGGGCTTTGTCATGGATGAACATAGATGAATTATGAAGTTTTATGATAGAAAATGAAAGGTTGTTGATAGATAAACAACTTTTGTAAAGGGAATTTTGATGAAATTATGATTTAGGGACTAAATTGAAAAGATGTAAAATTCATAAAAAATTCTGAATTTTATGAAATACATGGGCTGTAAAGTTTAGATGTAAAAATTAACTAGGCTTGGAATAAGGATTAAATTGCATGAATTTTATTTTTCGAGCCTAGGGACGAAATCATCATTAATTAAAAGTTTAGGGGCAAAATGGTAATTTTGCCTAAGATATGAATTGAATTGAAATGAAAATGAATTAATGTTAAATTCATTCATATAGATTCGAATAGACCAAATTCGAAGTTAGAACGAGGAAAAGAGAAAATGTCAGATTAGTAGATTTTACGACACGAACATTTGTCGAGGTAAGTTCGTGTAACTAAATTATGTATATTAATATGTTTGAATTGAATTTTGTGTATGTGAATTGTATAAATGCCAAATATATGAAATTGGTTATGTATCCAACAAAGCCCGATAAAAATTAAATCTCGTTTGAATAATGGAATTCGATGGATACAGGATTTTCCCGATTGGTTGTGGTCCTGCATGTGTTGTGGACACACCACAGCTCCTATGAGCACCCCGTTATAAGTCCTCTTGAGTTTCCCGTTATATGGTTCCTACGAGCATCCTGATCGGTAGTGATCTTGCATGTGTTGCGGACTACCGCAACTCTTTGTGAGCGTCCTGTTATATGATCGGTTGTGATCCTGCATATATTGCGGACTACCGCAGCTCTTTGTGAGCGTCCGGTTCATGATCGGTTGTGATCCTGCATATATTGCAAACACAAACGCAGCTCTTTGTGAGCGTCCTGATATGACTCGCTTGAACTTCCCGATACATGGCTATTCGGAGCTCCTGATTAAAGGCTCTTCGTGAGCTTCCTGATTAAAATTTATTTGTGAACTTCCTGATTATGGCTCTTATGAACTTCCGGTTATATAGCCCAGATAAGCTTCCTGATAGGCTCTTGGTGAGCTTCTCGATTAATGGCTCTTTGTGAGCTTCATGTTATATGCCTTGAGAGAGGATTTTCCGATTATGTGCTTTAAAGAGCACTCCTGAATATGAATTGACGGATTTCTGATTTGTACACTTCGAGTGTAGTACCTATGTATCCATCGATGTTTTCAATGATTCAACGAGCAAAATCCTGACATGAGAAAATATGACCATGAAATGAATTAATACACGTATCTACCTGAAATACATGAAAATGATGATACATGATATATAGAAATACAAGATGATAATATATGAACATGGAATTTGTTTGATGAATATGTTCATCCATGATTATAGATTTGTACACCTTGAGTGTATTAACCATGTAGCACTGACATTTCAAATGATTTAATGGGCAAAGTTTTGACATGAAATAATCTAAACTCAAGACGAATTATTATGAAAATGTACTTGAAATACAAGGATATGAGTTGTATATGTTATATGAATATATGATGTGGAAAGTATATGTATATGGAAATCTAATTATTGTTGAGCCCATACATGTTTCTTGATATTTATATGAAATATATGGCTAACAAGGGTGATGATGATATGTGTTAGGGCTCGTGATCAAGTTGATTGAATGTGTCTTGTATGTTTATATTGAATTTAAATGAGTGGTAAGTTAATTACCATGTTATATGAACTTACTAAGCATTTTATGCTTACTCTGTTTTATTTTCCCCTATTCTATAATAATTCGGCGGCTCATTGGATTGAAACCTTGGCGGAGATCACTCACACTATCCATCAGCCCATTTCGATATATGGTAAATCAATTATGGATTGGTTATAATGGCATGTATAGGTTAATTGGCCAATATCGGATATAAATGCTTTAATTGTAATTAGCCATTGGAATGGCTTGTGATGGATATGTTTGGTATGTGTTTGAAATGGTTGATTGATAGAAATTATTTGGCGTATTGATGATTGAATTAAGTTAGCATATTTGATAAGATATGCATATATGTTAACTTGGTAAATTAAGTAAGTGTGTATACTTGATTATATGAGGTACTATATCATGTATAGGACTTGATTGAGTTGGGTTAAATGACCTGTAATAGCTTGTGAATGTGTTAAAGTGTTGGTGTAAGAGGATGACAAAATGGGGTGAGAAATATGGCTTGAAAAATAGCTTATTTTCATCCACACGAGCATGTGACCTGGCCGTGTGTCCCCTGCATCTTTAAAATTTCAAAACAGAATGCTCAGGTATTTACACACGGCCTAGCACATGGGCGTGTGTCTTGGCCGTGTGACCCAAGTCAGAGAGTTACACGGCCTGAGACACAGGTGTGTCCCTTGGCCGTGTGAACCACACAACCTGACCACACGGGCGTGTGACCCTGCACCTAGGAAAAATTTTGAGATTTTGCAAAAAATTCTCTGAGTACTCGATTTAGTCTTAACTCGTTTCTAAAGCATGTTTTGGACCTCGATGGTTCATATAAGGGACTTTATGTTTGATTTCTTACATGAATACTGTATAAAATGAAATATCTGTTTACTTGATCTATATATTCCGATAATGCTTCGTAACCTTGTTCCGGCGATGGATACGAGTTAGGGGTGTTACAAAAAAAGGAAATTTTTAAAAATCAAGGCAATGCTCTTTGTTTAGGGATTTAAAAAATAATGCCCTAACTCACGGGATATGACTTTCTCCTTTAACCAAGATAAACGAACATCCTTTTAATTTTTTAACAATATATAAGACTTAGGTAATAATCAAATAAATAGAATCACTATTCTAGAGGATTCGAGATATCGTGCCCTAACTTACGGGACATGATCAATTTCTCGATTGACTCAAAACAAAAGGGGCTCTTTCATAAAATTCAATTAAACTTGCAATCATGCAAGAAGGGGATCGTATTTTCTTTGAATTTTAACTCTCGACATAAGACATTAAGTAATCAATTAGGTACCAATTTTGGGCGTTGTGAGGGTGCTAACCATTCTTCAAATGTAACCGACTCTCGAACTCATTTCCTGGATTTTTGTAGATCGAAAATAATTTTAGTAAAATTAACATTTTATTAAAATGACAAAACCTTGAGGTGATCCGATCACATCTAACTAAAAAGGATTGGTGGCGACTCCCACATTCGTTTTTTAAAATAAAAATCGATTTCAAAAAAGGGATTCAACAAGTATATTTATGGAAGAAGTCGATTGATGAAATACTGTCACTTTAAAATATTTATCCTTTTGAATAGTGAAGAATGATGAATGAGGGATTTCCATGGCTTCTCCTTTCTCAAATGTTGGCCAATCAAGCTTTGCCACTCAATTGTTGACTGTGCTATTAGAATGACTTAATTAATACAAAACCGATACTTTAAAGACCTAATTTGAATATTTTAAAGATTAGGATCAATTTGTACTCTAAACTATAGTTTGGGAACATTTTACTGAACTTACCCATTTGAAACTTGATGGATGATGAACAAGGGATTTTCATGGCTTCTCATTTTCCAGCCACGTGGCAATGTTCTTGACCATCCACTCCTGGCTATTTTACCAAAATAATCCAAAAAAATTTTATATTTACAAAAAAAACTCAAGTTTTAAAACATTCACCAAAATAACCCGAAATGAACAGTAAAATGGGGTTGTGGCCTGTCAATGGCCGGCACCACCTGGTATTTTGGACCTATGATTGCCTGATAATTGTGTCAGACTTAAAAAAAAATGAATTTTTTGGTTCTAGCCTGTTAATGGCCGGAACCTGTGTATTTTTTTTAAAATCATATATTACTGGTATACAGAAAACCGAAAAAAATGGGAAAAAAAACTTTTTTTTGGGTGCTGGCCTGTTAATGGCCGGCACTCCCTTTATACGGAAATTTTTTTTTCAGGTGTTGATCTGTCAATCGCCAGCACTAGAATACGAAGAAAGTAAAAAAAAAAATTATTTGGGGGGTGGCCTGACAATGGCCGGCACCCCCTTTCTACAATAAATTTTTTTTACAATGGGTTATTTTGGTGCCGGCCATTGATAGGCCACAACCCCATTTTACTGTTCATTTCGGGTTATTTTAGTGAATGTTTTAAAACCTGAGTTATTTTTGTAAATATAAAATTTTTTTGGATTATTTTGATAAAATAGCCTCCACTCCTAGTTTTCCTTTAAAAAGAGGCACGTGATTGAAGGGAGTTGCAAGTTGATAAAGTGACGTGCAGGTCCTTGTCTCTCACGTGTCCCAGACAACAACGTGACAGATAAAGCCATACCAACGTGTCCTCGATAATAGGGGTGAGCAAAATTTGATTCGACTCGAAAAAATCGAAAAAAAATCGAATTTCGAGTTAAACGAATCGAGTTATTCGAGTTAATCGAGTTATTCGAATCAACTCGAATTTTTTTTCGAATTTCAAGTTCGAATCGAGTTGAGTTTTCGAATTCGAATAACTCGAATAATTCGAATAATTCGAATATCAAACTATAATATTTTACATTTTTACCCTAAGCTCCCAAACCTTTTTACTTTTTCCTCAATTCCCACTTTCCCCCCAAAACTTTTACTCCCCTCCTCTCCCAACCCCCCAATCTACCCAAAACCCATTTCCCACCAAAATTTTACTCTCCCATTTACTTTTTCTTAAAATTTTACTCCCAATAACCCTCAAAACCTTTTATTTTCTCCCACAATTTTTAGTTCCTCCCACTTTTTCCCTAAAACTTTTATTCCCTTCCCATCCCACCTCCCATCTACCCCAAAACCTCCCCCCTCCAATTTTTTTTTAATATTTTCCCTCCAAAATTTTACTCCTCCTATTTACTTTCCCTCAAACTTTTATTCCCCAAAACTTTTTATTTCCCCCCTAAACTTTTACTTCTCACCCTTTACTCTCAAATAAAAACTCAAAATTATCCAAAAAAAATCACTAAACATAAATAATAATAATTTTATGTATATCTACTATTTATATTATTAAATTAAATTTCACATTTTATATTATTTATATTATTGAATTGTTTAGTCATATTGAATATTTATATTAAAATTGAATTATTAATTATACCATAAAATATTCGTGTTAAAATTTTATATTGGTATCAATTTCACATTTTATTTTTAAAATAACTTTTATTAAAAAATTCATATTTTTACATTTAATATATTTTTTAATTCCAAAATATATAGTGACAAGAATCTGAAGATAATTGAAACAACTAAGCAAACAAAGAAGCTAACCAGTATATAAAAAATTAATAAATAAATTATGAGGTGATGAAAGTTAATAAAAAATTTGATTAAGGTGGACAAATTTTATTGCGATGGGTGACAATGGTTACAAGGACCCAAAATTATTTTTTAAAATTTAACTCGAACAAATATATTCGATTCGATTCGATTCGAATTCCATCTCACTCGACTCGATTCGAGAAAACTTCAAATAAAGTTAGGATGATAAAATGAGATTCGAAAACTCGATTAACTCGAAAATTTTCGATTCGATTCGATTCGATTCGATCGAATGCTCACCCCTACTCGATAATAACTCCACCCTCTAGCTTCAAATTCCACATGTTTTGGGATGAATAAATTAGGATTTATTTTGAATTAAATAGTATACACGTTACTTGATAATTTCATTCATAACTTCGATTTAAATTCATAAATAACTTTCCCGATTCTATTTTAACTCGTCTTAAAGTTTTAAATAATGTATCATAATTAAATACATTTTACAAAACTAAACCAAATGTACATTATAAATCTTATAAAATTAAAAAATTTGTAATTAAATATGTTGTAAATATTCATAAAATTAAAATATGTGTTGTAACTTGTTATAAAATTAAGAAATTATAATTAAAAGTAGTTATATCATTGAAAGAGGGTATACTTTAATAAATATACACAGTTAAAGACAATGAAATTCACCTAAAGTTAACTCGCCTAATTAAAAGCATCATAGAGGCCTCTCTATTAAAAGTTAGATTGTATTGTCATTTTTATTTAACAAATAGTAAAATTAGTTATTATATGTTAGATCAAAGAGTAAATTAATCTTTTTTGTTAAAAAATTCATCAATTTGTAAGGTTAAAAACTGACGTGGCTGATGAAATAATCAAACAGTGATTCGAGGTGTGCTACATGTGCCTCATGTTGATGTACATAGATCAATTTTTAACAGTAAAAATGGACGAAATTTGATGTTGAGAAAATTGGTCCCTCTAAAAAAATTAGGGGTGAACGTTCGATCGAGTCAAGTGAAGTTTTTTTTAGTTAATTGAGTTCACGAGTCCTATTTTGTCATCCTAACTCAATTTGAATTTTTTTTTTGAATTGATTCGAGTGAAACGAAATTCGAGTCGAGTCGAATCGACTGAAATTGTTCGAGTTAAATTAAAAAAATTAAACATATCAAATAAAAATATTGTTACAGTATAACTAATTCCATGTTAAAGCACATAAATTTCAAATCATATATATTTGAAAAAATTTTCAAAGCAAAATAATAATAAAAATAAGATACTTCAGTATGATAAATTTGAATCATTAATTAAGTCCCAAAATTATTATTTTAGAATTTTTTTAAAATTTTAACTTTATATATATACTAAATTTTTATAATTTTTTTAAAAATTTAAAATTTAAAATTTTTATAAATATTTTGAATCTTAAAAATTATTTTAAATTATTTTGTAATTTTTGTTGTGAGACAGACCAATTTGCTTATTTTTAAAGTTGACAGTGACCAAAAGGGTATTTACACCTATCTATTATTTGAATTATTCGAATTGTGAAATTAAACTCGACTCGGACTTGAAACTTGAATCGAGTTGTTGAAGTTGACTCGAATAACTCGATTCGATTAACTCGAAATTCGAAAAAAATTTGATTTGTAATCACTAAATTTTGTTCGGCTTTAATTTAAAAAAATACTAAAAATATAAAAATAAAAAAATTATATTTTGACCCCTTAACTTTTTTAAAATTATGTTTTGACCCCTTAACTTTCCTAAAATTACATTTTGACCCATAAACTTCTCGAAATTATATTTTGACCCTAAATTTTCTCAAAATTACACTTGGACCCAAAAACTTTGCACCTGTTACAATTTAGTCCTTCTGGGCATGACAAGACTGCCCCCAACCAGCATTCTTGCGTGCCCCACTCGCCACGCCTGCCACCCCAATGCATGGCCTCCCTCCTCCACTGCCACCTGAAAACAAAGAGAAAGAAGACAAAAATTGAGGCATTAAAAAAGAAAAATTGAAGAGGAAGAGGGGATTTTTCGGCAACCAAGAGAAAAAAAACTAGCAGAGAAAATTCAAGAAGCAAAAAAATTTTTTAAAATAGCAGCAAGCAAGAGTCACCACCGCCTTTGCCACCACCGTGACCACCCGTTGCCGATCTGTCGTTTTCCTCTTTGCCACCATCACCTAAAACACCCACACAATCAAACATACCCACACAATCAAATAAAAATAAAAACAGCAAGCAAAGAGAAGAAAAAGAGAGAAGAGAAAGGGAAGAAAAAGAAGAAAGAAGAGGAAGAAGGGAGGGGTGCCGGCATCGTCATATCATGGCGGAGGCGACAGCGGCGGCGCACTAGCGTGGGGCTAGGGGGCGACCCGAAGAAGGAAAAAAGAAAGAAAAAAAAAGAGAAGAAAAAGAAGAAAAAAATAGAAAAAAATAAAATAATATAACAGTCGGGCCGACCCGACCCGAACCGTGTGACTCGACCCGATCCATCAACCCGACCCACGCACCAGCAGCAGCAGGCCACTCCAGCCAGCAACAGCAGGCCCATATAAAAAAACAGCAGACCAAAAAAGCAGAAAAATTAGAAGCAGGCCACAGCCAGGCCTGTCCGGCAGCCAGCAGGCCCACTCCCAGGCAGCCCACACCAGCAAGCAGCAGACCAAGCAGGCCCCCAGGCCTGAATTCGGCAGCAGGCCTCCCAGGCCCGAATCCTGTAGCAGAAAAAAAAAGGGGAAAAAGAAGGAGCCCATCTTTCAAACCCATAATATTGGGCCTTTGGTAAAATTTTTTTTTTATTTATATATTTTATTATCTCTTTTAATTTAGTACATGTATTTAAATGGTGTTTCATTTAATTTAAATTAGCAATTTTAAAATAGTTTTTTTTATAAATATTATTATGTCATTTTAATTACATGTTTAAAATAAAAAAATAATATTTTAATGCATAAGGCAACGAACCGATTTAACACCAAGCCGTTGATTTCATCACTATGTTGGGTGGATATCGATGGCTCGTGTTAAATACGGGACGCCCTTCTAAAAAAAAAGAAAATTGAAAATATTCTAAAATTCTCGTGTTTTTTTAATTCTCGTGTTTTAATAGAATCTCGATTAAATATTAAGTTGAATCGATTTGACACTAATTCGATGATTTCATCGCCATGTAGGGATGAATATAATTGATTCGTGTTAAATACGATACTTCTAAAAAAAATAGTGTTTCAAAAATTTTTGTGTTTTAAAAAAAAATTTCTCGTGTTCCAAAAATTTTCGTGTTTTTTTTAAAAAAATTTCGTGTTTTCAAAAATTCGCATGTTTCAAAAATCTTCGTGTTTTCAAAATTCCAGTGTTTCAAAAATTTTCGTGTTTTCAAAAAATTTTCCTTGTTTTCAAAAGTTCCCGTATTTCGAAAATTTTCTTGTTTTCAAAAAAAAAAATTTCTGTGTTTCATAAATTTCCGTGTTTTCAAAAAAATAATTCCGTGTTTCTTAAATTTCCGTGATTTCAAAAAAATTCCCGTCTTTCAAAAATTTTCGTGTTTTCAAAAATTGACCGTGTTTCATAAATTTTCATGTTTCAAAAAAAAATCCTCGTGTTTCGTATTTTATTAAAAATTTTCGTGTTTCAAAAAGAAAATTCGTGTTTTCAAAAAAAAATCTCGTGTTTCAAAATTTTCGTGTTTTAAAAAAAAGGTTTCGTGTTTCTAAAATTCTTGTATTTAAAAAAAAATTCGTGTTTTCAAAAAAGAAAAATTGTTGTGCTTTAAAATTCTCGTGTTTCAATCGGATCACGACTAATTTTAAATTGAACTCGTATTTTTGAAAATGAAGACAACGCGGTTTAACGAGATACCAATTTTGGGCGTCACGAGGGTGTTAATACCTTCCTCGCGCGTAACCGACTCCCGAACCCAAATTTTCTCTGGATTTTGACGTGGACCTAAAATTGCCTCTTTTTTTTAGAAAAGTTTTAAAAAAAAAATTCTTCTAAAAGGAGATTTTTGAAGGTGTCCGATCACACCTAGAAAAAAGATCGGTGGCGACTCCTTTTTTTTTAAATAAAATCAAAAATCCATTTTCAAATTTTCAATAATCACTTCGACCAGGGCCCGTACCCGAAAAATTTTTAGGTCGCTACAGCTGGCGACTCCGTTGGGGACTTTTTTTTCGAGAGTCGAGTCTGATGTTAAACGCGTGTTGTCAAAATTTTCAAAATTTTTTGTTCAAATTAATTTTAATCGCGATCCTTGAATTTTATTTTATTATTTTTTTAAAAAGTCATGCATTTGCATTCGGTTTTTAAATTAATAATTTTATAACGTGTTTTATTGTTTTTGTTTTTTTTTCAGCTCTAAGTTTTACGTTTTTTAGTTTGTTTTTAGTAAAATAAAAATAAAAAAGGTTTGTGAGTTTCTCCCTACACACTGTGCACTTTCATTCTTGCATAACATGGGCTCTTTACCCGGGCTCCGTCCGTTTAAGTGGAAGTAAACGCTACGCCTTCGTGAGTTAACTCGTCCCTCTGCACAGGCTAGTGAATTGCTTCCGGGTTACATATGACTTATGCTTTCGTGAGTTAACTTGTGCCTCCGCATAGGCATAAGTAAATGTAATCCCTCGAATTGAGCTCGCGAGCCCTGACGGGCGATAACCGAGGCTCCGCACTAGCCTTAGTAGGTGACAGTATGGACAATTCGAGTACCTTTCTAGAGCCAAAACCACATATAGTGAACCGTACGAGCCACCCAATTAGAGCCATACCGAACCTCTGTCCGTTTGATAGTTACCAAAATAAGTACACGGGAGAAACGCCTCTTACCTTTTATTTCTTTTACGTTTACACTTATCTGCAAATGAATTGAGTCTGTTTAATAAATTGGGCCGGATAGATTGTCTGATGGTATGTGGGGTAGGTTTCTTGTAAAGCATGTTGGGGCAAACAAAAAAAAGTGGGTCTGTTCCACCAAATTGCATGATTGAATAGCTTAATTTGTTAAATTTTCCATAGTCTTTATTTTTCCTTTTTCCTTCTGTTTATATCTGTCGTGATCTCTAACCAAGGTTATCTGTTCTTCATTTTATTTTTCATCATGCATCGTAGACATCTCATTAGGAAGGTGTTGATTAAAGATTGGTTGCCAAAAACGGGTTTCTGATGGAGGAGTCAATTACACAAGTAACCGAGAAGAATGTCGTAGTCCGAGACTGGTCTTCAAGGACTCAGAAAGTAAAAGGGGACAGTTTAAAAGAAGGATACACCTCTGATCTTCCCAAGCGTGTGATCTTGAATGTGCGTCAGAATGATCTTGAAGGCTTGACAATGATTTGGAAACAGTGGGACTCAGATACTAGAGGCTTCTTCACTGAAAAGTATAGGGATATAGCTTACTTGATAGCAATCAATGTGAACGAGCAGTTAATCCAAGCCATGGTTCAGTTCTGGGACCCAGTCTATCAGTGTTTCACTTTCAATCAGGAAGATATGACTCCAACCATAGAAGAGTATGCTGCCTTGCTTCGCGTTGACAATGTGCAACGCAACAAGATATATATGAAGGAGCCTAAACCAATGACCTTCAAAAAGAAGTTAATGAAGTTGACGGGGATGACTGATACATGGGCTGAAAAACAGATAAAGAAGAAGAATGAAGTCAGTTGTGTTCCGTGGTTTTCTCTTCGGGAGTTAGTTCAGAATCATCCAGATGTTTTGAAAAGAGTAGATTTGTTTGCCTTGGCCGTTTACGGACTGGTCATCTTCCCGAAGGTTCTTGGGCATATTGAAGTTGCAGTTGTGGATTTTTTCGAAAAGTTGAGGCAAAGAATCAACCCCGTCCCAACCATCTTGGCTGAGACTTTTAGATCTCTAAATGCTTATAGGAGAAAAGGGGAAGGACGTTTTATCGGATGCGCTCAGTTACTGAATGTTTGGATTCTTAGCCACTTTTGGAAGGTGGAGCGCACGCCTTTCCACATGTTTTTAAAGACATTCGCTCCGTTGGAAGCACACCTTGAAAAAGATTGGCTAAAGGATGTCACTGAACAACACTGGGTCTCAGTTTTCCAGAACCTCCGTGCCGAAGATATAACTTGGAGAGCACCTTGGATTCGTCCATCTGTCTTGTTATACAAGTGTGGAAACCAAGATTGGGTGCCTTTATTAGGATTATGGGGAGGAGTTGGATATGCTCCATTGATGGTTCAAAGACAGTTCGCTTCACGACAATTTGTACCAGTTACCGATGGATTAGCACAATCGGAGTTTGCCTTTATGTGTGAGGGTTACATGAAAAAGGTTCGAGATACTGCAAATTCTTAGAGGCAAATCTACTTAATGGAATTGGCTCTCTATGCCGATACTATTACTGTAGACTATGACATATGGAGGCAACGACGAGTGAAGAGTCAAATAACCCCACCGATTGATGAAGCTTGTCGGAATCCGTTCTCAGAGGAAATACCATCCGAGCTAGAAATTGCAAGACATGAATTTGAACGTGAAAAAGCCAAACTGTTGCGAGATATTAGTTCTCTCCAGGAGGAAAACTACCAGCTGAAGATTGATGTCCAAATTAAAAAATCCAGAACCGAGAAAGTCCAAAAAGAAGTTGAGATCACGAGAAAGGATTTAAGGGACCTTCATTTGGAAAACAAGAAATTAAGAGGCACTATAAGGAATAGTTGATTGGGCAAATCATCAGCAGAATGGAAGGAGGAACTAAGTAATGTCAAAGGTGGGATGGAGTTCTAGAAAGCCAAAGCGAAGAAAGAGGAGGAAAGAGCTGCACGTGCTATGATGGATTTGAGGAAGAAGAATGTTGAATATGAAACTGTGTTTGCAGAATTAACAGCTAGTCAGTCTGAGCGTCAAGAGCTAAAAGGAAAAATTCGAAGTCTAGAAAGTACACTGCAAACTCATCAGCAACATTTGGATGACCTCTTGAGAGCTCTAGAAGAGAAGAATGGTCAGCACGACAGAGACATTCGCGCCTATGAAAGAGTCCTCCAAGAAAAGGATATGCATCTCGGTGGTTTGATCAATGAAATTCGCAAGGCGGCTGTGCAAATAGTCCAATTATCTGATGAAGCTGAAGTTCTCAGTTGCCAATACCCTCCAAACCAAAGGTCAAGCATATCGGAGTTCCTAGAACGTATAAAGAAGCAAGGCGATGTGGCTAGGAAATTCGTGTAAATGTTGAACTAGGATGGCAAAACTTTTTGTAACGGACTCTTTTGATAAATGAAACGCCCAAGTATGGGGCCATTTTGGAATCAACACCTATTTTTGCATATTTACGCATGATTAACATTCATTAGTTACTCATTCATTTATTCATTGCATGCTCATATCACCCTAATCATTCGCTAAGGTTAAAACCATCTAATCCACAGTTACTACACTACGAGTCTAGAATCACGTCACTCTTATAGGACGCGCTTAAGAGCTAGAGCAATGGATGCCGAACTCAATGAAAGGATGGAAAGGATGGAAAGAACCCAAAGAGAGTTGCAGGAGCAACTGGCCAAGTCGCAGCAAGAAGCAAGAGATTTGATGGTGAGGTCTCGAGAGGAATCGCTCGAGCAAAGGGATCAAATGAATAAAATAATGAAAATGATGACGGCCTTGGTCAAAGGAAAGGGACCTATGTCGAGCCCTGATTCGTAGAGCCACATCAGGCAAGAGCTAATCAAGACCCACTTTATCCCCCGGGATTCACTCCACCTCATGTCCACGTAATGCAAAAAGGATACCCCCAAAGAGAACCTACAGGCCTGGAACAACATCCTGCTCCATCTGCTCATTTAGGACAAGGAATGTTTGTATCGAACCCTGGGGCTAATCCTTCAGATCCAATTGTCCCAGACCTTGATGATCCTGTAGAAGTAGCAAGGCTAAGAATTGATGACAATAACGCTCAGGATAAGTATAGGATCCTGGAAGAGAGAATCAAAGCGGTAGAGGGTGCCGAAGTTTTCTCTACTTTGAGTGCCAAAGAACTCAGTTTGGTACCTGATCTAGTCCTGCCCCCAAAATTTAAGGTACCTGATTTTGAGAAGTATGACGGAACAAGATGTCCAAAGGCACATCTGATCATGTTTTGCCGAAAGATGACTGGTTATGTAAACGATGATAAATTGTTGGTACATTACTTTCAAGATAGTTTGGTTGGCTCAGCTCTACGATGGTATAATCAGCTCAGTAGAGAGAGAATCTGATCATGGAAGGATTTGGCATCAGCATTCTGTGAGCAATATAGGCATGTATCGGATATGGTGCCTGATCGATTAACTTTACAAATGATGGAAAAGAAGGTGACAGAAACTTTTAGACAATATGCATAAAGATGGAGGGACATCTCGGCTCAGGTGGAACCCTCGTTAACCAAGACGGAGATAACGGTCCTCTTCATCAACACTCTAAAAGTGCCATTTTACGATAAATTGGTAAGAAGTGCCATAAAAGACTTTGCGGATATTGTAATATCCGGGGAGCTTATTGAAAATGCCGTCAAGAGTGGGAGAATGAAAGGCCCCGAGAGTTCGAAGAGGGCAGTACCCGCAAAGAAAAAGGAGGCAGAGGCCCATATGGTTGGAACCGAAAGTCAATGTACCCCCAATCCGTATCCCGTCCAATCACGACCTCGTTATCGCCCACCTTCAAACTTCTACTTTCCTCCTCAAAGTCATTACTATCAAGCACCCCCGTCTTACCCCGTGTATGCCATGAATAATCAAAGGCCATTCACCATGTTCCCACCAAATACCTTGCCTACACAAAGCCAACCCAAAACTGAACAAAGGCTAGTGAGACCCAATTTCGAAAGACCTCAGTTCACACCAATTCCTGTATCATATGGGGAATTATACCCGAAGCTGTTGGAAAAACAATTAATATCCCCACATTACATGGCACCCCTGAAGCCCCCATACCCAAAATGGTATGATCCTAACGCTAATTGCATGTATCACGCTGGAAATCAAGGGCACTCTACAGAAAACTGCCTTGCCTTTAAAAAGAGGGTTCAAGGTCTCATCGATGCTGGTATTCTGCGATTCGATGGTGTTAGCAATGTGATGGGAAATCCTCTTCTAAACCATACTAGCGAGAATGTAAATGCGGTGATAAATGAAGACAATTGGCAAGCCAAAGGTTATGTTACCGAAGTAAGGACACCTTTACGGAAGGTGTGGGAGATGATGATTGAAAATGGCTTGCTCTGCCCGCCTAGTAAGATTCTCAAAGAAGAAAGTACAAAAGACCAGAGTTTCTGTGATTTTCATGGCGTCGAATGGCATGACATCCAATCTTGCAAGGAATTCAGAAAATTACTTCAGGACATGATGGATAACAAGGAGGTCAAAGTCTTTGATAGGATGGAAGGGGCTGAGGAAGGAGAAATATGTGCCTCTGATAATCAATCGATGGCTTCCCCTTATAGCATCGATAGACCTTTGGTGATTTATTACGAGGCAAAGAAGGAAGAAGTTAGTCGAGAAGTTAAACCAAGCTTGATAATCGAAGTACCTACTCTTTTCTCTTACAAGGACAACAAAGCAGTGCCGTGGAAGTATGATGTCAATATCGTTGTGCCTGAAGGTGAAAAGTCAAAAGTTATGAATGAAGATGTCAGCGGAGTAGAACATTTCACTCGCAGCGGAAGGTGTTATTCTCCTGAGACGGTTGAACCAAAAAAGAAAGTTACTGGCCCGAGCCAAAAAGGAAAAGCACCAATGTATGAGGTTGAGGATGATGTTGGAACACAGCTTGAGCAAGAAGTTAAAAAAGCTGTGAATGAGGAGGAAGCACATGAGTTCTTAAAGTTTATTAAGCACAGTGAATATAGCGTTGTAGAATAATTAAACAAGCAGCCGGCCCGAATCTCGGTACTGTCTCTATTGTTGAACTCAGAGCCACATCAAAATGCCTTGCTAAAAGTGTTAAATCAAGCTTATGTGGCGAACAATGTATCTGTGGAAAAGCTTGATAAGTGGGCAAATAATCTGAATGCAGATAATTTCATCTCTTTCAGTGATGACGAAATACCGCCAAATGGTAGGGGCTCCGTAAAAGCATTGCACGTCACGACCAATTACAAGGGCTACATAGTACCAAATGTGCTCATCAACAATGGATCTACACTCAATGTTATGCCTTTGGCCACGCTTTCTAGGATGCCGGTTGATATGTCCTACCTGAGGCCTTGTCATTTTATAGTAAGGGCATTTGATGGGACACGGCGAGAGGTCATGGGAAAGATCCAAATTCCCCTAAAGGTGGGGCCATGTGCATATGATATCGAGTTCCAAGTCATGGACATGACGCCTTCATACAATTGTCTCTTAGGAAGGCCTTGGATCCATTCTACCGGGGCAGTTCCTTCATCTCTCCATCAGAAAGTAAAGTTCATCATGGATAGCCGCTTGATTACTGTCGATGGTGAGGAAGACATCGTCACATCTATCTCTGCAGATGCACCCTACATCGAAATAAATGAAGACGCTGTAGAATGTTCTTTTCGTTCCTTGGAACTTATCAATGCTACATTTGTTGCTGAAGGGAATAAAATCCCCATTCCCAAACTGTCGATGAATACCAAGATGGGAATTAAGCTGACTGTGGGAAAAGGAGCTCGAGCGAGGAAAGGTTTGGGAAAATATCAACAAGGGATGGTTAGAGCTTTGAAACCAACACACCACAAGGGCCGATACGGTTTGGGGTTCAAGCCAGATATACATCAGAGAAGAAAACAATTACAGAAGGATCAAGAAAGAAGAATTGCGAGGGCTGCAGGTCGGGAATTAGAATGGGAGCCGTTGGCGTATCCTCCGTTGTCAAGAATGTTCACATCAGCAGGGGTGACATACCTTGGGCAGGACAATCCGCAAGTCATTTTAGTGATTGAAAAGGGTCTACAGAATATCAGCCTAACTGCTATTGACAATGAGAGTGATGCAGTGGAGAATGCTTCAATGATACGCCATTGTCCTCCAGGATATGTTTTGAACAACTGGACTGCTGTGGACCTCCTTGTAGTTTCTAAGTCCCCTTCAGAATAATGCCTAATGTTAACCCTTCATTTTGTGTGTCTTTAAACAGTAGGGTTCCTTTTGTAAAAGCTTATGTTTGCTCTTTATCATTTCAATGAACATTAATGAAGATGCATTTTGTTTTATATTGTCATGTTCTTTTCATTTCCATTAACTTTGCGACTACTTTTTCTATTCATATCCTTTTTCGGCATATGTCTCACATCATCTCATTCCATTGTGTGTTGATTCCAATACCTCAATGCTCTTCTATAGCTCTTTCCATTCACCTTTCAGGTGCTCAGATATCAATGGCATGAATAATCCCGTTATGAATCCTGAAATCAATTTTGAGAAGGCTGTTTGTTTAGGAGAATTCGAAGCTGACGAAAATGTTGAAGATTGTGTCTTGTCTCCTGACTTACTGAGAATGGTAGAACAAGAAGAGAAACAGATCTTACCCCATCAAGAATCTGTTGAGGTAGTAAACTTGGGGAACGAAGAAAAGAAACAAGAAGTGAAGATTGGGACTTCTATTTCAGAAAACACCAGGCGGGATTTGGTCGCCTTGCTCCATGAGTACAAGGATGTGTTTGCCTGGTCTTATCAAGATATGCCAGGGTTGAACACAGATATTGTGGTCCATAAGCTCCCACTGAAACCAGAATGCAAACCTATTCAACAGAAGCTAAGAAGGATGAGACCCGAAATGCTGCTGAAGATAAAAGAAGAAGTCAAGAAACAATTTGACGCTGGCTTCCTACAAGTCTCCAAGTATCCAGAATGGGTAGCTAATATAGTCCCAGTGCCGAAGAAAGATGACAAGGTGCGAATGTGCATAGATCATCGTGATCTGAATCAAGCAAGCCCTAAGGATAACTTTCCTTTACCATACATCGACACTTTGGTGGATAATACGGCAAAGCATTCTCTGTTTTCTTTCATGGATGGCTTCTCAGGTTATAATAAGATAAAGATGGCTCCCGAAGACATGGAGAAAACTACATTCATAACAATGTGGGGAACCTTCTGCTATAAGGTAATGTCGTTCAGATTAAAGAATGCTGGGGCAACATATCAGAGAGCCATGGTGACGTTGTTCCATGATATGATGCACAAAGAAATAGAAGTTTATGTCGATGATATGATTGCCAAATCTCGAGAAGAAAAAGAGCATGTGGGGAATCTCAAGAAGCTGTTCAAAAGGCTAAGAAAGTTCCAGCTGAATCTTAACCCGGCCAAATGTATGTTTGGGGCTACCTCTGGAAAATTGCTAGGTTTCATTGTCAGTGAGAGAGGTATCGAGGTTGATCCAGACAAGATAAAAGCTATACAAGAACTGCCTCCCCCGCACACACAGAAAGAAGTCAGAGGATTTTTAGGAAGGTTGAATTACATTGCTCGATTCATTGCTCAACTTACTAATCAGTGCGACCCAATTTTTCGACTCCTTCGAAAACATAATCCGGGAGAATGGAACGAGGAGTGCCAAATGGCCTTCGACAAGATAAAACAGTACTTATCTAATCCTCCGATACTAGTACCGTCGACCCCTGGAAAACCCTTAATATTGTACCTGACCGTGTTTGAGAACTCAATGGGTTGCGTACTGGAACAGCATGATGAGTCGGGGAAAAGAGAAAAGGCAATTTACTACCTCATCAAGAAGTTCACAGAGTATGAGGCAAAGTACCCTTCAATTGAAAAATTTTGTTGTGCGTTGATTTGGACAGTTCGAAGGCTCAGACAATACATATTGTATCATACGACATGGTTAATTTCAAAACTGGACCCAATAAAGTACATGATGGAGTCACCTGCACTCTCAGGAAGAATGGCACGATGGCAGATCCTACTGACTGAGTATGACATTGTATATGTGAGCCAAAAGTCGATAAAGAGAAGCGCAATAGCTGACTTCTTGGCAAGTCGAACAACGGAGGAATACGAGCCTTTGAGATTTGATTTCCCAGATGAAGATTTGATGTGCATTTCAGAAAAAGAGGGCGAGTCATCAAAAGAGAATTCATGGAAGATGAACTTTGATGGTGCATCAAATGCATTGGGGCATGGGATCGGAGCAGTCTTAATGTCGCCGGAAGGAGATCATTACCCACTCACTGCCAGATTGAACTTCTTCTGTACCAATAATGTAGCAAAGTATGAAGCTTGCATTATGGGACTTCATGCAGCTATCGAGAGGAAAATCAAATTTTAGAGGTACACGGGGACTCAGCATTAGTCATTTACCAAATTCGTAGAGATTGGGAAGTGAGAGATTCAAAATTAGTCAGGTATCACGATCTCGTTGCGAAATTGGTCAAAGAATTCAAAGAAGTGACTTTTAACTACTTTCCACGAGAAGAGAACCAATTGGTTGATGCCCTAGCCACCTTGGCTTCGATGTTCAAAGCAAACAGAGAAACTGAGATAATGCCCATTCAAATGAGTATATATGAAACCCCCGCACACTGTTTTAGTATTGAGGAGGAGTCAGATGGACGACCATGGTTCCATGATATCTTGGAATATATCAAGAATCAAAGGTACCTCGAGCAAGCAAATGAGAATGACAAAAGAACGATCAGGAAATTGGCGATTGGATTTGTTCTTGACGGAGATATTCTATACAAAAGGGGAAAAGATCAAGTGCTCCTGAGGTGCGTGGACGCTGTTGAAGCTAAAAAGATACTTGAAGAGGTTCATGAAGGGATTTGTGGAACGCATGCCAGTGGTTTCACCATGGCTAGGCAAATTATGAGACTTGGTTATTATTGGCTGACGATGGAAACGGATTGCATTGGTTATGCACGAAAGTGCCACAAATGTCGAATTTATGGCGATAAAATTCATGCAGCTCCATCGCCCCTCCATGTCATGACTTCTCCGTGGCCTTTTTATATGTGGGGCATGGATGTTATAGGGCCAATTTCCCCGAAAGCTTCCAATGGACATCGATTCATCTTTGTGGTTATAGACTACTTCACAAAGTGGGTAGAAGCCACTTCGTTTGCTAATGTGACGAAGGCTGCAGTCTGTAGGTTCTTAAAAAAGGAGATCATATGTCGATACGGTCTGCCTGAAAGAATCATTTCAGATAATGCTTTAAATTTGAACAACAAGATGATGAAAGAAGTATGCGAGCAATTTCAGATAAAGCATCATAATTCTTCACCCTATCGTCCGAAGATGAACGGAGCTGTAGAAGTAGCTAATAAGAACATTAAGAGCATTATTGGGAAGATGACTGAGACATATAAAGATTGGCACGAGAAGCTACCATTCGCTTTGTACGCATATCGCACCTCTGTACGGACGTCTACGGGGGCAACTCCTTTTTCCCTGGTCTACGGGATGGAAGCCGTTTTGCCTATTGAAGTAGAGATCCCGTCCTTGCGAGTCTTGATGGAGACAAAACTAGAAGAATCAGAATGGGTTCGAGCTCGATATGACCAGCTAAATCTTATTGAGGGAAAACGCTTGAAGGCAATTTGTCATGGACAGATGTACCAGAAGAGAATGATCACGACTCATGATAAAAAGGTGCGACCAAGAGAATTTCGCGAAGGGGAACTGGTACTAAGAAAGATCCTCCCGATACAAAAAGACTTTCGAGGAAAATGGTCGCTAAATTGGGAAGGGCCATATGTTGTAAAAAGGCATTCTCAGGAGGGGCTCTGATTCTTACTGAGATGGATGGGAAAGAATTACCTAATCCAGTGAACTCAGATGCTGTGAAGAAATATTATGCCTAAAAAAACAACAAAAAAAAAACAAAACAAAACAACAAAAAACAAAAAAAAAGAAGAAAAAGAAAAAAATCAAGATGAAAACCCGAAAAGGGCGTCTTGATAAACAAAAAGGATTAGGATGAAAACCCGAAAGGGCGTCCTAATGAAGTGGGCTCGAGCTTAAAAGAGCAAAGTGACTTGAACGGTGAGTTGAATGACAAAGTCGCAATATTTGAAGCATTCTCAGAAGCTCGAAATCTTCTACACAAGAAGCCGTGCTCGAATGGATCCAGGACGAAGAAACGTGGAGAAGTTCATGCATTGGATATCTATAGCATTTCTAGCCATTGAATTCGCTTTCTTTTCTTCATGATGTTTTATTTGTTAAACTTTCCTTGTCAATTTCCTTTGTTTGTTGCTTTCTTTTGAAAAATTGAATGTGAGGTATTTCTTTCATGCCTAATTTGCCATTTTTGTCATGCATCTTGTGTTTGATTCATTTAAATGATAAATAGTAAGATGACATACTCTAGACAAAAGGAATGTTGAGCATTACCTGGATGAGAATTTGATAAATACAAGGACCCTTAAGCAAGAACAAAGTTCAACAAGGGGCAGGAAGGTGGTATACGAAGATGTGGATTATTCACAGAACTTGAGGATGAGTAAAAACTGGAGAGAAAAGTCAAGAATTGAGGAAATGAATGCGGACCCTCACTAAAATCAAAAGTGGGGCATGTAGCAAACAACCCAGGGTGCATATCATGATCATGTAGACACGAAAGCATTTAGGACAAACATGTGCATATCATAATAACATCATACATGACATATACAGGTATACCAGTAGAGGAAGGAATACTGGGAGAAAGCTGCACAGAATCAATGAAGAAGAAGGCTTTTAGTTTCACCTGATTTTTTTGAAACCCTGTTTTTTTAAGAATTATATTTTTCAATTTTTGTTTTTCAAAAATCAACTCATATTGCGAGAGGTGAGTTGAGCCTCGGACCATGCCGAGGTATTTCTTTTAAATTTCTGTTTTTTTCAAAAATCAACTCATAATACGAGAGGTGAGTTGAGCCTCGGATCACGCTGAGGTATTTTTTAATTTCTGTTTTTCAAAAATCAACTCATAATACAGAGGTGAGTTGAGCCTCGGGTCACGCTGAGGTATTTTTTTAATTTCTGTTTTTCAAAAATCAACTCATAATACAGAGGTGAGTTGAGCCTCGGGTCACGCTGAGGTATTTTTAATTTTGGTCTTTTTTAAAATCAACTCATAATACAGAGGTGAGTTGAGCCTCGGGTCAAGCTGAGGTATTTTTAATTTATGTCTTTTTTTAAAATCAACTCATAATTGAGTTGAGCCTCGGGTCACTCTGAGGTATTTTTAATTTATGTCTTTTTTTTTAAAAAATCAACTCATAATACAAAGGTGAGTTGAGCCTCGGGTCACGCTGAGGTATTTTTAATTTATGTCTTTTTAAAAAAAATCAACTCATAATACAGAGGTGAGTTGAGCCTCGGGTCACGCTGAGGTATTTTTTTTAATTTTTTGTTTTTTCAAAAATCAACTCATAATACGAGAGGTGAGTTGAGCCTCGGGTCACATGCCGAGTTATTTTTTACTTCTGTTTTTTAATAAAAAATAAGGAATAAAGACAGGGCAATCGAACAAAATTTAGTGCTTTTAAGTCTTTGCCCTATCCCTGTTTCACAGCGATGAGCAAAGAGGGGCAGCTGTAATCACTAAATTTTGTTCGGCTTTAATTTAAAAAAATACGAAAAATACAAAAATAAAAAAATTACATTTTGACCCTTTAACCTTTTAAAAATTATGTTTTGACCCCTTAACTTTCCTAAAATTACATTTTGACCCATAAACTTCTTGAAATTATATTTTGACCCTAAATTTTCTCAAAATTACACTTGGCCCCAGAAACTTTGCACCCGTTACAATTTAGTCCTTCTGGGCATGACAAGACTGCCCCCAACCAGCATTCTTGCGTGCCCCGCTCGCCACGCCTGCCACCCCAATGCATGGCCTCCCTCCTCCACTGCCACCTGAAAACAAAGAGAAATAAGACAAAAATTGAGGCATTAAAAAAGAAAAATTGAAGAGGAAGAGGGGATTTTTCGGCAACCAAGAGAAAAAAAATCGGCAGCGAAAATTCAAGAAGCAAAAAATTTTTTTAAAATAGCAGCAAGCAAGAGTCACCACCGCCTTCGCCACCACCGTGACCACCCGTTGCCGATCTGTCGTTTTCCTCTTTGCCACCATCACCTAAAACACCCACACAATCAAACATACCCACACAATCAAATAAAAATAAAACAGCAAGCAAAGAGAAGAAAAAGAGAGAAGAGAAAGGGAAGAAAAAGAAGAAAGAAGAGGAAGAAGGGAAGGGTGCCGGCATCGTCATATCAGGGCGGAGGCGGCGGCGGCGGCGCAGTAGTGTGGGGCTAGGGGGCGACCCGAAGAAGAAGGAAAAAAGAAAGAAGAAAAAAGAGAAGAAAAAGAAGAAAAAAATAGAAAAAGAAAAAAATAGAAAAAATAAATAATATAACAGTCGGGCCGACCCGACTCGACCCGATCCATCAACCCGACCCGCGCACCAGCAGCAGCAGGCCACTCCAGCCAGCAACAGCAGGCCCATATAAAAAAAACAACAGACCAAAAAAGCAGAAAAAATAGAAGCAGGCCACATCCAGGCCTGTCTAGCAGCCAGCAGGCCCACTCCCAGGCAGCCCACACCAGCAAGCAGCAGACCAAGCAAGCCCCCAGGCCTGAATTCGGCAGCAGGCCTCCCAGGCCCGAATCCTGTAGCAGAAAAAAAAGGGGAAAAAGAAGGAGCCCATCTTTCAAACCCATAATATTGGGCCTTTGGTAAATTTTTATTTATTTATTTATTTTATTATCTCTTTTAATTTAGTACATGTATTTAAATGGTGTTTCATTTAATTTAAATTAGCAATTTTAAATAGTTTTTTTATAAATATTATTATGTCATTTTAATTACATGTTTAAAATAAAAAATAATATTTTAATGCATAAGGCAACGAACTGATTTAGCACCAAGCCGTTGATTTCATCGCTATGTTGGGTGGATATCGATGGCTCGTGTTAAATACGGGACGCCCTTCTAAAAAAAAGAAAATTGAAAATATTCTAAAATTCTCGTGTTTTTTTAATTCTCGTGTTTTAATAGAATCTCGATTAAATATTAAGTTGAATCGATTTGACACTAATTCGATGATTTCATCGCCATGTAGGGATGAATATAATTGATTCGTGTTAAATACGATACTTCTAAAAAAAATCGTGTTTCAAAAATTTTCGTGTTTTAAAAAAAAATTTCTCTTGTTCCAAAAATTTTCGTGTTTTTTAAAAAGAAAATTTCATGTTTTCAAAAATTTGCATGTTTCAAAAATCTTCGTGTTTTCAAAATTCCAGTGTTTCAAAAATTTTCGTGTTTTCAAAAAATTTTCCTTGTTTTCAAAAGTTCCCGTATATCGAAAATTTTCTTGTTTTCAAAAAAAAAAATTTCTGTGTTTCATAAATTTCCGTGTTTTCAAAAAAACAATTCCGTGTTTCTTAAATTTCCGTGATTTCAAAAAAATTCCCGTCTTTCAAAAATTTTCGTGTTTTCAAAAATTGACCGTGTTTCATAAATTTTCATGTTTCAAAAAAAATCCTCGTGTTTCGTATTTTATCAAAAATTTTATGTTTTCAAAAAAACAAATTTTGGGTTTAAAAAATTTTCGTGTTTCAAAAAGAAAATTCGTGGTTTCAAAAAAAAATCTCGTGTTTCAAAATTTTTGTGTTTTAAAAAAAAAGGTTTCGTGTTTCTAAAATTCTTGTATTTAAAAAAAAATTCGTGTTTTCAAAAAAGAAAAATTGTTGTGCTTTAAAATTCTCGTGTTTCAATCGGATCACGACTAATATTAAATTGAACTCGTATTTTTGAAAATGAAGACAACGCGCGTTTAACGAGATACCAATTTTGGGCGTCGCGAGGGTGCTAATGCCTTCTTGCGCGTAACCGACTCCCGAACCCAAATTTTCTCTGGATTTTGACGTGGACCTAAAATTGCCTCTTTTTTTTAGAAAAGTTTTTAAAAAAAAAATTCTTCTAAAAGGAGATTTTTGAAGGTGTCCGATCACACCTAGAAAAAAGATCGGTGGCGACTCCTTTTTTTTAAAATAAAATCAAAAATCCATTTTCAAATTTTCAATAATCACTTCGACCAGGGCCCGTACCCGAAAAATTTTTAGGTCGCTACATGATTCGAATCGAGTTTTGCTCACCCTAAAAAATCGAAGCAATTTAGTTCCTGTCAATTTTGAAAGTGAGCAATTAAGGAAAATTAGTCTCGACGTTAATATTTTCTGTCAATTGCACGCAATTTTCAATGGTATGATAACAAATTTAGCTCTAATTTTAGATATTCTGTCAATGTGGTCCCGATTTAACAAATTTAGCCTATAACATTTGTGTAAATGCGTAAATGTTGAGGTTAAGTTTGTTGAATTTTTCAAAATTAAAACCAAAATGACAAAACATGTAAATATTAAGGGCAAATTTATTATTATACCAATCAAAATTGCGTACAATTGATGGAAAGCATTAACGTCGAGACTAATTGTCCTTAATTGCTCACTTTCAAAATTGATAAGTATTAAATTGCTCTGATTTTTTAAGAGGGACCAATTGCTAAATTTTAAAAAATGGTAGGGACTGGAGAGGTCTTTTTACCAAGAAAATTTTAATAGAAAGATCAGTTTCCTCTTTGATCTAACATGGAAGGACTAATTTACTCTCTTTTTTAATAGAGTGGGAAAAATGTAATCTAACTCCTAATATAATGACCTCCTTAATACTTTTACAGAAAAAATTAAACTTTTTTGTAGAGTCGAGACGGATCAAAACTCGATAAATTATTTTTTTTAATCACCCCTAAAGAAAGCCAAAGTATAGGATACCTTTGCTCCTTAGATATGTATAATTTTACTAATGCCAGCAATTTGAGATAAACAATAATTAAATATGTTCCCATTTGAATAATATCTTACAAAATAATTTATTTTAAAAACTAACATTCGAGGAAGTTACCTATTTAGTATTTAAATTTTTTGGACTTAACTAGTTCTTAAATTTTTTTTTCTGCTAAATAATTGGTTCATAAATTAGGAAATCATAAGCTAATTTGGTATTTTTTTAGGTACTTAATATTGTGATGCCGACGTGATATTGACGACCAGTAACATGCTGACACATGGCAAATTCACATTTTGACACATTACAAAAATAAAAAAAAGTTGTCAAGTATCACCATGATATTTGTCATTAATGTTACGTCAATATATTTTAACAATATTAATCAGGTAACTAAAAAATCAAATAAACTTATAATTTTTAAATTTAAGTATCAGTTAAATTCATAAAGTGGCTCCATATATATATATTAAATCTAAAAAAATTTACTACGAATTATTTTATTCTAATTGGAAACCGGAAACACCATGGTTGTCGGTTGATTCCAAATACCATAACCCTAAAAGCAACGAGTCGAAAAGACATCAATATATAAATATATATATATATATATATATATATATATAGCCACATGCATGATCTCCTTGCTTGATTTGCACCAACCATTCCTATTTCCTAATCCAACAACGGTAAGCTCCGGACTCGAATTTCAATTTAACTCCTTTATTAATTTTTATATTCAAAATCGATCAAGTTTATTTGAATTCATGTTTGAGTACATTCATATTTAAACTCTTTATATTATTACTTATTTTTTTGGTATTGTAATTTTGAATCTAGTCTATTTTTGAGAAGGTCAACACTTAATTAATATATCATAATTTGAGAATCACTTCGCATAAAATATAATTTCAAAATATAGCAATACATTTGAAAATAAAAAACTTTAGTTAGGCCCTTGAATTCGGTTTGACCAATAGCTCGAGCTTGACTCAATAATCATGAGCAGAGTTGGACAGGGGTCAAGCCAGAATTTTTTTTAGGAGGGCGAAATTAAATTGTAATTATTACGATAGTAAAAATGTAATTTCACCATTTTAATTAGAGGTATTCAATCGGCTAATCAATCCGAACTAGCATTAACCGAATTGACCAAACTTTTTAAACCGTTAACCGAACCGAAATTTTTTCAAAAGAAATTAACCAGACTGAACTTTTTCGGTTAATTCAGTCGGTTAACCGAAATTTACATTTTTTTTTATTTTTTGGGTTAAAACAAGTATAAAACATATCAAAAATTAACCAAATTAACCAAATTAACCGATTTTAATATATGTAAAATGTATACAAAAATATAAATTTCTGGTTAGGTAACCGATTTCGAACCGAATTAACCGTTAACCGAACTTCCAAAAAATTATTAATCGACCCCGACCTAATTAATTCGGTTAACCGACTGATTAACCTTATTAATTCTGTTTATGTCGGTTAAATCAGTTAACCCCTAATTTTAATAGCCTATATATTTATAATTGTTAAAGGATTATGTAATACCCAATTCTTGCTCGGGGCCCAAACCAAATACTAAAGCTAAATAGAATTTTAAACTCAACTATACCCACTAAACCTAACCCAAAACCCAAATTACATCAGCCCAAATGCAGTGTGGCCCAAAACAACTTTCAACAGCAAAAACCCTAGGCAGCTTTCATTCCTCAGCGCCGCGGATGCACGCCCCACGTCGCAGTAACCGCCCCACGTTCAGCACTCCGCGCACGCCACACCCGCACGCACCTGCAACAGACCACGACCACGAACAAAAATAATAGCAAAAAATGCAAGGGAAAAATGTAAAAAAGGAGAGAACAGTTTTTGGGAGTTTTGGCTCCCTTATTTCGGCTATTAAAGCCAAATAGAAATGTGTAAAAGGGGTTAGACAAATTTTGTATTGAAAGAAAAATAAAGAAAATAAAAAGAAAATTAGAAAAGCAAGGATTTTGGAGGTGATTGATTTTGTTTATTTTTTCTCTGTTCTTTTTATTTTTTTATATTTTATTTTGTTTTTTTTCCTGTATTTCTTAAAACAAAATAAACAAAAAGGGGAAAGAAAGGAGGACTTACCGTCGTGAGAGTCGTTGGAAGGCGTCCTCGCTTCGTCGTTTTCTGGAATGGCTGAGGGAAAATGTTTAGGGTTCTGAAAATGGGATTTTTATAGGATGTTAAACGACGTCGTTTGGGGCTTGTTTCAGTGGCCCCAAAACGACGCCATATAGGCCCTGCTCGTGTGCAACCCTATCCGACCCGGGTAGAATCCGCGCATTTCTTATTAATGGACTATTTTCGCATTTAGTCCTTGTGATTTTATGGTGTTTCTTAAATTATTTTTTTATTTCTTTTAAATTTTGCAACATATCTTATTATTGTTTCAATTTAATCCAATGCCGCGCAGCGTTTTAGGAGGTTTGGGTAATTTGCTCTTTCAGTCCTCCTTCTTTTGCGCATGTTTTGATTTGTTCCCTTTCTAGTTTTCTATTTTTGAATTCAGCCATTAAATTCTGTTTATTTTCAACTTAATCCTTACTTTGTTATTTTAGGTTATTATTATTATTATTGATACTGTTGTATTGTATTATTATTACTGTATTATTATTATTATTATTATTATTATTATTATTATTATTATTATTATTTCAATATACATATATTTTTAAATGTTTTTTAAGTTCATATACATATACATATCTTATTATTATATTATTATTTCATTTTCATAGTTTTTATATATATGTATATACATCTATATCCTATAATATTTATACATTTTCTATATTTTATAATCTATATATATGTTTATACATTCTTTATAATATATATTTGTACTTTTTTAGAATTATTATAAGTTTTTTTTTATTCAAAGGCTTATAAAATAAAAGCGATATTCAAAGTTCAGGATTTTCGAGGAAATTGAGCCCTAACGTATTGGGTTCCGATTTTCTTTGTTAATCCTAAATAACCAAAAATATTCTTTATTCAAAATGCATAAGTATAAAAATCATTTTCGGGAACTTAATTTGTTGTGTCCTAATGTATTGGGCGTGACATATTACTTTCTCGAAATGAAGATTTACTTATAAAATAAAAGCGATATTCAAAGTTCGGGAATTTTGAGAAATTGTACCCTAACGTATTGGGTCTCGATTTCTTCGTCTGACTTGAACAATTGATTATCCTTTTCAGATTTCATCATTTGAGTTTTTTTTTTTTAAAAATCCTTCTAACCTTCGACACTAAGACATTAAATAATCAATTTGGTACCGATTTTTTGGACGTTACGAGGGTGCTAACCCTTCCTCGTGCGTAACTGACTCCCGAACTCGTTTTCTCAAATTTCGTAGACCAACATAATTTTTAAGGTGAGCCGATCACACCTCAATAAAGGATCGGTGGCGACTCCAGTTTTTTTTTTGTTTTTAAAGTCGATAACTAAATTTTTGTTTTCAAAAAATGGTTTCTACAGCTTGGCGACTCCACTGAGAACTTTCTGAGAGTCAAGCCGCAAAGTTGATTGTTTTCTTTATCTTATTGTCGAAAATTAAAAATTTGATTTGAAAAATTACGATCCTCTCATTGCATTTATTGGTGGTATGATTACTGTGAATTGAGTTTTATATATTGGCATCATATTGCATAAAGACTGTTTAGTCTTACCTTTTTAAGTGGGAGTGAGAAGCTACTCCTTCGTGAGGTTTTCACCTCTGTGCAGGATAGTGGACCACTTTCGGGATACATCCGTACCTATGTCTTCGTGAGATTTTTATCTCCGTGCAGCCATAGGGAAATGTATTCCCCTGAACTGAACTCGGTCCATATGAGCCTATAATGGGTGAGGATCGAGGAATCTGCTGATTCGAGTACCTTTGCTCTAGAAGCCAAACCTCATATAGTGAACCTTAGGAACTCACCCTAGGTAGAATTACTTTGAACCTCAGTAGACACCTAATTAGGAGTTTTTACTATTTCTTGGTTGTATTGTATTTAATTGATACTGACTTTTTGTGTTTTACTTTGATTACATGGCATTACAATTACATGGCATTTCATTATAGAAAGGCGTTGGTTCGTATTCGGTTGCCAGATAGAAAGCTTATCATGGAAAAAGGGTTTCTTGATACAGTGGAGGATAATGCGGCTATCCGAACTTGGGCTGAGATGACGCAACGCGAAAAAGGTAATAGTTTGGCTGAGGGATACGTATCAGAATTATGGGACTTTACCCGTATTAGTGTAACCCAGAACAACTTGCAGGAGTTGAAGGAGGTTTAGGACCAATAGAATAATGAGGTTGACAGTTATTCTTTTCAAATTATGGGGATTTACCTTATTTACTTGATATGAAGGTAGATAAGCATCTGTTTCGAGCTCTTGCCCAGTTTTGGAACCCAGCTTATAGTTGCTTCACATTTGGGAGTGTTGATTTGGTGCCTACAATAGAAGAATACATGGCTTTACTTCGGTGTTCGAAGATTCTAATAGACAAGGTTTACTCGAAGGCTGTAAATGCACCGACCTTTTTGAAGAGGTTGATGAATATAACGGGGATGAGTGAGCAATGGGTTACAGCTCGGATCAAGCAAAAGGGGGATAACAAGTGTATTCCCTGGAAAAATTTGAAGGACCTCATTCTAGCGCACCCAGATGGGAGGAAGAAGGTAGATGTCTTTGCTTTAAGTATATATGGTTTGGTTGTGTTCCCTAAGACTTTGGGACATGTTAATGAGGCGGTCACTGACTTATTTGATCAGCTTGAAAAGAGAGTTACACCAGTCCCGGTAATTTTGACAGAAACCTTCAGGTTACTGAATGCATGCCGGAGAGTGGGAGAAGGTAGATTCATTGGATGTGCACAGCTCTTACTTGCATGGTTCCACAATCGCTTTTGGAAGGTTGATAAAGTTTCATATCGGGTCTTCTCTAAAAGTTATTCACCATTGAAAGAGATAGTGGCTACACCAAGGAGAGATGACATCTCCGAAGAGAAATGGATAACAATTTTTTAGAATTTGCAGGAGGAGGATATCGAGTGGAGAGCTCCGTGTTTGCTTCCAGATGAGATTCTATATAGGTGTGGGGATTTTGACTAGGTTCTTTTGATTAGAATTTGGGGAGTTGTTGGTTATGCCCCATTGCTGGTGCTTAGTCAATACAGATCAAGGCAGTTTGTGCCTGTAACTCAGGGACTGGCCGAGTGTGAATTCTCATATGGGGCGATGGTTACAAAAGGAAATTTCATGAGATGGTCAGTGCATGGAGTCATACTCGCCGAATGAAGAGGTTGGCTGTGGGTCCGATGACAACTCCCGAGTATAGCGAATGGTGGCTTAAGAGGTTTAACGATAACATTCCTGGGCCAAGTTCAGAAAATAGTCAGTCGATAGAGGAGCATTTGCGTGTTGTCCCTTCTGAGCTAGAAATCATAAAGCAGGACTTTGAAAGAAGAAGTGCAGAATTAGAGAAAAAAATAAAGCAAATGGAGGAAGAAAAGGTAAATCTGAGACTGGATGTGGATGTTCAGAAGCTTGAGGCTGACAAACTAAGGAAGGGGAAGAATAAGGCCGAAGAAGAACTAGATAGCTTAAAGACGGATTACAAGAAGCTGCGTCTGTCAATGAGAACTGTCAGGCTTGGAAAAACTTCAGAACAGTGGCGTGAAGAGATTCGAAAAGAAAGAAACAAATTAGATCGGTGGGAAAGGAAATTTCAAGAAGTGCAAGCACGAAATGAAGCCTTAGAGAAGAGCTTGTCAGAGAGCCAAAAGGAAAAGGGCAAACTAAAAGACAGGGTGGTTGAACTAGAAGGGTCTCTTCATCAGCATAGAAGTTGAAATTCTGTAGTAGAGCTAATGGTAAGTCTAAGCAAGATTGAAGAGATGAAGAGTAAAATTGAAGGGTTAGAAGCGGCATTGTGAAATTGTGAGGTTCGGATTGAGCATCTAGAGACAAATGAAGGTCGTCAGAATGAGCAACTTCATTATTTCCAAAATCAAGTTAGAGACAGGGATCATGTTATGGGAGAAGCTGTGGTTTAGATTCGAGAGGTAGCAGATCACCTACAAGCTTTGGCAGTACAGGCCGACACGTTGAGCGTGAAGTATGAATTAGAGTCAGACCGGGGACAAGAGTTGGCCTCGTTACTTAAAAAGATTAAAATCTTGAGTATTAGGGAAAAGCCTTATTTGTAGCCCATTCAATGTAAAGAGATTTATTTTCTAATAAAGTTTTCTGGAAGTAATTGAAATTAGAATTAACGCCTTTTTGCATTCATTTTCATACATCGCATCATATGCATTAAAAACTAGTAAAGGGTTCTGATTAATCAAAATCATTCCTTAGTTAACCTGGAAACCAACCAGCCAACCCAACACCGTTACAATACACGAGCAAAATCAAAAAATATCGACCAAAGATTGGAAAAGCTCGAGCAGTTCCAAAAAGAAATGCAGGATCAACTTCAGCAGTAGATGCAAGAGTAGCTCGAGAAGATTCAGTAGAAAATGATGGACAAAATGGTAAAATCTCAAGGAAGTATGATGACACAGTTAACGCGCCTGTTGACTGAAGGAAAGGATAAAGGAAAGAGCCCTATGGCCAATATTGAAGAGGAAGGTGATGATGGACCCTTATATCCTCTAGGCTTCACCCCTCCACATGCGCAGCCTGAAGTTAAAGTATACCCGCGCAAATCTTCTGTTACGATTAGGCCTCAGCAATTTCAGGCTGATGCTTCAAGGTCGATGAATTACAAAGCTGGATCATGCTCTAGCCCTGAGAATAATCATATCAATCCTGTTATCCCCGACTTCGATGAGGCGGTTGAAAAAAGAAAAGTAAAAGAAGAATTGCCAAGGCAATTTGAAGAAAAGTGGAAGTGGGTGGAAGAGAAATTCTGGGCGATGGAAAGCACTGAGAGATATGGTGGGATTGATGCTAAGGATTTGAGTTTAGTTCCAGACTTGGTGCTCCCTTACAAGTTCAAGATGCCAGAGTTCGAGAAATATAATGGAACCAGTTGCCCGGAAGCCCACAATACCATGTTTTGCAGGAGAATGACTGGATATGTCAATAATGACCAACTTTTGATACACTGCTTTTAGGATAGCCTCACAGGAGCAGTATCTAAATGGTATAATCAATTGAGCCGTGCTAAGATTAGTTCCTGGAGGGATTTAGCACAGGTTTTTATGAAGTAGTACAGTCATGTGGCAGAAATGGTTCCTGACAGAATTATTTTGCAAAACATGGAGAAGAAGTCGAACGAAGGTTTCAGGCAATACGCCCAGAGATGGAGAGAGGTTGCAGTTCAAGTCCAACCACCGCTTCTTGAAAGGGAAATGGCGATGCTCTTTATAAATACGCTGAAGGCCCCATTCATCACACATATGTTAGGAAGTGCCACAAAAAGCTTTTCTAACATAGTCATGAGTGGTGAGATGATTGAGAGTGCTACAAGGAGTAGGAAGATTGATGTTGGAGAGAATAACAGAAGGCAAGCCTCAAAGAAAAATGAAAGTGAGGTAAACAACGTGAATCCATACAACAAATCGGTTATGGTGAATCAGCCTAGAAAGATAGTGGCTAATCAACAGGGTTCATTAAAACAAGAATCTGGTGCGAGGCCAAGTACTGAGAGGCCCCAATTCACACCAATTCCAATGTCATATAAGGAGTTGTATCAGAATTTATTCAACACACATGTTGTTTCCCCTTTTTACTTGACCCCTCTACAGCCTCCGTATCCCAAATGGTATGACGCGAATGCACAATGTGATTACCATGCAGGAATAACGGGGCATTCCATAGAACATTGTACAGCTTTTAAAAGGCTTGTTGAAAAGCTCATCAGTATGGGCATTGTCAAGGTAGATGATGCATCTGGTACAGGAAATCCATTACCCAATCACATTGATAGTGGGGTAAACATGATGAGTGAAAATATGGGGAGAAGGGTCAAGGAGAGCGTTGCTGAAGTAAAAATCCCTTTGAGGTGGGTTTGGAAAGAAATGGTGAGAAGAGAGTTAATTGTCTCAAGTTCAGAAGGAGCTTGTGAGACCCCAGATTATTGTGAGTTCCACCATGAGGTAGGACATGAAATTCAGAGATGTGGAGAATTCAAAACTCTGGTCAATAGCATAATGGATAATAGAAAGGTGGAATTTTTCAAAGAGGTAGAGGAAAAAGGAAGTATATGTGCATCGGAGTCAATGTCGAGGATTCCGAAGGTTAATCATCCTGTAATTATCATCTCGCACCCTAAGGTTAATGAGGCTAGGGCACAGGTGACACCGAAGATTGTAATTCGGAAGCCAGTAAATTTTTTGTATAAGGATAGTAAAAAGGTCCCCTGGAATTATGAGTGCAATATAACAGTCTCGGGGAAGGAAGCTTTGGTTAGTATTGCAAAAGAAAGCCAAGAGACAGGTCCTTATGCACGTAATGAGAAGCACTGTAATTTGATAAAAGCTCAAGCAGAATCGGTGAAAGGGAAGGTTTTAGCGGTAGAGAAAAAAGAAGAGAAGATAGTTGAATCTAGGCCATTGATTAATGAGCCAATAAAGGAGGAAGAAGCCACTAAATTTTTGAAATTTCTGAAACACAGTGAGTATAGTATGGTAGAGTAGCTGCATAAGCAACCAGCTCATATATCTGTGTTAGCTTTGCTCATGAGTTTAGAAGTGCATCGAAAGGCGCTAATGAAGGTGTTGAACGAAACATATGTGGCCAATGATATTTCTGTTAGCAAATTGGATCGGTTGGTCAACAATATAAGCGCCGATAATTTTATCTTCTTCAATGATGACGAAATACCATCTGGTGGTATGGGTTCTACTAAAGCTTTGCATATTACTACTCGGTGTAAAGGGTACATACTGCTGGGAGTTTTGATTAATAATGGATCTGCATTGAATGTATTGCCCTTATCTACTCTCAATAGGCTACCTGTGGATAGCTCACATATGAAAACGTGTCAGAATATAGTAAGGGCATTCGATGGAACAGAAAGGAAGGTTATGGGAAGAATTGAGATACCATTGCAGATTGGCCCAAATACTTATGAAGTGGATTTCATTGTAATGGATATCAAGCCTTCCTATAACTGCTTGTTAGGGAGACCTTGGATACACTCGGCAGGGGCTGTGCCTTCATCATTGCATCAGAAGTTAAAGTTAGTGTTAGAGGGACGGTTGGTGACAATAAATGCCGAGGAGGGTATTATCGCTCAGTAACTAGTAATGTACCATATGTAGAGACTGATGAGGAGGCGATGGAATGTTCTTTCCGATCTCTAGAGCTCGTGAATGCAACATTTATTACTGAGAGGAATAGAATCCCAGTGCCAAAGATATCCAGGACTACAAGAATGGGTCTCCAATTAATGGTGGAAAGAGGAGCTGTATCAGGAAGAGGATTGGGAAAAAATCTGTAGGGAGGAGTTGAGGTACCTGTGATGAAGGAAAAGTTTGATCGTTTTGGTCTAGGCTATAGACCAGATATAAAACAAAAGAGAAAAGAAATAGAAAAAAGACGTGAGAGGAGAAGGGCACGCCTTAGTGGAGATGAAGTTAAGTGGGAGCCTATGATTTTTCCTCACATATCCAAGACCTTTGTATCAATGGGGTTCATTTATCCTGGACAGAGAATGCTTAAAGAAGAAGGTCTTGAAGAAAAGTTGGGAGAGATTCACATCAATTCCATAGACACAATTGAGAGAGAGACATTGCTAGAGATTCGCCCTTATGAACCTGGAAGCGAGCTGAACAATTAGACTGCGGAGGAGATTCCTGTAGTTTTTAGAGCTTGTTTAGAGTAAATGTCTAGAACATCCTTGTTGTTTTTTACTTTAAAAATATAAATTTCTTTATATGCATATTTTGAACGTTATAATTCTAATAAAGTACACCTTTTGTATTCATTTATGAGCCAATAGTCTTTCATTCTTTTCGAGTAATTATTCTTTTATTCTTTTTCCACATCATTCTTTTATTCATTCATTGTCATATTTGTTCATAAATTCAGACATTCTTTGTATACTCTTTGGCACCTATCATAGGTCCCCAGATATCAATGATATGAATGACGCTGCTTCAGACTCAGAATCTCCTTTTGAGCAAGACATATGTTTAGAGGGATCACATGATTTTGAAGATGACGTAGACTGTGGTGTATCTCCAGACTTATTGAGGATGGTAGAACAAGAGGATAAGCAAATCCTACCTCATAAGGAATCATTAGAGATTGTGAGCCTGGAGGAGGGAAATGAGGTAAAGATCGGAACTGACATTACTACCAAGACAGGGCGAGACCTCATCGAATTACTCCTTGAATTCAAAGATGTCTTTGCATGGTCATATCAAGATATGCCCGGGTTAAGCACTAATATTGTGGTACACCATTTTCCTATAAGAGAAGATTGCAAGCCAGTTCAGCAGAAGCTCAGGAGAATGAGGCCCGATATTGTGCTAAAGATAAAAGAAGAAGTCAAAAAGCAATTTGATGCTAGGTTCTTGCAAGAAGTCAAGTATTCAGAATGGGTAGCCAACGTTGTCCCTGTCCCTAAAAAAGATGGGAAGGTACGAATGTATATGGATTACAGGGATTTGAACAGGGCCAGTCCAAAAGATAATTTTCCCTTGCCTCACATTGATACTTTGGTGGATAATACGGTAGGCTATTAACTGTTTTCTTTCATGGACGATTTTTCTGGATACAATCAAATAAAGATGCATCCAAAAGACATGAGAAAGACCACATTCATCACTTTGTGGAGAACGTTCTGTTATGAAGTGATGCCCTTTTGATTGAAGAATACGGGAGCAACTTATCAAAGAGCCATGGTAACTTTGTTTCATGACATGATGCATAAGGAGATTGAGGTTTATGTTGATGATATGATTGCAAAATCCAGAACGGAAGAGGAGCATGTTCAAGTTCTGGGGAAATTGTTTTTGAGGCTAAGAAATTTCCAGCTCAAGCTTAATCCAACAAAGTGCACCTTTGGAGCCAGATCAAGGAAGCTGCTGGGATTCATAGTCAGTGGGAAAGGAATTGAGGTTGACCCAGACAAAGTCAGGGCAATACGAGATTTGCCTCCACCACACACTCAGAAAGAAGTACGAGGTTTTCTGGGAAGATTGAATTACATTGCTCGGTTTATTTCACAACTAACTGAGAAATGTAACCCCATATTCTGTCTCCTGAAGAAGCATAATCCGGGTGTATAGGATGAAAAATGTCAGATAGCTTTTGACAAAATAAAACAATACCTGTCTAATACTCCAGTGCTATCACCACCTAGTCCGGACAGGCCATTAATACTGTATTTAGCAGTGTTTTACAATTCAATGGGGTGTGTGTTAGGCCAACATAATGAGATAGGAAGAAAAGAAAGGGCAATATACTATCTCAGCAAGAAATTCACTGATTGTGAAGCGAGGTACTCGTCTATCGAGAAGTTATGCTGTGCCCTGGTTTAGACAACTCGGAGGTTACAGCAATATATGTTGTATCATAAAACTTGGCTGATTTCAAAGTTAGACCCCTTAAAGTATATGATGGAGTCAACTGCTTTGAATGGAAGGATGGCTAGATGGCAAATCTTACTTTCTAAGTTCGACATAATGTATGTGAGTCAGAAGGCCGTGAAAGGGAGTGCAATAGCCGACTATTTAGCTAGCAGAGCCTTTGAGGATTATGAGCCTTTGAACTTCGATTTTCCAAATAAAGATTTGATGTATGTGGCAGCCACTGAAGAAAATCCCCAAGTGGATCATATGTGGAAACTAAACTTTGATGGAGCCTCAAATGCTGTGGGTAACAGAATTGGGGCAGTTCTGGTTTCTCCAAGCGGAGATCATTATCCTATTGCTAGCAAACTGGATTTTGATTGTACGAATAATATGGCAGAATATGAAGCATGCATTATGGGTATTCGTGCAGCTATTGAATGTAAAATCAAAGTGCTACAAGTGTACGGGGATTCCGCATTGGTGATATATCAACTTAAGGGAGAATAGAGACAAGAGACCCTAAACTGATCAGTTATCGAAGGATGGTTCTTGAATTGATGGACGAGTTTGATGACATAACTTTTTGTTACCTCCCACGAGATGAGAACCAGATGGCCGATGCGTTGGCCACTCTAGCCTCTATGATCCAAGTGAAAAAGTTAGAGGACATGAAGCCTATTTAGATGAGTATTTCTGAAACCCCAGCTCATTGCTATAATATTGAGGAAGAAGAGAAAGATGACCACCCCTGATATCTGAATATATTACGATATGTGAAAAATCGTGAGTATCCAGATAAGGTAACGGAGAATGATAAGATAGCATTGAGAAGAACGGCCATTGACTATGTCCTAGATGGAGAGATCCTATACAAAAGAGGGAAGGATCAGGTGTTGCTAAGATGTGTAGACGCGGTGGTAGCTAGAAAAATTCTGGAAGAGGTCCATGAGGGTATCTGCGGAACACATGCAAATGGTTTCACAATGGCCAGGCAGATCATGAGATTTGGGTACTACTGGTCTAATATGGAAAGAGATTGCATTAATTATGTTAAAACGTGCCATAAATGCCAGATTTATGGCGATAAAATGCATGCACCTCCTTCACTTCTTCATGTTATGACTTCTCCATGGCCTCTCTTTATGTGGGGTATGGACGTCATTGGGTCAATATCTCCAAAGGCTTCTAATGGGCATCGCTTCATCTTTGTGGTTATTGACTACTTTACCAAATGGGTGGAAGCTACTTCATATGCAAATGTCACGAAGTCAGCAGTTAGTAGATTCTTGAAAAAGGAGATTATATGTCAATATGGAATGCCTGAGAGGATCATATCCGATATACGCTGAATTTGAACAATAGTGCAATAGCGGAGGTTTGCAGCCAATTCGGGATCAGACATCATAACTCATCGCCCTATCGCCCAAAGATGAATGGTGCAGTAGAAGCACCCAATAAGAATATCAAGAAAATTGTGGGAAAGATGACTGAAACTTACAAAGACTGGCATGACAAATTACCATTCGCTCTCTTTGCTTATAGAACGTCTGTCAGGACTTCGACCAGGGCAACACCTTTCTCTCTGGTTTATGGGATGGAAGCAGTCTTACCTATCGAGGTGGAAATTCCTTCTCTCCGGTATTGGCTGAGTTGAAATTGGATGAGGCAGAATGGGTTCAATCTCGTTATAATCAGTTGAACTTAATAGAAGGAAAAAGGCTAAAAGCTATTCAGCATGGTTAGATGTATCAAAGGCGAATGATGCGAGCCTACAATAAGAAGGTTCGTCCCAGAGAATTCCACGAGGGGGAGCCGGTGTTGAAATCTTTCCTATACAGAAGGATTTTAGAGGAAAATGGATGCCAAATTGGGAAGGTCCATACGTTGTAAAGAAGGCCTTTTCAGGAGGAGCTTTGATCTTGTGTGAGATGGATGGCAAAGATTTGTCAAACCCTATAAACTCAGATTCGGTTAAGAAATACTTTTCTTAAAAAAAAAATGGGCCAAGGCGAAAACCCGCAAAGGGCGCTTTGAGTTGAAAACCCGAAAAAGGGCGGCTCAAATGTTGATCAAGTGGGACATCTGGTGATTTTACTATGATTGAATCAGTGAGAAAGGAGACGCGACATCTTGGGGCATCAACAGAGTATTGTTGATCTTCTAAGCACATGTCAAACTCTGAATGGTCTTCAGAAAGTCTACACAGAGTAGTTCAAACTACGATATCTGGGGCGCCTAGCCTTCCCACTATTTATATTGCATTTGTTGTCTTAGAATACTTTATTCTTTTTCAAGATACGTGTTTCCAATCAATTTTTTTTGTTATTCTTATTTTTCTTGATGGTTTATTTATCTCGTATTTTATTCTCAATAAATTTCATCTTGTCCATTTCGATAGTCTTGTTCAAGCATTTTTTTTCATGGAAACAACGATTAATGGGCTACTAATACTTTTACAAAGGAAGTGTTGCATCTTACTCTGGAAGTTTCTAAATAATATAGGGACCTGAAATAGGACTATTGTTTAGAACGCACTAGGTTTAAAGGTTGAAAATCTGAGAAGAAGGAGTATAAATTATGACTATCTCTTTGGATTTTGTTGTCAAAAGCACTCCGCGCACGCCGCACCCTCACGCACCTGCAACAAACCACGACCACGAACAAAAATAATAGCAAAAACTGCAAGGGAAAAATGTAAAAAAGGAGAGAACAGTTTTTGGGAGTTTTGGCTCCCTTATTTTGGCTATTAAAGCCAAATAGAAATGGGTAAAAGGGGTTAGACAAATTTTGTATTGAAAAAAAATTAAAGAAAATAAAAAGAAAAACAGAAAAGCAAGGATTTTGGAGGTGATTGATTTTGTTTGTTTTTTCTCTGTTCTTTTTATTTTTTTATATTTTATTTTGTTTTTTTTCTTGTATTTCTTAAAACAAAATAAACAAAAAGGGGAAAGAAAGGAGGACTTACCGTCGTGAGAGTCGTCGGAGGGCGTCCTCGCTTCGTCGTTTTCTGGAATGGCGGAGGAGAGGTTTCGGCTCGCGTAAGGAATGGCTGAGGGAAAATGTTTAGGGTTCTGAAAATGGGATTTTTATAGGATGTTAAACGACGTCGTTTGGGGCCTGTTTCAGTGGCCCCAAAACGGCACCGTATAGGCCCTGCCCGTGCGCAACCCGATCCGACCTGGGTAGAATCCGCGCATTTCTTATTAATGGACTATTTTCGCATTTAGTCCTTGTGATTTTTTGGTGTTTCTTAAATTATTTTTTTATTTCTTTTAAATTTTGCAACATATCTTATTATTGTTTCAATTTAATCCAATGCCGCGCAGCGTTTTAGGAGGTTTGGGTAATTTGCTCTTTCGGTCCTCCTTCTTTTGCGCGTGTTTTGATTTATTCCCTTTCTAGTTTTCTATTTTTGAATTCAGCCATTAAATTCTGTTTATTTTCAACTTAATCCTTATTTTGTTATTTTAGGTTTATTATTATTATTGATACTGTTGTATTGTATTATTATTACTGTATTATTATTAGTATTTTTTTATTATTATTTTTATTATTATTTCAATATACATATATTTTTAAATGTTTTTTAAGTTCATATACATATACATATCTTATTATCATTATATTATTATTTCATTTTCATAGTTTTTATATATATGTATATACATCTATATCTTATAATATTTATACATTTTCTATATTTTATAATCTATATATATGTTTATACATTCTTTATAATATATATATTTGTACTTTTTTAGAATTATTATAAGTTTTTTTTTATTCAAAGGCTTATAAAATAAAAGCGATATTCAAAGTTCGGGATTTTCGATGAAATTGAGCCCTAACGTATTGGGTTTCGATTTTCTTTGTTAATCCTAAATAACCAAAAATATTCTTTATTCAAAATGCATAAGTATAAAAATCATTTTCGGGAACTTAATTTGTTGTGTCCTAATGTATTGGGCGTGACATATTACTTTCTCGAAATGAAGATTTACTTATAAAATAAAAGCGATATTCAAAGTTCGGGAATTTTGAGAAATTGTACCCTAACGTATTGGGTCTCAATTTCTTCGTTTGACTTGAACAATTGATTATCCTTTTCAGATTTCATCATTTGAGTTTTTTTTTAAAAAAAATCCTTCTAACCTTCGACACTAAGACATTAAATAATCAATTTGGTACCGATTTTTTGGGCGTTACGAGGCTGCTAACCCTTCCTCATGCGTAACTGACTCTCGAACTCGTTTTCTCAAATTTCGTAGACCAACATAATTTTTAAGGTGAGCCGATCACACCTCAACAAAGGATCGGTGGCGACTCTAGTTTTTTTTGTTTGTTTTTAAAGTCGATAACTAAATTTTTGTTTTCAAAAAAATGGTTTCGACAGATTAAATCAAATTTTAATATTTTTAGGGAGACTAAAGTGCAATTTTAAAATCACTAATTTAAATTAAAAAAAATTAAAAAGTCTAAATGGAAAATTTTTTATTTTAGGGGGGCCAAGCCCCTGCTAGCCCCCTAGCTACTCCCCTGAATCTAAAGGAGGCAAGTAGGTCCTAGCTAGACCTGTCCATGGGCCGGGCGGCCTGGCCCGGCCCTACGGCCCGCCCGAAATATGGGAGGGTTCAGGTAAAAAAATAGGCCCGAAATATGGGCTTGGGCAAAAAAACGGGGCCCGTTTTTCGACACCACTTTTTTGGCCCGGGCCCAGCCCGGCCCGGCCCGAATATAATAAATATATATTTTTTATTTTTATTTTTATTTTTATTTTTAAAATACTTTTAAAATATTTTTTTTTATTTTTTTATTTTTAAAATAATTTTTTAATGTTTATTAAAAAATGGGCCGGGCCGGGCCAGGCTCGGGCTTATGATATTTTTCCCGGGCCGGGCCTTGGCAAAATATCAAGCCCATATTTCGGGCCGGGCCGGGCCCGGGCCTAGGAGACGGGCCAAAAAAATTTTGGGCCTGGCCCGAACCCGGCCCGGCCCATGGACAGGTCTAGTCCTAGCCTTCAAAAAATGAAAATTTACCTCTATAATCTCTTGAGTAATTGCAAATTTTAAGTTAATTTAATGGTAAAATTCTATTTTGACCCCTCTGACAATTAAAAATTCAATTATACCCTCTCCAAAAACAAAAATACATATATAATTTAATCTCTTGAAAATTATAAAATTTTAAACTAATATTATGATAAAATTAAATTTTTAACTCTCTCAAAATTTATAATTCAAATTCAACCCTTCTAAAAAGTTTCTAACTTCATCCCGTCAATAATTACATAATTGAATTCATTTTTTTTCTCAACCAAACTCGAATAAATTGCGACCATATATCTCATTCAAACCCTAAGTCATACCCGTCAATGGCCAATGAATTATGGAAATTGCAAGTATCTAAAAACGTGGATAATTATAAAGTGGGAATCTACTAGAAGATTTGTTTGTTGCTTTGGATGTCATTTCTAAAGCTAAAAAGAGTAAGGTTGAAATACATGGCTACATATTATTGAATGTTGAATATAATGATAAGATATATTATATTTTTAAAAGAAGAATTCAAGTTCGAATCGTAAAAATAATATTGTTGAGAAGAACGATTATAAATTTTGAAATATTTAATCTTCATAAATTATAAAACAAACATGAAGAAAATCTTGATCATATATATATAATGGGCTTGACTTGGTGGTGTAGGGAACCAGTTGACGATGACAGAAGAATAATGTCGTGAATCATGGTGCGAAATTTTCAGTGACAGTAAGAAAAAAGACAAATCCAGATGAGACAATCAACATGTTGTTTTAATTTGTACATTTTCAGCTTTTGCTATAAAACAAACCTTCACGTTACCATTATCTCTAAAGATGTGTTTGATATTTGCAGCAAAAAAGGCAGAAAAATTGATGTGTTTGATAGTGTGAAAGTGAAAGATTAATGAACTGAAAGTAAATTATTTTATAAACCCTAAACTGTTTGAAGGACTGCAAACACCTCTGTCTGTGGCTTATAGTTTTATGATTTTTTAAAGATTAAGTCAAGATTTTATATTTTTAGGAGGGTAAAATATAATTTTACGATATACTAATTTAAAATTTTATCAATTTAAAGGTCAAAAATTGAAATTTATATTTTATGATGGTCGGGTCCTATCAGCCCCCTTATCGTCGCCCCTTATAATGTATAGATAGTAGAATTAAGCTACATATATTTTAATCTTATCCTTGATTTAATTATCGAAAAATATCATTATTTTTTTTCATTTTGGTAGCTAAATTATTTTTTAGTTCATTTTGATACTTAAGGGCATGTTCTATAGTACGGTTTAAATCAATCACAATCTCTAACTTATAACAAAGCACCACATGGGTTCGTTTGCTCATGTCATCAATAGCATATATAGCATCTACATTTACATAAAACTAAATACACAAAAGTTCGAAACACACAAAAATTTGACACGAAACATATCAAAATTCAATGGATATAAATACAATACCGACCACCTTCATCACAAAGGGATCTCGAGGTGATTGGTGAGATTCAATGTTTCTTTGCATGTCAGTACCACGTTAGCTTTAAGAGGAGGATTATCAATCATAAGTTTTGTGTTTAGATTTGCATGTATGTAAATAAGAGTAAGTATTCGATCGAGTTGAGTCTAGTTAAGTAAAAAAATTTTAAATTAATTGAGTTGACCAATCTTATTTTAGCAACCAAATTCAATTTAAATTTTCTTTTCAAATTAAATCGAATCGAGTTAAAAAATTTTGAGTCAAGTCGAATCGAGTTAACAAATCCTATTATTTATACTCAATGCCGTGTTTACATGGACTAATTATTTAACTAGTAGACGAAGTACAATATTATTTAGCTACATAAATAATATAATGGTTTTGCCTTTTAACTTAATCAGTAAACATTTATCAAAACAGCATAGTTTTGCCTTTTAACTTAATGGTTTTGAGTTGTAATTTTAGAAAAGATAAACATTTATCAAAATGACTAGTTTTGCCTTTTCTTATTCATATTTTTAAATAACTTGAATTTTGTAATTCATATTCGGGTTAAACCACAAAACTTAATTTTTTATTCGAGTTGATCCGAATAACTTGATTAACTCAAATAACTCGAACTATTTGATTCAAAATTTAAATTTTTTATCAAGTTTTTCGAATAGAATCGGATTTTGCTCACCCCTAGTTGTGCTCTCTAAATATTTTCTTTTGTATTTTTCATGTTGATTTTATGGTTTAGGTTTAGAATTTGTTATTGTATTCTTAACAATGTCGCTTTTAAAGTTCAAATCTTACGTTCTTTCTTAAAAATATAATGTATCTTACAATTATACCCAATATTTTTTTGTGTTTTTTAAATCATTTCACGCTCACCAACATCTAATTATAATTATTTTGCAACCCACTGACTAGCTAGAAAAAAGAACCAGAATGTGTAGGGATTCATGTTTTACATGTTTAAAATTCCCAAGTTATAATACAATGATATAAACCAAGAGAAAAATGATGGTATAAAACTGTAATTTCACGTCATTTCGATTCTTTTCCAATAGGAAAATGACAAATCATATTTTTCCTCCTGATTTTCAGTCTTTTCCTCCTGAAAAAATTCAAATCCAACTAAAATGCTAAAAATCAAGAGGAAAAAGTTGATTTGTCATTCTCCTATTGGAAAGGGATAGAGATGACATGGAATCATAATTTTATGCAATCCCTTCTCTAAAGCAAGATGAGTAATTTGTAATGTGACGATGTATATTGAGTTGAGTAATAAAAACAATAATGTCTTTTGTTTTTAATTTAGAATTTGAATTTTGTGAAGGAATAAAATAATTTTGGAAGACCTTATCTCTCACCCAGCTAGGGGCACAAACAATGGGTAAACAGCCGCCTTGGTCGACAAAATTGATAAATTTATCATTTGACCCTTTAAATTTATAAATTTATATATTAATATATTGATAAAATTACATTTTATCCAAAATTTTAATTATAATTAAATCACGGCCCTACTTGGTAAAAAAAAAAAAATCAGAAATGTGTAGAGATTCGTGTTGTACATGTTTGAACTTCCCAAGTTATAATATAATGATATAAAGCAAGATGAGTAATTCGTTATATACCGATGTATATTGGGTCAAGTGGTAAAAAGTTTAATATTTCTTTCATAAAATTTTTAATTTAAATTTTGTGGAGGAAGAAAACAACCTTGGAAGAGCTTGCCTCTCATTTATGGGTATGACCTAACCAGGGGCATAGACAATGAAGCAGGCAGCCCTCCCCCAAAACAGTAAATTTACCATTTAATCTTTTAAAATTTATGAAATTATAAGTTAATATGATGGTAATATTGCACTTTGATCTCAAAATTTATAATCCATCTTTGATCCTTGTAAAGTAAATTTCTAACTTCACCCCATTAAAACCTGACATAACTTAGAGATATTTTTAAAAAATATATTATATTATATTATAATATTAATGAGGCACACATGTTTCATCCTAAATGAAAATTGACCGCTATACATTTAATTTGTATAGACAGTCTCGGTTGCCAATGGTGGTGCAGTAGTTAGACTTAAATATCATCTAATTTTTTGTTGCATAATTTATGGTTATGTATAGTATCATATATACCTTTCAATACAACCCATCAATGGACCCTCTTCTATATTCTGCATTCAATTTTTTGTTGTGCAAACAACAAAACACCCAATAAATTATGTCATGAAGGTAAGTACAAATTGATTATCATAATCGGATCACTAAACTTTTTTAATTTTTTAACTCTTATTTTGCATTAATTCCTTTTATACATAATTAATAATGTCACGAAGATATAAGAGTGCAAGAGTTGTGTGTTAAAAGTTAAATCAAGAGATAAAGTAACATTTAGTCTTTAAATTTGGTAATTTTTTAATTTGATTTCATAATAAGTTTTAGTCCACATTAATCTTGAAATTTGGCAGCTTTTTTCTAATTTGGACCTTGATTTTGGATTTTGTTAAGGTGTGATTACACGGCACTCTGAGATTGTGTCACATTGTCACTTGAAAATTTTAAAAAGTATACAAAATCTATTTTTTTTATTTTTTAAAAATATTCAAGTGATAACATGGCTCAATCTCATAGTGCCACATCATCTCACCTTAAAAGTATCCAAGTTTATGGGCGAAATTGGAAAAACTACCAAATTCCGGGACTAATATGAACAAAAAAAATTATCAAATTCAGAGACTAAATATTATTCTATCATTGTTATTGTTTGACACGCAATACTTCAATTCTCTAGATTTCGTGACAATAATGGAGTAAATTATTATAAACGAGCAATTTCTGTACTAAATCATTTGATTAAGGTCAACATTGTTTAGAGCAATCGTTAGAATTTTCATCGAGTATCTAAATGACAAAGATTTAAACATTATCATCCTCATCTCCTACTTTTAATATTGTATTGTTTCAAAAAAATCATTTGATTATAATTATCAACCGTGTAATAAATGAGTTAATAAATAATGATAGCAGGCTTGTCGATTCCAAATCCAATTTGAAAATTCAGTTCATTTAACTCGAATTTGAATTCAACCTAGCCTAATTTGATCATAAAAGATTGATAACCCAAATTAAAAATAATTTGAACAAGTGATTCGAATTGATCCAAATTTGAAATGATTCACTCGATAAATAACTTGGAAATGTAAAATCATCTAAATTCAAAACGACTCGAAATTTTTAAAACCTAAACCAATCTGATCTAACTCAACCTGACCCAAAACTAATGTGCACTTCCCAATTCACAAGTCTATATAATAGGTAAATAGAATGAAACACTTTGCCTCCTAGCTATAAGGGTACGAGAATTTAATTCAAATGGTTGTTTCTCTTTTTAAAAGATTGGATTCTCACTAGGTTGGATTTTATCTCTATTACATGTAAATTCCTCAATCACATAGGCTTTGTCAATTTTTTTATGTGTATGTATATAAAGGGTGTGTTTTAACCCATGATTGATTGTTTTAACTTTCGATTAAGGTATTTAGTAACCTTTTTCTTGACATAATATGTACAATGAACCCAAAACCTAATAATTTCTTTAGTCACTTTGGTGACATTGTTGTTGGATTCACGGGACTTGCCTCTTGGCTCTTGTTTGCCAAAATGGGAAATCTTTCAATGCATGAAGAAATGAACTTTGAATTAACCAATTTAATTTTGGGTTAGTTCTCGAAACATCCCAAAACAATCACTCAACTTTCAATTTTGTTCCTAAACTTCAAAATATTCTATTAGAATCCTCAATGCATCAATAATGTATTGATCAAGTCCCTCTGTCAATCTAGCCACCAATTTAGACATTAAATGTAAATCCAGGTCTAATGTATACTTACTACATAAGCAACTTGGATTTAACATGTTAAAAGAAAAAAGACAATCTTAATGAAATTTAGGACGGATGTTTCTTTTTCTTTTTAAAATACATTAGACCCATCATCGAATGTATCCATTCAGTAGGTAAACGTATGTTTATAATTTAATCCACGTTAGATTCGACCTAGTGACCAACACCTAAATTGACAGCTCTGCTAACAAAATGACCTAATTGATATGATACTGACACTTTTAAGATTCAATTAAAATGTTTTGATGTTCACAAATCAATTTGAAATCTAGATCATAATTCAAGGATATCTGGAGCAGTTAACCCTAATTAGTTTACCACATAAATGGGATTTAATTTTTCATATATATATATATATAAAGGGCAATTTCTTCAAAGAGGACAAAAAAGGGAAGGAAATTGAAGGGGACCCCAAAATCAAAGATGGTAATCAACTTTGGGAAACAGCTGTTTTGAGCCCCATCCTTTATTGCAAATGCCTATTTAACTCTATGGTCTAAAACACCACAATTTATTTGATGCAAAGTCCTATATTTTCCTATGACATAGCTTGTTTGGTTCACCCAATTTTAAGAGGTTTAAAACTTTACAACTAATTATAAGGGAAAATTTTATTTATTTAAAGGGGAAAGTTGTGAATAACTTCCTACTTCCCAATAGAATAAAAAAAATGTAAAGACAAATTAATTAATTAGGGAAAGAAAGGATGCGTAAAACCCATCATCAATGCTAATGTTTTAATTGTTTGTTTATTGATAGGAATTTGTAGATAAGATTTTGTTGGTATTTGGCTTCCCAAATGTGATGTTACCTTTTTAACAGAAAACTAAATAGATTTTGTGGTCTATTTCAAAAAAAAATATATTAGTTAAATCGGTATTCCATAGTCGAGTTAAATTTTAAGAGTTCATTCAGATGAGTAGTGTGATTAACTCCAATGAGATTAAGAACAACGAAAGTGATGAGAGTAGTTACTGTAATAGTGAAATTGAGTGCTGCAACAGTAAGATTAAAATCAGTGATGAGATATGTGTTTTAATTTAAATATAGTTACTAGGTGGAACAACTTTAAAACTTATGTTACTGGGTATGGAACAACTTTAAAACTTATGGCCAGCATCTATGTGACTGGGTATGAAACAACTTTAAAACTTATGGTCAGCATCTATCCCTAACCTACAGAATGCAAAGAATTAATTACTAAATTCGCTCCGATATATATATTGAGAAATCAAAAAAATTGGATGGCAAGTTTTAAGGGGCAGGAAAGAAATTTTAATTGGGAGGGTGCAAAATTGAATTATAATAATGGGGATGCCAAGATGAAGATTTACTATTATACTAATATGCAACATTTTAATTCTAAAAGGACTAAATGTGAATTTCATCATTTTTAGGGTTACCCTTACAGACTCTTCCAACACTTTTTTTTACTCAAACTTCAAGTGTAAGTTTGGATGGGCAGTGGGGTGTGATATGGTGCGTTTAGTTTATTTTTTGTCTCACGCTGCAGTATCACTACAATATTTAATCTCACAACCACTGCTATTTTTACACTAACCACCGATAAATGCACCGTCCATCCAAACTCACCATAAAAAAAATCGAACTTTTATCTATTTAATCCCTGCGCATTTAATTTGTTTATTTATTTATTTACTGTCTTCTCTCTCTCTCTTTCTTTCTTTCTATTATTCATCTATTCTCTTGGTTTTGTTGTGTTTTTGGATTTTTGGGGGCTTTTGTGGTTCATTGGTCATTGGGGGCCGATTTTGCAGTCAAATTATCAAATATTGATCACAATATTTTTAGAAGTTAAAAAGTATCTTATGTATGAACTTAATTTGTTTATTATTCAAATGGTAATAGAGTTATCATTTATTGTATAAAAAAAATCTTAAAAATTAGCTTCTTTTCAATTACAATTCAATTTCAAACAAAAAATTTCATTTATAAAACAATAAAAATTTTAAAAATATTAATTATGTTAAACAATAAATGTTAACTTTATTCCAATTTAACCTTATTTGATTTCTTAAATAATATAGAGAATAAATTGACCCAGAGGGACTAATTTAATCAAGTCTATATAATAAAAGGACCTCTTAAATATATTCACCTATTTTTAGAATATATATCTGTTTAAAACGCTTCAAAAATTTAGATATCCTAAATTGAAATTTCACCCAACTCGAATTTCTCCGGTTCTAATTAATTATTTAAATATATTTTTATTTCTTAATTAGAGTTCAGTTAATATTTATAATAAAAATTTAATTTTTTATTTAACTTTTGTCTACGATAATTTAACTTTTTGTTAATTTGTCTTGGTTTTGTTGAAAATTAATAAATTTAATGTTTTCAAAATTATCTGTCGAAAGCGAATCATAATTTACATAAAATAACCCATAAAAGCTCTACCAAATTAAAGAATTAAAAGAGAAAAACACTTGAAAAAGAAAAGGAAAAAGCTAAGTCACAAAAATCTCGTGTTACCGGTTGCACCATGTGAATGGGTGAACCATCCGAAAGGCAAAAGCCAAAATAATAATATTATTTTTTCCGATATCCCTAATCCCTCCCTTCCAATTTGAAGCTACTTTCACTTTGTGAAAGGGTGACTTTGTCATTTTCAGGTCAAAATCTTAATGCTCCACCACTCTTGGTAGGAGACAGTAGACAACACTGTTCATCACCATAAACACTACCCTTTGCTAGACGTTAACGTATAATTATTGATATATCAGTTGAGTTGTAATGATTTGAAATCTCTTACGTAAAGTTTTAAGTTGGAAGCTTTAAAAGAAAAAAAAATAACATAAAAAAATTTTGGGTTTCATTCAACTTCAGATTTAATTACAACTTAACGACACCGATCGATATTACAAGCCTCTTAGAAAAAAAAAATGAATCCTTTAGTATCAGTAGCATTGGTATTGGAACTAGACTGATTGGATTGGGAATCAGATAGTATAATAATCCGAATAAATAATGAACCTATTTTAAATTGGCTTTTGAGCGAATCACTTGAAATTGATTGAACCGAATTAAAATAAAGTTGGTTGAACTAATTTTTTTATTTTTATAAAATTTTAGTAATTTATTTAATTAGAATTGAACCGACGAAATAAACTGATCAAATTGGGTAAGAATGATATGCTTTAAAAACACTTTGGTTTGGATGTCTTTAACTAAAAACATGTAAGTGCTTTTCTCTCAAATATCTATCGCTTATTCAAAATAAAATAGTTTGAGGGTGGATTTGGATGGGCAGTGCGTTTACCTGTGATTACTGTAAAAATAGCGATAGTGGTTAAATTAGATATTGTAACGATACTATAGCGTGAGACAAAAAGTAAACTAAGCGCACTACACTAGAGGTAAACGTCTATCCAAACCCACACTAAATTAATAAATAAACAAAATAAAGTTGCTTTTTCTGTTAAAAAATAAAATTATGAATTTGTTTTTATATTAGTAGTGAAATTTTTAATTTTATAGAAGTTAATTTATTTATTTTAATTTATCATTTTTTATAATATTATTAGTTAATAAAATTATTAATTATTTCAGTTAAAATAATAATATGAATTAACACACCTTCCAACATAAAAATATTCATGTTATCATGATGAGTTAAAATAAGTGTTCGTAAATAAAAATTCATGTCGAATGTTAATTATTTAGACTATCTAATGAAATTATAAAAACAAAAACGGACCAAAATCATATAAAATTAAAAGTATAAAAATTATATCTCAAATTTGAGTGTCATAGAAAGATAAAAACTAGAATTTAACCTTTAAAAGATTAATAAATCTATTAATTTAGTTTACAAATTTATTTTCTGAAGTTACAAATGCAATCACAATGAATATATACAAATAACCATAATACGAATCAACTATTACAAAATACGATCAAGCCGATAATCAAAATATATCTAAGTTTAAGGTAAAATGTTATTTAAAGAGCTAGGGGTAGATAAGAAGGTTATCTTGGCCCTAATATGGTAAATATGCCTCTTTTGAAATTGATGAAATTACAAATTAATATAATGATAAGGTTGCATTTTAACCCTCAAATATTTATGATTCATGTTTGCATCCGTCCTTAATTGCATAAAGTGAAAATCAAAGTTAAAATTTTTAAAAGCAATGGCTATCACAATCCTCCTAACACAAAACAAGTGGCGCGTGAGCTTTGTATGTTCTCACAATAGGATGCTTTATTTGTTTTGACAATTGACCTGTATGGGTATTTGCGTAATTTCAACCAGCCGTTGTAACGTTCAATTGCAAATATAAATGCTAGTCTCAACACTTGCAAAAAAACGGTTCTCACGTAATGGAACAACCACCGTATACGGAGGATGACTTAAACGCCTCCACCGCCTCACCCGAATCCGCCATGAAACACGACACGAAAGGAGGCGGCGGAACTCGGCATCCAGTATACCGTGGCGTTCGTAAACGACGGTGGGGCAAATGGGTGTCGGAGATTAGAGAGCCCCGCAAGAAGTCACGCATTTGGTTAGGCTCATTCCCGGTGCCGGAAATGGCCGCTAAAGCTTACGACGTAGCGGCGTTTTGTTTGAGAGGACGTAAAGCTCAGCTGAACTTCCCCGACGAAGTAGACGATTTACCCATACCCTTGACGTCCACTGCTCGTGACATCCAAGCCGCCGCCGCGAAAGCGGCACATTTAGTAGTATCTTCGTCGAAGAAAATTCCAGAATCATCCGAAGACGGTAGTGATGATTTCTGGGGTGAAATAGAATTGCCGGAATTAATGAATAACGGCGGTTGTCAATGGAATTCTTGTGGATGGACTTTCGCCGGCGATTCATCGTGGCTTGACGGAGAAACCCAAACACAACAACACTTCCTAGCATGTCTTTGATGTGTAGGGATCCCACTTTGTGTAGTAAAAAACAAAAAAACCGCCATTAATGTTTCAACAACCTCTTGTGTTCTTCGCTGTTTATGTACTTACTACAAAGCATTATACCATATATATGCTTTTTAGTTTTGTGGTTCTTATGGCACGTCGATTTAGCAAAGGTAAGCTTATCAATTAATTCATCCTTCTCTCTTTTTCTTTCTCACATTTTCTAGGAACTTTGTTTATTTTGAAGATTAATTATTTTTAAGAATTCATCTTTTTGCTTTTTCGGATTTTAAAATTTAATTTCAATTATTAACACTATTAAAATTATTATTTTGTTAAATTCATATTCTCTGTTTTTTTAAATTTTAAAATTTCAATTATTAACAATGCCAAAATTATTTTGTTAAATTCATATTCATTACAACATTATTTTTTTAGTTATATGGCTATTGAGTGAGTGCTTTTTTATTTCAACTTGTCACGCCAACAACAAATTTAACAGAAAATTATCAGCTTTAACAATTGGACCTAAATTTTGAAATTTAAAAAGTAGAAAGATCAAATTCTTAAAAATAAAAGTATAAGGACTATATTCAAATTTGGAAAGAGTACAAAGACTTATGGCATATTTATTTTTTTTTTAAATTCTAATAAGATTAGTGAAGTATTTGACATGTGTTATTTTTTAAAATTTTTGTACTTTATTTTTAGGATTTTCAGATTTTAAAATTCAAGTCCAATTGTTAACATTGTTAACTTTTTTCATTAAATTTATTGATGCGATATTTTGAAATATGAAAAATACTCATTTAATAGGTCATGTAATTAAAAAAAATAGCATTGTAATAGACCTGAATTTAACAAAATGACATTAACAATATTAACAAATTGACTCGAATTTTAAAATTTAAAAAGTAAAAAGAACTGAATTCCTATAAATAAAATATAAAAATTAAATTTCAAATTTAGAAAAAAAATACAAAAACTTATGGTATTGTTCTTTAACACAATGAAGTCTCTTGCATATATGTATTAAATAATTATTTTTATTTTTTTAACTCTTAATTTTCAATTTGATGAAGTGTAGGAGTGAAGTAGAAAAAATGCTTAAAAAGAACATAAAATAATAATAACTTTTTGAGGACTCAAAGTATAATTTTATTGTTATATTTTTTTGTGGCCAAGACCTCTGCCTACTCATTTTCGACCCCAATTAAGGGTACGTTTGGTTCACTGTAATGGAATAGAGCTATAATTAAATAGAGTTGTAATTGAATAGAGCTGTAATGAAATAAAGCTGTAATCAGTAATTCAATTGTTTTGTTGAATGGAATGGAATAGAACTGTAATAGTATTCTTGTGTTTGGTTGAATGGAATGATGTTGTAATAGCATAAGGAAAAAAACTAAAATGACTAGAATACCCTTAGCAGAATTTTTTTTAGGTAGATGATTATTGTTATTATTATTAAATTTTAAGAAGATTATTATTAAAAATAATTTAATAAAAATAATAAATAATTTAACTATATTTTAACATAATTATTATTAAATATAATTTAATAAAATAATATATAATTTAATAAAATTCTTAATATAATTATTATTATATGAATTAAAAAATCATAATATATAATCTACTTTATTATTTTTAAACTGCAATACATATTTAATATGCTAAAATATCATTAGTGAAATAAATAATTTAATTATTCTACAATAAAAAATAAAATATTAGAAGTAATAAATAACTTGAGAATTATATTTCACATCTAAATATAATATTCATATATTAACAAAAAGTTACATGATTTCATTAGATTATATGTCATAATCCATATGGTATAAAATTTTACAACATCAAAAAGTTACAACATTGTAATGACATTCTATCATGTCATTATACCATCAAAATATTACAAATGCAAAAAGTTACCAAAATATCATCAACACAACCATGATTTTTAATGGTCAACAAGAAATCTTTTGACCCATTCCAATCGCACAGAAGAAGGTAAACTAAAGAAAATGAGCATTTGCATTGGATGATCTGTGCGCGATAGCGCTCATCCTCAGTTAAGCCTTCTACTTCACATAATGTTGGATATAATGTTAGAGCTCTTTCTTGAATGGTCATTTCTGACTTTTGTTGAATTAGCACTTCGGAGGCAATACTCCTACTGATTTCAACACCAACGGTCCGTATGTTTTTCGCCAATAAAGTGGCAGCATCATGAAATGAAGTAGAAGAAATATGATCACTTGCATCAGAAATCTTTTTTTTCTTCTTTGAAAATGTGGAATCACCTTGGTTTCTAGTTGGTTGCGGTTGTGTAGCTGAAACATCCATGTCATCCAAAGAAACATCAGCTTTGTATCCATAGAAATCATTTCTTTCTTCATGAGTATTTGTAGTAGCTACATCCTCAACATTTATTTCTTCAATAATATCAGTGGCTGTTTGAGCATCTTTCCTAGTGGCTCGATCTTTTACGTAGATGGTAGTAAGTTGGTCATGATAAGGGAAACTACAATGTTTGAATTGATCGACTTCTTTATGACTTTATAAAAATGAGGAATTCATATTAGATATAAGTTTGGTCAAAATAAGTTAATAAATACTTGAAATAATTCTTACATTTATATATGAGTTCCACACCGCATCTTCAGCAACAACAAGCTGCCTATGCTCATCTCAACCAAAACCATTATTGTTTTTTCCACTAAGCATGTCATAAACGATTGACCAATCCCTTTTCAATGTCCTAATCCTCGATTAAAGATTAGGTTTAGCCTTCAACATGGCATTAGGTAGAACTTTTTCTAACATTTTTTTTCCAACTCATTTAAATAATCGACTTTGAATCCCGTATCAACATTAAAGGTTCCAACATTGTGCAAGTCGACCATACAGGCAACCAACGCAGCATCTTCTTTTGGAACCCATTTCCTTTTGGTTCTTCGAGAATTTTAGGAAAAAACACTTGATTGTGAAAAAGCTGACATAACTATCTTAAGAAAAAAAATAAATTAAAATTAAGTTCAATATTATGAATCAAAAGGTCAACACTTATAAAATTATAACACATGATGAATCAAAAGAAAATAAATTATAATTCAATAAGTCTAGTGTAATACAAAAAAATAATTCAAACACCACCAAAGTTTCATAAACTAGATACATGAAATAACATAAACAAATTAACGTTTGTTATTTTTACCCTAAACCTAACTAATTTCTAGATGCTTGCCATTCATCGAACATTTGGTTGGCTAGTTCCATCCTCCAAGTAGCCCATTCATCCGATGGATGAATGTTTACGATATTCGGTTCATCGTCATCTATCACATTACTAGGTAATCCTTCTCCCAACTCTGCTTCAATAGGATCAAGACTCATATAGGTTCGAATAAAATTATGGAGCAAACAACATGCAATAATGATTCTGTTATGCACCCTTACAGGATAGAATGATGGACTCTTAAGTATTCCCCATCTAAGTTTTAATAACCCAAAGCATCTTTCAATAACATTACGTGCTGAAGCATGTTTCATATTGAAAAATTCTTTCGGAGTACTTGGCTGGTAACCATGACGCCACTCATTCAAATGATATTTTTGTCCTCTAAAAGGTGTAAGAAATCCCTCACAATTTGTGTATCCAGTATCAACTAGATAATAACAACCTATAAAAAAAACTATTTGTCATGATTAATTTCCCAAAAAAGTATGATCTTAAAGATTAATTCAAAGTCCTCTAATTTTTCACTTTACCGTGAGGAACTTTTAGTCCATGTCTCCTACTAATGGCATCTCGAAGAACTCATCCATCAGCAACAGAACCTTCCCAACCAGGAAGAACATAAACAAAACGCATATCAGGTGTACAAATACCTAACATATTTGTTGCTATGTCACCTTTTCGCGTTCGATATCTAGGTTTATCAACTGTTGGAACCCTAATCTTGAAGTGGGTTCCATCTAAAGCACCTAAGCAATTCTACATCACATGTATAAAACCTTGAGTTAGGATACTATATGTAAATCTAAATCAACTAAATTATGTACAAGCTATATATAGAACTCACTCCAATACCTTGAACCATTTCCACCTTAGCTGTAATTGGCTCTGCCTTTTTAAATAACACATCTTGTAAGCGTATGACAGCGTTTAAAACATTGTGAAATAATCTGCTAACGGTTTCCCTGGGCCTATTAAAGTGATGCTTGATAGCTCGATTTTTAAGGTGATGAGAAATGATATGTCAAAACATTGCCACTTGCTCATCAACAAACATGTTCCTTGACGACTTCAATTCCCCTAAAGTTTGTAACATCTCACATAGTTTAAAAAAGGTAATTCTATTCATCCTAACTTATTCAATATAAGTCTCGTCACTAGCATATACAAGTCTTTTCACATAATCTCGTTTTGCATAAAAATCTAAAATATAGGATCTAATCCTTAGTCTATAAGTATGTAGGCTATGGATGGCACCCAATGTAACTAAGAACCAACTCACAACTGTACACATTTGCAACCATATTGTCAATGCAAGACCAATTCTTTTACGCCTCACACTTTGTACTATTAAAGGCAGACGAGTCATTACTGCAAGATATTAAAGTGTTACATATCTTCAAATCGTCGTAAAAGGGTCACATTTCTCCAATACTAATTTCAATAACAGTAAAATAAAATCAAAGAATTTAATTGTCAAAGAACTTACAGTGATTCAGTGAATACAAGACGCTCAATTGTGGGTGAAGGAAGAAATCAAACAAGGCAAAGAAGAAGAGGAAGCAATAACACACTATCAAAGAAAAATAAACAATACATATTAAGAATCTTTACAAAGCACAAAATAGAAATTACAACTATCTTTGCAAGTAAAAAACTTGAAATTCATTTCTTTATCAATCACCCAAAAAAGAAAAAAAGAAAGAAAGAAAAGAAAAGAATGTGTTTTTGTGGATTTGATTAATTGATAATTGACGTTTAATAATTATTTTTTAAAAAAATAACCATTTAAAACATCCACATCCAAATAACACAGTTTCCAGTTCTACAGAAATATACATATATTATATGAAAATTTTTAAAATATTCGATCTTTAATTTACCTTCTAAAAAGTTTGTATTCATCCTCACATTGTAATTAACTAATGTTTTATTTGAATTAATAATTGTGAATAGAAAAATATATATTATTTTGTTTGAATAGTTAAAATTAGTAAAAGGAAAAAAAAATATGAATTTAATAATTTTTATGAGAAAAGAAAATAAGGTCTTAATTTCTTTATTTTGTATTAACTCAATTCGATTATAAGTATATATTGTGTTAAATATCTTAAAAATTATGTATTTTAAAATATTCGATTATTATTTGTATTTAAATAAAATCTAAAACTCCATATACATTACATTCTTACCATAACATGATTTGTTTGTAGCATTTTACTTTCTTTTTTTTTTTTTTTGTTTCGTTTGTTGAGATAATTTTTGTAGTGTTAATTATAATTTTTAATCAAACAATATAAGTAATATAAAACATTGTTTAATTATAATTTTTAATCAAACAATATAAGTAGTATAAAACATTATTTGAAGACCAAAATTAAATATAACATAAATTAAAGGTATCAAAAATAAAAATAGTTTAAAAATATATTAAAATATTAAAATAGTTTTAAATGAAACATATCAAAAATAAAAACATATCAAAAATTAAATATAACCAAAATGTTCTTGTTTAAAGTAAAAAGATCAAATCCGAATTGTAAATTAGTTTAACATGTATATATTGTCTTGTTGCTACCTTAGCACACCCTTGAGTGATATTTTTCGCCTTCTTGTTGCTACCTTCAACCACTCATTTAGCTAAAACACAAACCATTCCATTATTTCAAGAGGATACACATTTAACACATAATGGTTCCAACTAAAAAATCCAAATAAAAATAAACTAAACAAAAAATCAAAGGTAAATTGAATGGAAAACATGAAACCAATAAAACTAAAAATGACACATAATATTACATATGGTTGAACAATTAAAGCATACTCATCTGGCATATGACTAAACTAGAATGAGAAAAAGGCTTGCATAGATGACTAGACTAGAATGAGAAACACAATGTTACAAGTTCTATCAAGCAGTTAAATACCCATTTTCCCTCAATTTTATGAGCAACCAAACAAGGAAGAATGAGAAACACAATGTTACAAGTTCAAAACCACAATAATTCAATAAATCATGATAAGATACAACATGCACTACTTACAACTGAACATGGCATCGAGAAACAGTGAAAAAAAAAGTTGTCAGAAGAGAAACATGAACATTATCAGCTTATGAAGAAATCAAATAGATGAAACCTGGAAAATGAGAATAGAAATGGATAAAGAACTAATCATTCCAAGAAAATTGTCCTTAGCAACCATGTAAATGCCAGATAAAATTTGCAACTTTTGAATCAATCAAAATAGATGAAAACCAGTGGAAAATAAGGGTAATGAACGATTGCCTGCAACTAAATACAAAAATCTTACGATAGAGTGGTGATCAAGTTATAATGTCTCTGTCCAATTAACTATCAACATTATGAATGATACCCTTAATTTAAATTGCATAAAACAGATGAAGATAGGTACAAAATATGATCATGCTTTCATTAGTTTTTAAAGAGAATTACTATACAACCTTAGAAATAGAAACTTAATTATCGTTGCCTTCAAAATGTAGGGACAGACTAATAACAAAGAAAATCAGTAGAAAGTTACAACTACAAACTTAAATACTAAATATTCGAGATTCATTGTGCCAATTCGATATTAAAAAAATTGAAACTTTGAAATTATAAATGAACGAAGCATACTAGATCAAATTAGATTTAAATCATTAACTCACTATAGTAAGCAATCACCAATGATTTGAGCACACATATATGCATAATATATATTTGAAGTCAATATGGTAAGATGGTCCATCCCCATGCAAATGTTATCAATACAAATCAGCAATGATTAAAAAAACCAGCCCACATTAGCTACAACCTCAGAGTCAGATCATACAAACAATTGACTATCAAATGATTAAGATGGACTAAGATTCATGCTTGTGCTAAGCATGAATTGCAAAAGCACAAAGCCTGAGGAAGTTTTCAAATGCAGAGATACTAGTTAAAAGAAATCCAAATAATAAAGCAGAAAGCTATAAATGTAATGAGTAACTTACTCTTCTTCACCAGAAGAATCAACAGATTCCATTGATGGTGTCTTTCTGGCCTGTATGACAAAGCAAATGAAGATTCAAGTGAGTATGGTTTTCCTCTGTCAACAGAAACTGTAAAAATAAATAAAGCATCTTATTGCGTTTCCACATGAAACCAAAGCACATATACATCCATAAGCAAAATAAGGTACAACATTCAAGATGCACATATGCTTTACCGAGGAGCACAGTAATAGTTTGTAGAAATAGGCTTGTTCTGTTATATAGTCCAAATATAATGATTTAAATAGTTGACTAAATTTGAAAGAATTTTTTTGCTTACTTGCGGTAAACAACTTCATAAGAATTCAATTTACATAAATTTAATTAATTAAGCTTGGAAAGAAACGAACTGTAAGGTTTCAAATGCAGTTCGATTTTCTTTTCAAATTTTTTAACAGGCAATCAATGACAATAAAGCTCAAAGTCTATATGTTTCATGAGATAGGTACTGACTCAGAAAGAATCAAATTATGTCATATTTAGGTTAAAATTTTTATCTTTTCTAGGACTAGGAAAGAAAAATTAAATAACGTTGTTTTAAAGAAAAAGGTTGGGGGTGAGAGAGAGAGCGAGCCAGCGACGCCAGAAGAGGTACTGACTTAGTTTAATCTGCCAGGGTCATTTGCTGCTCCGACAAGCCAACACCGCTTTTTCCTTTCAGCTTCTTAAGCCAAGGATTAGCCTACTACCGTAACGTCTTACGGTTCAACCTCCTTACAGAGTGTTTCAATTTCAGACCAGGTTGAAATTTCACCTCCCTCTCACACGCTAAGCTAGCAAGGGCCCACTCATCCCCTTCTCAAGCCGACTGGTTGTTCGATTCTCTCTCGTCCCAAGCCAACTTAATGCCCCCACTCGGCACGCAACTTGGGTAAGAAAAAAAGATAAACAGGAAAATGAAAGGAACAACAGAAGGAAAAATGTTTACCTGACCTTAGATGAAGGGGAGGAATGCCGGAGTCGAAGGAAGCAAGAAATGGTTGTTGTTTAAGTGTTTTTGAGGTGAGAATTTGGTGAGAGTAAAATAGGGTTCATATGGCAACGAATGGGTAAACAGTGAAGAGGGAAGGGAATAGAAATAAACAAATATCTCTACTTAAGCCCGGAATGGAATACACCCGTAATAGGGTATTCTCTTAAACCAAACATCTGTTTAAGTGGACCTGCAGAATAGGCTTGTAATAGCCAGGTAATGGCATAACCATTACCTTCAACCAAACATCCCCTAAGTGTTAAAAGGGATTAAGTGTATTAATTGGGATGCTTATTGGTCCATGGAATATGGGGCCACATTTTGGACGTAAATAAGAGTACCCAACACTTTCATTCAAGTTGTTATTTATATCACTTGCTTGGTCTTTTGGATTTCTTTTAAGTTTTTGTTTATCATTGTTTTGAGTTATGTAATTTTTTTTTTTTTTGAATTATAAGAGAATGGCAAAGCCTTAACAACAATGCAACTAGTGCGACTCAAACTCAAGTAACATCTGAGGTGGTGAACACCCTACCATCAGACCAACACATGGGGTTTAAATTTATTATTTTTAATGTTATGTAATTATTTTTTAAAAATTTATATAAAACATATAGTTTTATATATTTTAATTTGTAAGAGTTATGTTTATAAAGTTCGTATTTGGCACATTGGTGATAGCGTATTTTTTTCATTTCACAAGCAACCTTAAAAAAATGTCGCATGTCTATTTTCTAAAAATATATTATTTTTTAATATTTTATTATACTCTTATAGGACATTTGTTAACCCCTAATCCTATTTGTAGAGTCTAAAAACTCCATTGACAGTGTACCAAATATTTTTTCATCTTTATATGTGATTTTACTATCTAAAATTTTATTTATACATTCAAATTAATGTTTACAAACATTATATAAAAATTACATTTTAAATATAATGATATTAATGAATTTGAATATATATTTTACTTTCCAACATCAAAACTAAAATAAAAAATTTAATTTTTTTTACAAAACCTTTTAACAATAATAATTTACTTGATATTAAAAAATCATATTTTATCAAAACATTTTTCACAACATTTTTCAAAAACAATTCTAAATCAATTTTCACAATCCTAACCCTAAATATAACATATTTTTGGCTTATGTGGAGTTATGCCTCATATTTTTAGACTTTTGTTTTCCCAATTAAACTTTGTTTTTAGTTTACTACTTAAACTTTGATTAGTGTAGGTTATTTTAATATTGGTTTCCCACTTAAACTCTGATTAGTGTAGGTTATTTAATATTATTTGACCTACAAATTTAGCCTATAAATAGGTCATTTTTTCACCCTAGAAAAATAACTCATTACACATTTAGGTATTAGCTTTTACAAGCTTTCAGATAATTTTGTGTTTATGTTTTGAGGGTTCTTATTTCGGGTTTCTAGTTTAGTTTTATCTCCATCTTTTATACTATTCATTTTTATCGTTTTAATAAAATTATCTTTACTCATAATTTTTTATCCTCCTCGTAGAAATTTTTCTTTATAAAATATTTCTTATGTAATTTTAATTATAAGTGCATATTTCACGTGATAAACAAATATCACAATTAAGACAAAAACCTCATATTCTAATTTCACTTCACTCACTGTCACCTACTTGCATGTGATTTTCAGATTTGGAATTAGAATTTAACATCAAAGAATACAATTGACCAATAAATTTTTTACACCATTGGATAGATATTATCAAGAATCTTAATACAAAACAAAACTATCTCTATATATAATATTTTTGAGTTATTACTTTTTACTGTTTTTTTTTTTTGAGTAATTTGTGAGTTTAGATTTAAATAAAATTTTAGTTTGAATTAAGTTAATAATTTTTGATTTTTAAAAAATAATATATATATTTTTGTCATTATTCAATTAATAAAGTTTTTAATTTGATAAATAGAATTAATTGAATGATATATTATAAGGTAAAAATATCAAGAAGGCCTTTATTATTTCGTCAACTATGTTAATTTTTAACAATATAAATAGATAAAAATTTTAATAAAAAAGACCAATTTACGTATTCCATAGTATCTAATTTGTTTTTCAAACCGCAAATAAAATGATGATGGTGAGGTAATGGTGACATATTTGACAGATAATATGAGAATTGGCAACGTGCTATAAAATGGAAAAGATTGTACTATTTAGTGTCACAAATGAGCATCTTAAATTACGCACAGTCAAAAACATTAAATTTTACAAAAGGGACTTAACACTGAGATTTGAAATAAATTTTAAAAAAATTAATAAGTATTAGGTGTAATAGTGAGACATATTTAATATTAAGAGACATATATTTAACTGATAGTGCTCGAGTCGTGATTGAAATTTTTAAATTCAAAAAATATAGAGAATAAAAATGATCAAGTTGAAAAATATAGACTAAATTCATAATTTACACATAACACAATGAGTAAAAACAAAATTTCACTAAACAAATTTAATTGCTACTGTTTGGATGAAGATTAAAATTTTAAAATTTGTATAAAAAAATGAACAATATTTGGTTTTTCATTGTGGGCAGACAAAAGGGGCAAATCGGGTGGATGGCTACTTAGGTGGACTTTGAGAAATCATATGATAGATTTGGGGCATTTATCACACACTTGTTTTTACGGACGATTTGATACTCTTTCATAAAGTAGATACGAAAGTGGTTAGTAAGACTCTTTTTCTGTTCACTTTCCGATACATAACATTAATACTTTGAAAACTCAAATATTTTAACATAGTTTGGATTGTTAAAATAATAATAGTAGAAAAATGTATAAAAGAGTTTAAAATCATGTTAGTTTTATATTTAGTGTAAGTATAGGATAAAAATAAGAAGGTTAAATTCTGCCATTAGTCCTTGTTTTACAAAAGTTATGGATTCAATCTTTATATTTTAATTTGGAGTTAATATTTTTATAGTTTTGTAAATAAGATTTTTGTTTGAAATAGAACTATAATAAAAAGTTATAAAAAAATGTTTAACTCTGTTCAAGTTTAGACTTATTTGATTCTTTTTAATAGTATAAGGACTAAATTGATTCATTTAATAATAGAAAGATTAATTGGCCAAATCGTACTTTTAAATTCTAATCAAAGTTAACATATTTAGATTGGACCCAAACTCTCATACAGAACAATTAGAAATGATCATGGGTCGAGTCGGGTCGATGCAAAATTTTAGGTTCGTTTTGTAGACTCGGGTGTAGCCTGAAATTGGGTCTAAAATTCTATCTAAGCCCAACCCAAATTAAAAATGCTAAGCTCGACCCTGTTCGCCCATATTAGTTTTTTTTATTATTATTTTATATAAAAATAAATTAAAAATATAATACATCAAATACAGTAAAAACACTAAGATAGTTACAACTTAGCAAACAAATGTCTCTAAAATAGTAGCAAAATTAACAATAAAATAAGAATTATACAATATCCAACTAGTAACAACAAAATAGTAAAAATATAATAACGAAACAACAGCAAAATAGCTGATTTATGTCAAGCTAGGCTGGGCCTATGCTAAAAGATCTTACTCGAGGCTCAACTAATTTAAAAAACAGGTCTATATTTTTGTCCAAACCCTTCTACTTTTCGAACGAATCTGAATGAGTAACCCAACCCATAATCAGGTCTAAGTACAATACTAGAATATTACCATTAAATTAATAAATAAATATTGGGGGATTTCTTGAGTTCTCAGCGGCACCACCACACCAAGAAAAAGTACAATTCTTCGACCATTATATAATTAAATACATAATCTAACACTATTAAATTACTTAGGGTGGGTTTGGATGGGCGGTGGGGTGCGGTGCGGTGCGTTTAGCTTACTTTTTGTCTCACGCTGCAATATCGGTACAGTATTTAATCTCAACGCCACCGCTATTTTTACACTAACCGCTGGTAAAAGTACCGTCCATCCAAACTCACCCTTAGTCCCATTTTCTTTAATGAAAGTGACCCAACAACATTTTGTTAAAGTCAATATTTTAATAATGATTGAAATGATAGTTTAGTTGATACAATCATTAATTTTCCATTTAATTAGTTTGATAGTTGTTTCAATAATAATTAAATTTAAAAGTTTATAAATATTTAAAATTTATAAAATCAATTCAAGTGTCGGTTTTTGTCTTAATTTTTTTTTTTTTTTGCTTTAAGTGATTCACTCAGAGATTAATTCGACCCTTATTTCTCAATTTGATCGGCTGGTTCAATCCAATTTGATAACACTAATTAAATATTAAATAATGTTAGTCAAACCCACGTTTTAATGATAAAAAAAATGTCATGTCCCAAAATATAGGGGGTTAATTGAAATTAATAACCAATAAATTGAGTAAGCTTGATGGTCAAGTAGCTAGTACACTCTTTAGAAATTTTAGGTTCAAGCCACACGTCTCTCATTTTTTTTCTTTTAATTTTTAGCAACCTAAGATAAAAGTCTCATTAAAATAAATATTATTTTAAGTAAGAACTTTATAAGGAATAAGTCATAGGTCTAATGGTTAACATACTAGTTTCCCCCTTGTTTGTTTGAGTTCAAGCCACTCTATATCCACAATCGTTCCCTCTATTTTTTTCTTCTTGTTTTCGGCCTAAATTTTAGGTAAATTACCCTTTCTGCCCCTAAGGTTTACAAACCCTAGCTATTTAGTCCTTCCTACTCCTATTTTAACTAGAATATCTATCTTTTTCATAATTTTAGTAAAACTCCTCTTCATCCTCTATTTTCCTCTATTTATTTCTCCCTTTTTTTCCTTTCATTTTCTCTCATAATTATATCATACTTCTATTTTTGAGGTATTGACTATTTTTCTTCCCGAATCAAATCAACCTTCGTTCAAACATTTTTCTACTAATTTCGTAATTTCCATCAATAGCACCCTGATCTTTACCAAGAAACGGCAAGTACATCTCATTCCAAAGTTTAGATCTTGAATTTTTGTAATGTTTCTAATTGGGACTAACCTTTCATTCGATCCAATCAATCTTTTACGGTTCTTGCCAAATCTTTCGATAAAATCTTGATTAATCTTGAAATCAATCATTAATTCTTATATAAATGTCGTTTGAAGGACCCATTTTAGGTGCATTGAATCAGATTTGATTGTGAGGGACATCGTTCAGGCTTTCGATGAAAGGTTTACGTTCTTTTATAAGTGAATCGTGGCAAACCGTGTCTAGGAATAAGGCCACACGAGTGTACCACAAGGCCTACCACACAGCCATGTGTCCTAAAAACCCTAGTGTAGTTCGTGAACCACATGGCCTAAACCCTTCTACACGGTCGTGTCTCCCCTATAGTTATTTTTGCATTTGTCACACGGTCACAACCTGTTGCATGGCCTGGTCACACGACCATATAACCCTTCCACACGACTTATAGCATCTCACACGGCTTGGCAACATAGTCATGTGACCCCTGTTTTGAAAATTTTATAGTTTTTTCCAGAAATTTACGTTATGTTCCGTTTAGTCCTTGTATATTCTCTGATTTGTTTTTAGAGTTTTTATTTGCTCAATTAAATCCCTGATTATGTGTTAACTCTGGATTCTGTGATTTAATGCTTAAAGTGTTATTGTTACATCGTATGAAATGTGAATATTATATACTTTCTGTTAAAGTGAAACTGATGAATTGTTGATATTGTTACCGCTCTACTAAAAACATGATAAGCATGTCTACCGTTAATAACGAATTGAGTATATGTTAAACATGACTAATGTTAGTGATGAATTGAGTACATGTTATACATGTTTACTGCTAGTGTTGAATTATTCAATTACAAAGCATGGCATATTTCATTGCATGGGGTAGGACGATATGTACGAAGGAAGATTAGCAGCTTATCTGTAAATTTGCTGTGCACCCACAGCCCGATGGCAGTATTTATCCTTTAACTACAAATATGATGTACATCCACAACCAATCGACATCTTTTACCTGCAAATATGTTGTGCATTTATAGCCTAGTAGAAAATTTTATCTTTGATATTTTGTTGTGTATTCATAGCCCAGTGGAAGATTTTATCGACGATATTTTGCTGTACACCCACAGCCTAGTGGTAGATTTCATCTGCAGATTTTTGTTATGTATCTATAGCCCAATGGCAGATTTTATATGCGAAACTAGTGGTGGTTAAACCACAACTCGGTGTGTAGGTGGTTGGATTTCAGGGGAACTCCCATTGTGGTGTGTAGCGGTGGGGTAGGATCATTTTTGTTAAACCGAATTTGTATGGCATTTATAAAGCATGTGCATACAAGCTGGATTTTCTGATATGACATATGTAAATATATGTATAAATTGTTGAATGATTTGAAATATCAATATTCTGAAATTGCTATTATGAATTGTTCTATGTGTTGTGTTTCTGTATGCTTATTCATTTGCATTGATTTTCTTGTGAGGAAACTCACATTGAGCTTCATAGCTGACTCCCTTTTTATTTTCATCTCTACAGATAACCCACCAGGTTAGGACGTAGACAATGCATCCAAAAACTATTTTATTCTTATTAAAAATACTTTAGGTTTATCATTCGCATTATATGTTATTCAAAGACTCTATTGTTTTATATTTAAGCTATGGCATGGGACTTAGATTTTGGTTTTATTTAAGCATGCATGACATTTAACCTAATTCTAAAATATGGTTTTTAATTACATAAGCATGAAATATAGTTTTATTAAAACTAAGTTAAAAATCACTTTCCATTGTTGGTTTATAAGTAAATACTGAGTAGTTAATAAATCAAAAATTAACTAAGTTTTCCAAAATAGTCACCGTTATAAGAAAAATGTTAAAGTTGATTGGTTTTTTGTTAACTTGTGAGTTTTTTAAAAATAGGCTTAATTTTCTTCTAAAATAAACAAATATTTTAAAATAAATTGTTTTTAAACTCTGATCGCTACTAGGTCATTCTGATGGCCGGTATAATTTCTCGAATTCAGGTCTAACGTCTAGGTCAAGTTGGGGAGGTTACAAAAAGCTTTCATTAAAATAAAGTTATGATTTACTTCAGATTTTGTGTTTAATGCTTAAACGCCTTAAATTCGTCTACTTAGTTTTCTTTTAAATCTAATGAATCATTCATGTCCATTTATAGTAATTAATCTTTATAGAATTAGTGGCTTCCCCTCCCATAATATCGTCTCCAAGGTTCATGATTATAAAATAAAGGTAAACTATATTATTAATCACCCAACTATTAATGTGTTTCTATTTTGGTCACCAAACTATAAAAAATTTTAATTTCGTCACTAACGTTTTAGATAATTTTTATTTTAGTCATTCCCCGCTAAAATGATTAAAAAAATAATGACATGAACTTTTTTTTCTAACCGATATAATAATATATTTGGTCATCGGTTTCATCCACTATAGAAAAAAAAACAGCATTAATTAGTGTGCTCAGTAGATATGCATCAATAGTATATAATTTTACTATGTTCTTTACTGGTTTATTTATTTTATATAGGGAAGTATAAATTACTCTACATACTGCTGCTCCATTAAGAGGGGAAAACCAGAAAAGAAAAGGGAGAATCAGGTTAAAATATACCATAAATTTATATACTTTTCGTAATTTAAAATTTAGTTTTTATATTTTTATTTTTAGGAATTTAGTTTCTTTATTTTTCAGATTTTAAAATTCAGGTTCAAATATTAACACTGTTAAAATTAATTTTTTAAATTTAGGTTCATTACAATGTTATTTTTTATTTACATTGCTACAATGATACCAAGTGAGTATTTTCTTTTAATTTCAAAATGTCATACTAACAAATTTAACGAAAAATTTAACAGTCTTAACAATTAGACTTAAATTTTGAAATCTTAAAATTAAAGAGACTAATTCCAAATTTATTATTGTAAAAATAGAACGTCGGTAATGACAATATATCGCAAAGAAAAGAGAAATAAAAATAAAGAACACATAGATTTTTACGTGAAAACCCTTTTAGGAAAAAAATACGAGCAGAGGAGAAGAAATTTCACTATGTCAAATTCGAATGATTACAAGAGGAGTTTCGACTACATCTATTTATAGGTTGAAAAAACCTAATTCTAATCAAAGTCAAATATATTATGCTAATAAATGCTAATATATTATCCTCATAAATACTAAATCTTCTAGACTTGCAAACAATCTCTTAAAATTTAAATTACACAACTCTAACAATTAAAAGTACAGAAACTTATCACATAATTTAACCTATATAAAAATCTTCCACATGCAGAATATACTGAGAAAAAAGAGTGGAAATTTGTGTTGCAGCATAACAGTGAATGATAAAGAAAAAACCAATGATGTAAATAATATAATGACAGTTCCCATTACCATATCTAGTTGATCCCAAAATCTAAACCCATCACAATTTCTAACTGACCCTCAAACCCCCCCTACATGTCATATACACATATACTTGCATATAAAAGCTCATAGTGCCTTGTTACAAGGTTGGATTAGGGTTTTTATTTCTTTTAATGTTGGTTTTCTTTTTCAAAGGATTTTTTATTTAATTTTGTGAACCCTAAATGAATAAGTGTTGAGTGTAATGAGATAATATATTGCACTTTGAAGTTGATAATTCATTTTTGAATCTTAAAGATACATTGTTGGCAGGGGAGAAGTCAAAAATTTTATTTAGGGGCAAAGATAAGAGTAAAAATTTTGGGGGAGTCAAAGCTAAAACTTTTGTACTAAAAGTATTTAAATTAAATTAAAACTTTAAAATGGCTAAAATTATAATTTTTCCCTTTAGATGCGCCTTGATTTTTGGGAGAACAGTCGCAAACACTAAAAAAATTAGTTTCCATAAATCATAGAAAACAAAACAAGAAAATGGATCAAAATTTTAAGGTGTGAATCATCATATAGGCTTATTAAAGTATATATCTCTCTTTGTATATTGTTGTACCTCCTTTGAACATCGGCATGACAAGCCACCTTAGAAATCCGAGATCAGCCTTCCGTCTCTACCCAGACATCTCGGTGGCTAGTTGTATCGTCCTTTTGGAGGGACTTGGACCTCTCGCTCCCAAGGTGGTCCACCTACTTAATGAGCGTTCTTGACACGTCTCCGTTTTTTATATGTGAATACTCTTTATGTGTGAACATACCTTTGAAGACCATAAGATCCTACCAGAGCATGACAACCTCGTACTGTCATAATAGAATGGATCTCACGGTGCATGTCCTGCATGAACTTTCTGATCGCAACCCCTCACAGGGTCTATAAAACAATTTAGTTACAAATATCAGCTAAAATCTTGTCCTTTTTATCTCGGCTCCCTTGATATAAAATTCATGGTTTAATTTAGATCATCCACGAAATTTTCAAAATTACAGTTAAACTAAACTAAACCCTAGTTGCAAATATCCTTGCAAATTCTTAAGATTAAGAAGCTAAATTAGGGGTTTTAAGGCTTAATGAAAACAAAGTGAATAGAGTTGTTCAATTCCAAAAAAAAAAAAAAATCAATTTCATTGTTCAGATACTCATAAACTATTAAAAATATAATTTCTCATATTAACATATATACTATAATTAAATTTAAATTTGAAACATTATTATAAAAATAAACTTCAAACCTAACTTGAGGTAGAAAAATCTTTATCCAAATTCAACCTAAATTATACTAGTTCTACTGAATCGAACCAACTACCCAACTTTTAAACAACTCAGCCCTAATTAAGAGTGAGTTTTTCTTTTTCTTTTTAAAGATGATAAGATACAGATTGCATGTAAATAATAATACAAGGCAGCTGAGCAAAGCTGATAATTGGAGGTATATCAAGAAACCATGTGAAGAAGACACAAAACAAGTGGAAGGTAAGATGTCAAATAAATTAATGGCTTTGTTGGGTTCTACATTAATTCAAATCACACGTTTTATTCATTTGTCACCACATAAATAATAATGAATTTTATATATTTCCAACAAAAATCAATAAGGTTATGTATGAATTTTAATCTAATATGTAATGTCACACATGAACTTTGATTTTATGCAATTTTATACATGAAATTTTAGTTTGAATCAATTTTTATGAATCACTAACAACATTCTCGAATTAGCATCATTTTACGTTGATATATTGGATACACAATCAATTATATTGATCCAATGTGAAAATAAATATATGTATTTATTTCTTTAAATGTGTAGAATTGAATCAAAATCAAAGTTTTGTGTATACATATGAACCACAATTCAAGTTTCATTCGTATGATTGCACCAAATTAAAGTTCATATATCAAATTGCATGTTGAACCAAAGTTCATGTATAAATTTTATATTTATCCGAGATATATTACCTTTTAACTATTGATTGGTGTTGATGTAAAAGTTGTTTTAAGCAGGTACTATGGTTCTATTTTTTTTTTTTTTTACTATTGTGGAATTTGTGATTAATTTACATAATTTACTTTAATTTACATAATTTTAGGAGTGAAATTAGAATATTATTTAAGGATCAAAATTGAATAATAAATTTTTTGGATGATTAAAATATAAATTTATCATTTTATTATTTTATAATTACATAAATGGTAAGGGACTAAAAAGATATTATCACGTGAGGAGGGGGCTAAGGTCACTGCCTGCCCCTTCGTTTCCCCTTTTCATAATTTGATCATCTTGTTTTCTAATATTGTTAGTAGATTCGAATTGATAATACTGTTAAAGTGTGGTTATATGACTATTGTTCGAATTGATAATACCATTAACGTGTGGTTACATGACTACTTTTTTATTGTTATTAGGTCACATAGTTGGTATTGTGTGGAAATTCAAATAATCATATTTAACTAATAACAAATTTGGGTCATACCGATAACATTATAAAAATAAAGGATTAAATTATGCCAAATATAAGTGAAGAGATTAAATCGCAAATTTTAGTGTAGTGTAGGGACTAAAATCAGAATTAGACTATTTCAAAAATCAATCAAAGCCCACAGCCCAAAAATGTTTGTAAGGTTAGGCATAGGATTAGTATCAAATACTATTAAATAGGGTTTTGAGGGAATAAACCCTTGTTTTGGACTTGAATATTTATTTATTTATTTACCCTAAAAATATATTGTCGAAACCGTCTTTTGAAAACAAAAATTTAGCTGTCGACTTTAAAAACAAAAATTGGAGTCGCCACCGATCCTTAATTGAGGTGTGACCAGCTCACCTTAAAAACAATTTTGGTCTACGAAATTTGAGAAAATAGGTTTGGGAGTCAGTTACGCACGAGGAAGGGTTAGCACCCTCGTAACGCCCGAAATTGGTACCGAATTGATTATTCAATGTCTTATTATCGAAAGTTTAAAAAGATCTTAAAAGAGAACTTTAAACTCGCAAATGAATCAAAATAATAAAATACTCTTATTTCAAAGAAATAAAACATCACCCCCAGTAAGTTAGGGCACAATATTTTTAAATCTTCGAAATACCGAATATTGCCTTTTGTTTTTGAAATTCTTATTTCGAGATAATAAAATGTCATGACCAATAAGTTAGGACGCAACATTTTTGAATTCCCGAGAATAAGCTTTATTTGAAATTTGTGAATTTATTGCAAAACCAATACTTGGCTTTCTAAATTCATAAAAAAATAATCGCAATCCAGTAAGTTAGGACACAATCTTTCTTGAGAATCATAAATGCCAAATATTTTGGAAGTTTATAAAATATGATGATTTTAACGCTTTGACGCAACTAAAATATATATTTTCTAAAAGGCATATTAAAAAGTTAATGTATAACATGAAACAAATACCTTAATTTAAAATACATATGTACATGTATTTACAAAATATATATACAAGCACAATATACAAGTAAATTTGAGAATCTGTGTATGCATATATTTGATACCCATATACAAGTATACATATAAAAAGAAGGAATGGAATATATCAAATAAAAAACTAATAAAAAATGCACGTATATATTTAAAAATCGTGAAAATAAAAAAAAGTATGAATATGTGTATAAAAAGTATGAAAATAAACAAAAACTAATAAAAATGCACGTATGTATTTGAAAATCGTGAAAATAAAAATGCATAAGTATATATGTGTTGGAAAATCATGAAAAACATGTACATGTATATTAAAACACTTATATATATATATATATATATATATATATATATATATATGTATAATAAGTATATAAATAATAGGATATATACAAAATAATATATATTTATGAAAAATGTGTATTTTGAATTGTAAAATATGGGAAACACGTGTATTTTAAAATACATATGTATACATAGATATGTTTTTTTTAAAAAGAAGTGAAAAATAATATTAAAAAAACGTATATGCATATTTATAAAAGTAAAAAAAAAAACTAAAACATAATAGTATATATATACGTATATAGAAGTAAAAGAAGTAAAAATAGAAATACAAAAGAAACGGTATGAAATATATACAAATACATACACTACACAAAAATGCATATATGTACACATAAAAAAAAATGAGTGCTAAGGAACATAGAAATAATATTGATAATAAATAAATAAATAGTATAATGATAATATTATAAAAAGAAAAAAAACACAGAAGAAAATAATAATAAAATAGCTTGAAATGGACTAAATTGAACCAAAACGAAAAAATGGAGCAGATTTTGAATGAATTAAAAAAAAGGACCAACTTGAACGCACGCATAACAGTGGAGGACCAAAAAACGAAATTATCCCCGCCTTCCAAAATGCTGCGCAGCGATGGGCCAAATTGAAACAAAAATTAAATATGCGGCTCAATTTAAAAAGAAACAAATGGGTTTAATTGAAACACAACGCAAAAGAAAAAAAAACTAAATGCGCAATTTCCCCATTCAGGCCAGAACGCGCGGATCCTCCCCTCCGGGTCGAGTCACCGCGCGGGTCAAGACACCAAACGGTGCCGTTTTGCCCTGCTTTTTAAAACAGTTTTATTTCCCTAAAACAAAACATTTGCAGCATAAAAATTTTAAACAAAAGATGCAGCCCCTCTTCTCTGCTAGGGGTCCTTTCAACCCGCCCTTCGCGCCGCCGTTCTCAGGTGATTCGGACAATCCGAATCCTAGCACCAAATCTGGCTCCGATTCAGGCGAAGCAGACATAGGTCCCAACGGCGAAACCCCGAAGGTAATATTTATTTTTTTATTCAATATAAAAATAGAAAATAAATAAAACACCGAAAATAAAAAACAGAGATGCAATTCACCTCTTTTTATTCTATTTCTCTATTTTCAATCCCCCTTTTACAGTATCCTCCATCGGTTTTTATAACCGAAAACAAAGAAAAAAAATAAACAAATCAAAATCCCGCAAAATACAAAGAAAATCATTATTTCTGTTATTGTTGCCTCTACTCTGGTGTTGGTTCCGCTTTTCTCGCAGGTATGGGAGTCGTGGAAGAGGCGCACATGCACGGAGGGTCGTGTTGTGACATTCGCGGCGGCGTGCAAAGGTGAAATTGCTGCGGCGGCTACTAGGGTTTTTGATTTTTGATTTGGCTGAAAATTTATTAAGCTTTGGGCTTGTTGGGCTGTTAGTATTTTGGGCTTGTAATTAGGGTTAATATTTGGGCTATTGGAATGGGACTTTGGTTTGTGCAGGCCCGGGTAAATTGGGCTTATTACATATATTAAATTACTAATTTTTATTAAGGGTCTATTTGAACGGCACAGAGTAATTAAATGAAAGTATAATCACTAGGGTAGTAATTACACTCTCTTGTAATTACAATGTAATTACAAAGAATTGTAATCCCCTAGACATGTTTGGTTGACATAGTATAATTACATCGTAATTCTTTATGTCATGTTCGATAGTACACATTGTAATTATACAGTTACATAATTATATTTTTTAAATGTATATTAATTATTATAAAAAAAATTAGGGTCTTGTGCTCGTCTTATAAATTTCTCAACTAACATTTCCCAGATGGCTTGATTTAAGGAATTCAACCTTAAATCGAGTCATTACATAAGTTATAATAAATAAAAAAACTATAACATTTTTATAAATATATTATTTTTGTAGTATATAGCATGGACATATAAATAAATTATGCTTTTTATAAATAAATATGTTGTACAGTTCTATAAAAAATATTTTTTTGGGTCATAACTTTATAGATTTTTTTTTAAGATTTAAAAAATATAATTTTTATTATAACTTTATAAAATATACAAATAATTTTTATAATATAATTTTTTAAGATTTATAATATAAGAATTTTTTTGTTATAATCATCCCAAACATTCATAGGTGTTCATACTTATAATATAATTTTTATAACTTATATAAAAATAATTTTTAAAAATTGAGTTTTTGTATATTTACTCTAATTCTCACACTTTACCTAAGAATTGGAAGGTGTAATTGGGTGCTCTATTTACATACAATTCGATAGGACCCATCAATTACTATAATTATCCAAATATATCACTATTATATAATTACAAGCAATTACATCTAAATTCTCAAAAGCACTGCCTAAGAAATTTTATACATTGTGACTTTGAGCCTTCAAAAGTTGGGTCTTCCATATTCTTTATATTTTGATAAAAAGAGGCCCAATTTTCATATTCTTTAAATCAAAACCCATTTGCCTAGACCAGCCTATGCTCTCTATTTCCATCCATCTAGACTAAGAAAAAAACAATGTGAAATCTAAATTTGTTTTGATAATTTTTTATTCAAAAGTTAAAAATTGGTTTTAATTTAATTCAACTATTTTTTATTTTATTTAAAATTTTATGATTTAAAAATAAATATTTTGTATTTGAAATATTAAAAATAACGATAACAATATTATATAAAAAAAATTTCTAAAATAAATTATTTTTATTTACTTGAAAACTTAATCTTTTTAAAAATATTTATGAAAATGTTTTTAAAATTTTATCAAATAATGCTGAAAATTCATAAAATAAATTTTGTTTTATCAAAATAAAGTAAAAAAATTAGAATAAAAAAATAGAAAATCGAACTAAAATAAGATGGTTCAGTATTTTAAAAAATTCGACCAAATTGAATCATACTCGTTTTACCATAAATATATTTTCGTATAATTAACCTCTTTAAAATTATTAAAATTAATCTTTTTGATTTATTTGCCAAAAATGAGCAAACATGCTAGGGTTTACAAGCAAGTAAAAGACAATTGTCGAAACCATTTTTTTGAAAAACAAAAATTTAGTTGTCGACTTAAAAAAAAGAAAATTGGAGTCGCCACCGATCCTTGATTGAGGTGTGATCGGCTCACCTTAAAAACAATTTTGGTCTACGAATTTTAAGAAAACAAGTTCGGGAGTCAGTTACACACGAGGAAGGGTTAGCACCCTCACAACGCCCAAAATCAGTACCGAATTTGATTATTTAATGCCTTGGTATCAAAGATTTGAAAAGATTCTAAAGAAAACTTTTTATCTCGTGAATGAATCAAAATAATAAAACATTCTTATTTCAAAGAAATAAAACACCACAGCCAGTGAGTTAGGGCACAATATTTTACATCTTCAAAGTACCGAATATTGCCTTTTGTTTTAGAAATTCTTATCTCGAGATGATAAAATGTCACGACCAGTAAGTTAGGACCCGACATTTTGAATTCCCGAGAATAAGCCTTCATTTGAAATTTGTGAATTTATTGCAAAATGAATACTTGGCTTTCTAAATTCGCCGAAAAATAATCGCAATCCAGTAAGTTAGGACACGATCTTTCTCGATAACCATGAATGCCCAAATATTTTGAAAATTTACAAAATATGATGATTTTAATGCTTTGGTGCAACCAAAATATATATTTTCTAAAAAGTATGTTAAAAAGTTCATGTATAACATGAAACAAATACTTCAATCTAAAATATATATATGTATACGTGTTTACAAAATATATAAATACCAACACAATATATAAGTAAATTTGACAACATGTGTATGCATACATTTAACACACATATACAAGTACACATATGTAAAAAAAAAATTGAAACACGTAATGCAAATGACTTATGATAATCTCGAAAAATATGTATATGTATTTCATAAGAATACATGCATATGTACATGTGAAAATTATGAAAGTAGGATAAATATAAAAGCATGTATATGTTTATATATTTACGAAATAAAATAAATGTATAAGTATATATATAAAATATAAAGTATATAAAAGTTAAAAAATAAAGTAAAAAAAATATTTATAGAAACGTATATAAAATGTATGCATGCACTTATAAAGTTTAAGAATATATATATTATATAAAGAAATATGTATACATATACTATATAAAAAAAATGCGTGTATAAATATAGAAATGAGAACCATAATTATAATATTAATAATAATAATAGACAAGTAATAGTATGATATACAATAATAATAAAATAATTAGATAGTAAAATAGTTCAAAAATGGATTAAATTGAACAAAAGGCGAGAAAACGGGGGCAAATTTGAAATAAATAAAAAAACTAAATTGAATGCACAAGCATCCATGGAGGACCAAAAGGGAAATTATTCCCACCTTCCAAAACGCTGCGCAGCGATGGGCCAAATTGAAACAAAAATGAAACATGCGGCCCAATTTTTTTAAAAAAACAAAACAGGTTTGATTGAAGCGCGCCACAAAAAGGAGGGCCTAAATGCGCAATTTCCCCATTCATGCCAGAACGAGTGGATCCTCCCCTCCGGGTCGGGTCACCGCGCGGGTCATGCATGGGTAAAACGACGCCGTTTTGCTCTGTTATTTAAAACAATTTTTTTCCCTCTAAAGAAACATTTGCAGTAGAATGAAAGGAAAAAAAAAAACCAAATGCCCTCTGCTAGGGTTTTCAGTCCTAGCTCTTAGCGCCGCCGTTCGCCCATGCCGATGCTCCGACTGCGACTGAGGTGGCAACAATCCGGCGACTCCGACGAAAGGTATGTTTTCCTTTTCTTTTTTCTTTGTTATTTTATACGAAATAAATGAAAATAAAAGAAAATAAAACATATGTAAATAAAAAATGGTCACTGCGAAATAAAACAAAGAAAATCACCTTTGTAAAATTATTTTGTTCTGTCCCTGTTCTCTTTTTTCCGATCCTCCCTTTACAGATTTCCCCATTCGGTTTTATAGACGAATCCTAGAGAAATAACAATAATAAATAAAAAATAAAAAAATCCCTTGATTCTTGCTATTTGAGTTTCGTTGCAGGTACGTAATTGGAGGAGAATGCGCGCGACGCGCGTGGAGCGGCGGGCGCGACGTGCGGGAGCGGTTGCGGCGCCAATTTGCTGCGGCGCTGAGGCAGAGAAGCTAGGGTTTCTTTTTTGGTTTTAGGCTGATATGGGCTTGGGTAAATTGGGCCTTAAATGGGTTTAGGCCTGCTATTACAAAAAAACGGACTGCCTGCTTTGTTTTGTGTGGGCCCAGGCCAATTGGCCCTGTTACAACAATATCAGAACCAAAAAAAGCCCCCTCATGAAAATCCTCATCAGATTTTTATTTTTATTTTTATTTTTTAAATTGGTATCAATTAGATTAAGAATCGTTCGGCATATCAATCTTGATATAGAGGTTAAATCACTCTTTAAGTGAACTACTCAGATTGGGTAAAAATTAAAAATTGAAACAAAAACAAAAAGCTGGTTGAACCGGTTGAAACGTGTTTTCTTACCTTTTTTTTATAATTATTTATTTATTTATTGTTAGACCAACGATTGAATTGAGAATCAATGGTTTGACCGATTCGATCACCAATCCGATTATTAAATATTGGTCCAAACAAGCAAACCAATAATTACAAAGAACATATAGAATTTGTATGTATTTATTCGTGATAACGTAATTGACAAAAGGTATAATTAATAGATAGTAATCATACATTCTTAGAATTGTAAAAGATTTTAATTTTTTAAATTTGTTTAAAAGTCATCATGGTTAATTGCCACGCGTAATTTTTTCAATTTTCAACCATGAGATATGGATTGAAGCAAATAATTAAGGTGCTCAAATTACATTCTATTCAATAAGACCAGCAATTACAATAGCTACTAAACAATATGACACAAATGTAATTGCTTGTATCGATTACACTTAATGAGACTCATTAATTATTATAGTCATCCATGCATACATATAAATGAATTACAAATAATTACACGTAAATTTATATACTAAATCAACTTTCCAAACATATCAATAAATACGAACAATATAATTAATTATATTATTTGTTTGTAACACTTGTTGATATCCCTTTTAATATTTTTTTTAAATCTAAACCAACCTTCTTTTTATAATTTTTAGGTACAAGTATTATGGAGGCTTACGTATTAAGAATCAGATTGCATTTTGCCCCTGCTTAAAAAAAATGGGGTTGTTAGTCTGATTAACGAGCAAATTGGTTCTTCCATGGAGGCCCTTGTATTAGGAGTTAGATTGCATTTATCCCTTCTACTCAGAAAATGGGCAAATTAGTCTTTATACATTAAATCAAAGAGCAAACTAATCCTTTTGTTAAAAACTCTATCTATTTCTACTGTTAAAAACTGGTCCCTGTAAGTCAGAATAAGGTATACGTTGCATGCTACGTGTAACTGTCTAGTTATTCTATCTGTCACGCTAGTTTTTAATAATAAAATTTGATGAATTTTTTAATAGAAATGATCAATTTACTCTTTAGTCAACATATAAAGAATAATTTGCCCATTTTTTTGAATAAAAAATAAAACAGAATCTAATTTATAATACAATAATTTTCATGAAATTTTATCAAAATTGCAAGGTACACCCTACCTCAAATATCTTAAAAAACCCTAGGGTTGGTATCTTAAATTTTTTTGTTGTGTGGGGGATCCCCTCCCATAAGAAAAATTGAGCACTAGGCCAAAGGCCAATCAAAAGAAACACAAAGTGAAATTGGTCTCCGCATGGGGTGTACAATGGACATTCACCCCCAAAGAGCACACTTTGCCCCACACCAATCATCCATTTCCAGTAATATTATTATCTCCCTAAAAGCCTCTAAAATTTTCTATAGTCAACCCCTCTCTCTAATTATTTCTTTTTAGATTTTGGGATTTTGGGTATTTTTTAAAAATTTAGAATTTAATTCTTCTATTTTTTTTAAATTTCAAAATTCAAGTTGAATTGTTAACTTTTTAAAATTTTTTTGTTAAACTCAAGGTTATCACGACGTTATTTTTTTAGTTACATAGTTATCAAATGAGTTTTTTTATTTTAAAATGTCACATCTATAAATTTAATAAAAAATTTAACAGTATTAACAATTGGATTTCAATTATGAAATTTGAAAAGTAGAAGAACCAAAATTCTTAAAAATAAAATATTTTAACCAAAGAAAAATGAGAACAATTCATTAAGATTCTAGCAAGATACAATAGCTTTTCTTTTTCCACTTTATATAAATATATATTTAATTGATTTACTTAATTTAATCTAAAATTAACATATTCATAATTTTTTTACAATTAATATTTTAAAGATTCCATAATTGAATTCATCAATATAATTAAACTTATCATGTACGTAAAAATTTTAAATCGATCTAATATATCTTTGGTGGTCAAAATTTTTTACGTTAAAAAATAATTAAATATCGTAAAAAATCATAAGAATATGTAAAACTACTATAATTGATGCCATTGAAGATTTAATTTGTTTTTTTATAAGATAATTATGGATCTAATCTCTAATCCTAAAGGAATCTGCTGGATTAGATTGAAAAGATTACGCAACAAGGTTAATGCATATATAAAGAAAAAAGAATAATTATCTTAGCCCTAAAGAGTTGCAAAGAGCCAATTTTTTTTATTGGATTAATTAAATTTCAAGAATCAATATTACTGATCATAATAAACAAATAATTAACATTAAAATTAATAATAATTTCTTTTCTATAGTCAACATGTGCGAATTTACAAAGAATATTTCAATGCGGTATATTTAGAATTTAATTCTTTTGCTTTTTGGATTGTTAACATTATTATCAACTTTTTAATTATACTACTACCAAGTCAGTTTTTTTTTTTTTTAATTTCAAAATGTCCTTTCAATGAATTTAACCCAACAATTTTAATGGTGTTAACAATTAAACTTAAATTTGAAATTTGAAAAGTATATAGGAGACTAAATTCTAGAAAATAAAAGTAGAAAGACTAAATTTCAAATGTACAAAAAGTATAGGGACTTGAACCATATTTTAACCAAATATATAAATAAAAAAATCTACGTAGTTATCACTGTTTCTTATTAAAGAGACAGCTTGAAATTTTTGACCAGCCATTATTTATTTATTCATTTTCGTCCTTCAACTAGAATATGATTTGTTTCCCCTTAATTTCTCTGTTGGGGTTAATTTTTTTTAATTTAATTTAGTCAAAAGAGTTGCTTATAATCTTCAAAAGATTCAAAGTTAGAATAAAATCTTCATCTTTAATCTTAACTAAAATTTTGTTCTACAAACATCAACTTGCCCCTCTCCTCTAATTATTATTATATAATATTGTTATGTATGCCTTGGTTGATTAAAATGAACCATCTAATAGTATTTTTAAGTTATAATTCTATTTCTAGTCCCTGTATTTTTTCACACATTTGAAACTACTTTTAATTTTATTCATTTAATCACTCTATTATGTTGATTTAATAATTGAAGTTGAAATGATAAGACCGATAAAAGAATTTTCATTAAACCAAACTGTGTGAAAATTTTAAAATAAAACAAAAACATCGTTTTAGAAAAAAGAGTAAAAGTCGAAACATTTTTTAATGTTATAGTCAAGAAACAATGAAAATATTAATTAAAGAGGATCTCAACAACAATTTGTGTCTGAGGTTGATTTATATTTATTAGGGTTTATCTCCTAACTATAAAAATTAACTACATATTAAACACCCACGGATGTCATGATTATATGTCAATTATAATTAAAATATCCAAAAATCATAATTAAATATAAAACATTTATTTGATGTATAGATAACTCAATATTTATGGATATCGAGATTATTTAATCATGTGCCGAACACGGGTTTTTTACTAAACTAATATAAAAAAATTTAAAATTACCAAAATGTTATACAATTTTTTTTATTTATCAAAATATATATAATTTTTTTATTTACCAAAATATATCAAAAAAACAAAAAAAAATAGAAAAAAATGGACTGATTTGACAGTTCTCTGGTGAAGGGAACACTGTTGGCGGCACCAAACAAGGGAACCCTGTTGGCGGCACCAAACAAGGGTTCCCTGTTGGCGGCACCACTCGTGTTATAAACACGAACTCTGTCCAGCTGAAACAAGAAAAATCAGAAGAAAAAGAAAAGAAAAAAGAGGTGCTGCGGAAAAAAAGGGAAAAAGAGAGAAAGAGAAGAGAAAAATCAGGTATTTTTTTAAAAATAATTGATTATGTTATTGTTATTGTTTTTTATAATTTGTATTTTTTTTTTGTTTTAGTTTAGTTATTAAGATTAAAATCAATAAAACTCAAATTAATAGTTTTAGTTAGGGTTTTATTATCAAAATATAACAAAAAAATAAAAAGGTTATAGTAGTAGTAGTAGTAGTAGTAGTAGTAGTATTATTATTATTATTATTATTATTATTATTATTATTATTAAGATGTTACTTAGTATTATTGTTAGTAAAAAATTAGTATTATTTTTGTAGTTAGTTATTAATAATTTTAGTTAGTATTATTTTGTATATAAAATTATTAATATTATTATTGTGTTAGTTATTAGGATTAGTGGTTAAATGGCTTTCATGTACAAAATTGAATATTGAAACATTAGTTTTTTTATTTAAGTTATTTATTATCCGTGCAAGATGTTTTACGAGATTTTCTTTATTTTTTGACAGATTAAATATTGAAGATGGATGCTAAGTTTTTTGTATGCGTTTATTTCGACGGAGTCATCTTGACAACAAGTGTTGGATGTGTATTTGAATGTCAGCAACAAATAGCAATGAGATTTAATAGAAATGTCTCGTTTGATGAAATGAAGGCAAGGATTAATGCAAAAATTTTAAGACGTTGTGGGAGAAGGATAGTAAAAATTTTCTACAAGTTTCCAGTTTCGACAAATCCAGTCAAATTCGTCGAAATGGAACTTGCAGACGACGAAGACGTTGAGACAATGGTCGATCTCTACTGTGGGAATGGGAGTGAGAAGAATGCACCGATTCACTTATTTGCTGAGTTAGTCGGTATGGAGCAAAATGCATCTGATGAAGAAGACGGGGCTGAAGAACCGCAGATGGTGGCTCCAATATCATACGTTGATAGTGAATCAACTATGGGTGGGATCGGTATCGACCTAAATATTACACCCGATGTTGATATGGTTGGTGGTGAAGAAGAAGGTGGTTGCGAAAAAGAAGGTGGTGGCAATCATTGGGATAAAGAGGTCGATAGTGATGGTGATCCCGATGTGGACGATGTACCTGATGATATCGACGATGAAGACATTAACGCTTCTTCGATCGGGGAGCAGATGCGGCATATTTTAATACACAATAATCCTGGGCCACACATGTCGCTCATAGACCCCGATGCAGCGTATGTAGCTGAGTTCCTAGAGTACCCTGAAATAGTTCATCGTCACGGGCTGGCCGTAACATCTGATGATGAGGAGTTATTCATAGGCCAGAGATTCAGCTGTAAAGAAGATTGCGTATATGCCATCAAACGGTACAGCATGAATATATCAGTTGATTATAAAGTCACAGTGTCTACACCGACAGTATATGTTGGGGAGTGTTGGAAGGCAGCGGAAGGCTGCAATTGGCGGGTGCGAGCTGCATACATTAAAAGTTCTCAGATGTGGGAGATACGAAAATTTGTTGGTCCTTATACATGCACATCAACACGTACGACAGAAGATCATGGAAAACTTGATTCAAAAATAATCTGTACGTGTATCATGCCAATGGTGAAGGACATGCCGACCATTAAAGTTTCCGTACTGATTGCCAAAATGCAAGCACGATTCCAGTATCGAGTCTCATATCGGAAGGCATAGATTGCTAAACAGATGGCGATAGAGCAACTGTATGGAGATTACGATTCATCGTATAACGAGCTTCAAGGTTGGATAGCTGCTATGCGGGAGTATGTACCGGGGACTGTGATTGAGTTACAGACAAGGCCATATTACGGCCCGGATGACCAGTTACAACCGGCAAAAAGGATTTTCCATCGGATGTTCTGGACGTTCGATCCATGTGTGCGGGCATTTCCCCACTGCAAGCCACTTGTGCAGGTGGATGGGACCTGGCTGTATGGAAAATATACACAGATCCTACTTCTTGCAGTTGCTCAAGACGGCAACAGAAACGTGCTCCCGATAGCATTTGCTATCGTAGATAAAGAGAACATGGAGTCTTGGGAATTCTTCCTCACAAACCTGCTGAGGTATGTTATTAGCAACGATAACATTTGCATCATCTCTGATAGAGGGAAGGGTTTAATTGCAGCAATCAGGCGTTCCGGTGTGCCGTGGAGATCCGTTTACTGCATCCGTCACATTGCGGCTAACTTCCACAAAGATTACAAGAATGCAGACTGAAAGAGACAAGTCGTGGCAATGGGTAAATGATAACCTTATATTTTCAATATAAGTTGTAATGTTTCATGTTATGGAGTTACTAGAACTTATTTTTCTTAATACGTATGCAGCGTACGAGTTAGAGCCACATATGTTTCGGTAAAAAATGATCCGACTTGAGAGTGACATGGAGGGGCAGACAAACACATCTTTCCGACAATGGTTGGGCACAATGGAGCCGTGGCAATGGGCTCAAAGTTTTGACGAGGGCTTTCGTTATGGACAAATGACCACAAACTTAGTCGAAGGGATCAACGCTGTTTTCTTAAAAACACGTCATCTTCCGATTGCATCTGTATTTTCTGCTACTTTCTACAGGCTGGCTACTTTGATACCTAGAATGGGTCAGCAGCAAGTCGACCAGATTGAGGCGGGACACGTGTTTGTCGAACATGTCAGGGATACAATGGTCGCAAACCGTCGGTTGGCGAGGTCAATAAATGTAGAAATATATTCACGACGACTGGAAACATTTCGAGTTACTGAGAGCATCAGTCGTCGACCTGGTATACCAACTAGGTCCTACGGAGTTGATCTCCGGAACCGACGGTGCGAGTGCAGAAGGTTCGAAACACTTCATTATCCCTGTGCGCATGTCGTCGCAGCGTGTGTTAAAGTTAACGTCAATGTTGAACAATATGTCGATGATGTGTACACGCTGGAGCGCACATTGCGTGTCTGGGAAAATGAGTTCCCCGTCTTGCCTGACCTATCAACGTGGGAGGTGCCTCTGACGACTTTCGAGCTTCTTCCAGACAGAGGGCTGCGGAGGAATCCGAGAGGTCGTCCACAGTCAAGCAGAATCCGTAATGAAATGGACATCAGGGAGAAGTCTGACGGAAAGCGTTGTGGAATATGCAGGTTAAGTGGTCATAGTCAGAATAAATGCCCTAACCGAAACTTTCATGTTGGACAGTCGTCCGGATCGAGTCGTAATTGACCTAATATTGTAAAATTTTTATGTGTAATGATAAAAAACCATACAAATGAATATGGTTACATTGTATCCAAATTAAGTTATAAAATAGTATATAGCGCTTGGAATTATTAATATTATATCGAAAATGGAGGCATATAACCTTAAATTAAGCTTTAATATAATGCCACTTTAAAATAATTAAATTGGTAAAAAGAAATTGAACAATAACCACAATAACTGAAACTAGAATAATTAAATTAGAATAATTTGGCTTGATACAATAAAGTACAAAACGTGTTAATGTACAAACATGCCATACACCCCTAAAATTGATGGTTCGATGGTGTAGTCCTAGGGGTATACCTATTCGGAGGTCGACGGTCACGTTCTGGGTGCCCGCGACGACCGACATTATCATTTGGCGCAGGTGGTGGTGTAGTAAAAACAGGGAGGAAATCATTTTGAGCAGGTCCCTCGTTCGGTAGCGACGAACTTGATACACCTGAGGGAGTCCCATAATGCTGCGGATATGGGCCGGGCGAGTAGGATCTGAATAGTTCAAAGTCGTATGCATATTCTGGCCCTGAGAAGCTCGGCAAATTGTCACTACCTGACAATTCCGGATGATAGCTATCTGAATCGACAAATCCAGATTGTTCCGGATCTGGCTGGGGCTCCTGGGCTCCTGCTCGGCCGTTGTGGACGATCCCCTATGTCGCTGCATGTGCGGGGGGATTACAACCGACTGACCTCCGTATAAATATGGCTTCCCGCAACTAATGTACCATTGCATATACTCTTCTGATGGTTGCAAGTCGGTAGCCATAACCATCTGAGGTCTTCGACGAAATCGATCATTCCACAGCGCCACAAATTTCCGGTGCTTAATTCCCCAATCTATCACTGATTTTCCTCTCTTATTCTTGCCGTGCACTTCTCCCACCTCACACGGCGAATTCGGGATAGGTTGGATTGCACCAAACTGCCGTAGCACCCGATCCCCGTGATACCACTCGACTATGTTGAAATTTATAATTGATGCGTTAGTGCACCATATGTTCGAATGCACGTACGCAGACGAGGGTACCACGGCGATAATTTTTGGCGTTCGGTACGGCGTCCATATAAACTGCATGATTAATAACATGGTTATAATTAGCCATAACGTGTGCGTAAGATATAGAAAGTAAGATGCCATGAATATGACTATAGCATGAATATTAGAATAGCATCTTACCCCATCCCGGGCATACTGTTCAATCATGAGGCGGTATAGCGGGACATTGTACTTCTGCCCGATACCCGGACTACCACTCCACCTACAAAAAACAAATATAGCGTTTAGAGTTGGTTGGTAACATTAGTCAATATATTATGACTACAAATAACGAGAAGTTATATTTTATCACCTGTTCAGCAGTGGATAAACATACGGTTGGTGTCTAACCGATGCCAAAAATGGCATCCGATACAGCGTCCAGGACTGCAGCAGTGAGAGGCATCCGCCAATGTCGCGAACTTTCGGATCTGTCGCCCAACAAAGCTCTCGATACAAGACTGCTAGCACAGCTGAGCCCCAGCTATAGGAGCTAACACTGGACAAGTCAGCTAACAGGAGCAAGTACATCAAATGCACCTTGTCGTTGCTTGCATCAGGCATCAGTTCTCCCCCTATGATATGCATGATGTACGCTCGAGCAGCGCACATCAACTCGCCTTCAGTGGCTGTCGCTGATAATTGTCCATACTTGGCTTTCAGCCATGTAAATGATACGCCCGAAAAATATGACTCACCGTCCCCTGGTGAGTCTCCTAGAAGCTGATAGCAAAGTGCATCTGGATCGGTAAATGCAGATAATCCCGTTACGGGACTCCCGTCAATTGGGAGCCCAAGCTGCAACGCTACATCCTCCAAGGTCACCGTGCACTCCCCGCACGAAAAATGAAAAGTGTGGGTCTCCGGGCGCCACCGCTCCACTAGCGCAGATAATAAATCAAAGTGCAATACAGTGTACCGGATCTGTGCTACGGACCCAAATCCGGCTATCTCTAAGTACGGCATCAACCGTGCATCCGGAGTATTCTTCAAAACACTCACACGGCCCCTTAAAACTCGGTACGAGTCCTGATAGTGTTAAATTACAGAAAAAATTTTACGATAACATTATTTCTTTGTACGTCTATCCTTTTTAAATAAATAGAACCCGTGATTAATAAATAATAACTCATACCACGTTATTAACCGCATCAGATATGTGGCTTTTACTGCTAATCAATGAAGTCATTGCGATGCCTGCAAGTTGAAAAAAAAAGTTAGTAAAAAACTCTTACTTCGGCCATTTGTTCGTATTTTTTTCTCCGCATTTTATTGCTTTAAAAAATATCTTCATTTCTAATTTTATAATTTTACATAATGTTTTAAATTTATTAATTTAGTGTGTTTTTAAAATTTATTTACTGTAAAAAAACCATTATCCCTGCCATTTACTCGTATTATTTAGTGTATTTAGTGAAAAATTAATTTATAAATTTAGTGTGTTTTTTTCCTTTTTTATATTCTTTTTGTTTTTTACTTTTTTTTATATTTTGGTAAATAAAAAAATTTATATATATTTTGGTAAATAAAAAAAGTTATAATATTTTTGTAATTTTTTATTTTTTATATTATTTTTTATAAAACTCATAATAAAACATTACAAAAATAATAAAATATTTAAAAAATACAAAAATAATATATATTTTATTTACCAAAATAAAAAAATTACTAAAAACGGGTTTTTTATTTGGTGTAAGACAAAAATCCTTATCCCTGCCATTTGCTCGTATTTTTTTCCCGATTTTTATTACTTTCAATAAAAATATTTTTATTTTTTATTTTATTACTTTATATTATTTCATTACATTTTTTTTAAAATATTTGTATTAACTATTTCTCAATTTTTTAAAAAGTTAGTAATACACTATTATTTTGGCCATTTGTTCGTATTTTTCTCTCCGCATTTTATTATTTTAAAAAATATCGTCATTTTAAATTTTATAATTTTATACTTTTTCAGTGCATTATGTTTAAAATTTATTAAAGATATAATTTTTTTCGCATTTTCTTACTTTCGGTGAATATATAATTTTCGTTTTTTCTTTTCGTATTTTATGTTTTCTTAAATATATTTCTTTATCATTTTACTTTTAATGTTATTTTCCTAACAAAACTAATTTCAACATCCTAAGTCAATATCATAAAAAAAATTCCTAATCAACATATACTATACATACAATGAATTTTTTCATGCTAAATATATCTCAATAATTATATATCCTAAATAAATTAATAAAATACGTAAAATGTACTTAACATTATTTTTAAACACACAAATATTACAAAAATCTTAAATTAATAATAAAAATTACCTTATTTTCTTTTTTTTTCCTTCTTTCCCTCTTCTTCTTCTTTCTTTTTTTTTCTCTTCTCCTTTCCTTTTCTTTCCTTATTTTTCTTTTTTCTCTTCTCCTTTCCTTTTCTTTCCTTCTTTTTCTTTCTTTCCTCTCCTTTCCTTTTCCTTCTTTTTCTTTCTTCATTTCTTTCTTCTTCTTCCCCTCTCCTTCTTCCCCCCACCAACCGACAGCCCTTAATATTTAAGGTGGTGCCACCAACAGGGAACCATTGTTTGGTGCCGCCAACAGGGTTCCCTTGTTTGGTGCCGCCAACAGTGTTCCCTTCACCAGGGAACTGTCAAATCAGTCCAGTTTTTTTTCTATTTTTTTTGTTTTTTTGTTTTTTTGATATATTTTGGTAAATAAAAAAATTATATATTTTTTGATAAATAAAAAAAATTGTATAACATTTTGGTAATTTTAAATTTTTTTATATTAGTTTAGTAAAAAACCCGCCGAACACCGAAAGGAGTTAGAGATATCCCTCTAAAAAAGTGTTTTGAGAAATAAATTTGGGAAAATAACATAAGATAGGAAATAATTAAAATTTTTAGTACATTGAAGTAAAAAAAAAAAAAAACTCAAAGTAAACACATATTTTGACAATATTCGGTTGTTTACCGATTTAAAGTATAGATTCGATAGTAATTTTTTAATTTTAATTGAGGACCAATCCGGTCTTTTTTTTATTATATATACTTTAGTGAATAGTATAAATAAAATATTTTATTTAAACTTAATTATAAAATTATATGTTATTTAAGAATTGTTAAGTTTAATCGAGCTATTCATATGTAAAACGAGTCTTATGAAATTTGGAGTTGTTGAGTACTTTTATTTCGTATCTTATTAATGGGAACATTCGAGTATTTATACATACTATTACTGTTCACAACATGGTCCCACTGTTCATGACTTGACCCCACTGTTCCTAGGACTAACAATCTGAACAGACTTCAGGCATGTTGGACACGTGTTTCACTCTAGGTTGCCTGCCAGACCATGTAGTCTCTCTTCTGCGAGCTCATTGAGTATATTATATGAGAGCTGAGACCACGACGTTCTCTTGGTTCGTGCGAGCTCTCCTTGCAAGCTGGGTCCATGAGCTCCCCTTGTTCTCTTCTCACGGTTTGCCTCACACTCAATCGTCTGGTGAAACCTATACGGGTCGCAGGTAGGGGACCCAGATCCTACCCAGAATTCGGACAAGTGATCACTGATGTATAACAGAAGTGGAGTCAAGTTGAGTTTCTAAATAAAATTTAAAGGTTTTTTAAGATTATTTTATTTATATGTTCACAAAAATCAAATTCAAAACTTTATTATTTTTTTACCAATAATCATTGCAAAGTTAATTAGTATTTTTTTATTTAAGAAAAAAAAAACAAAATCACTATCAAATATAGTGTATTTTATCTTATTGTTATTGTAAAATTATTATAAAAAGGTAGCCATTATAGACTAAGAGATGTTAATTTATACTAGTAGAATAGGCAAGATAAATAATATGATGGTTAGATTCAAATTGAATCGACTGGTTGAATCGCAAATGATACTATAAAATTAACAGAGAATTAAATTAGTGTAGAATCGATTCAACCATTAAAAAACTAATTAAACCAAGTGAAAGACTAATTAATAAAATAATTTGAGATAACTTTTAAGTTAAATTAAAAAACGATTAGCTGATTGAGTTTTAATTCGATTGACATCAATATTGAGAAAAAATATAATGTCGGTAATGACAATATATCGCAAAGAAAAATAGAAATAGAAAAATAAAGAACACACAGATTTTACGTGGAAACCCTTTCGGGAAAAAACCACGGGCAGAGGAGAAGAAAATTCACTATGTTGAAAAATTAATTACAAGAGGAGTAGACTATGCCTATTTATAGGCTTGTAAACCTTATTCTAATAGGAGTGAAACTCCTTATTCAAATAATATCAAATAGATGGAGTTTAATAAGGTTTAAAAAACCTTATTCTAAAATAAAATAAAAGAAGTATAATTCTATAGGGATTTTACTTTTATTTTATTTTACCACAGTATTTTATTTAAATAAGGATTTGGGTCACTTAATTCTAACAATCTCCACCTTGACACGAATTCTTAATGAACAAGTTCTTCATCGCGAACTCTCAACGAACAAGTTTCTCCACCTCTTCCATAAAACCCCTTAAGGGTTTATTTTCAACAATGAACACCAACCAAGTCTAAGCAATGCTTAAACTTGGTTATAGGAAGTGACTTAGTCATCATATCTGCAGGATTTTCATGAGTACTAATTTTGCTCACAACAATATCACCACGAGCAATAATATCACGAACAAAATGATATCGAACATCAATGTGTTTTGTTCTCTCATGAAACATTTGATCTTTTGTAAGAAAGATGGCACTCTGACTGTCACAAAATACTGTATTGATTTGAAGGTCTTCATTGAGTTCACTAAAGAGTCCCTTCAACCATATAGCTTCTTTACAAGCCTCAGTAATCGCCATGTACTCAGCTTCAGTGGTAGACAAAGCGACTGTAGTTTGCAAAGTGGCTTTCCAACTGATTGCACAACCTCTGATTGTAAAGACATAACCGGTGAGAGTTCTTCTTCTATCGAGGTCCCCAGCAAAATCAGCATCAACATACCCAATGACTCCATCTCTAGTTCTTCCAAACTGTAAGCAAACATCGGTAGTACCTCGTAAGTATCTTAAAACCCACTGAACTGCTTTCCAATGTTTTTTACCAGGATTTGCCATGTATCTGCTAACTGCACTAACTGCATATGATAAATCTGGACGTGAACAAACCATGGCATACATGAGAGATCCCACTGCACTAGAGTATGGAACATGTGACATGTACTCAATCTCATCATCTGATTGTGGAGATAAAGCCGATGAAAGTCTGAAATGGGCTGCTAAAGGAGTACTAACAGGCTTAGCATTTTGCATATTGAATCTGGAAAGAACTTTCTCAATGTACCCTTTCTGACTTAGATACAATTTACTTACTTTTCTATCCCTGAGAATCTCCATACCAAGTATCTTCTTTACTGGTCCCAAGTCTTTCATCTCAAATTCTTCACTTAGTTGGGCTTTGACCTTTCTTATCTCTCCTTTATCTTTCGCTCTTATACCACTGTCTTGGTGACTGTTTCAAACCGTAAAGGGACTTTTTCAGTAAGCAAACATAGTCCTATTTTTCTGAAACTGTAAAATCCTCTGGTTGTTGCATGTAAATATCCTCCTCAAGTTCTCCATGCAAAAATGCAGCTTTTACATCTAACTGCTCAAGCTCCAAATCATGCATGGCCACAATACCAAGCAAAGCTCGAGTCGAACTATGCTTCACAACTAGAGAGAACACATCTGTGAAGTCCACTCCTGGAATTTGACTGTAACCCTTTGCAACAAGCCTTGCTTTATATCTGGGTTCTTCAACTCTTGGAGTCCCCTCTTTCTTTTTAAACACCCATTTACAACGAACAACATTTTTACCTTTAGGAAGTTTCACAAGATCCCATGTTTGATTTTTGTGTAGTGATTCCATCTCCTCTTACATAGCAAACATCCACTTTTCTGAGTCTTCACAACTAACCGCCTCAGAATAATTAGATGGCTCTTGGTTTGCATCTATATCTTTAGACACATTTAAAGCATAAGCAACTAGATCAACCTCGGCATACTTCTTTGGAGGTTTAATTTCTCTTCTAGTTCTGTTTTTGGCGATAGAGTATTGTGGTGAAGAAACAACTATATTTTGAATTTTTGTACTGGTTTTAGTAGTCGACTCTGTTGTAGATTCTAGATCAATCTGATGCTCCACCTGCTTTTGATTTTCTTTATTGGAAGAGTCTTTAAGAGATAAGTTAGGTAGCATAGCAGTTTCATCAAAAACAATATCTCTGCTAATCACGACTTTTCTATTTTCAGGACACCATAACTTATACCCTTCTACACCAGCTTTATAACCAAGAAAAACTCATTTAATAGATCTCGATTCCAATTTTCCATTATCAACATGAGCATACGCAGGACAACCAAAGATCTTTAAATCAGAATAGTCAGCAGGATTACCAGACCATACCTCTTGTGGAGTCTTTTTCTCAATGGTAACGGATGGAGATCAGTTGATCAAAAAACATGCAGTAGAGGCTGCTTCTGCCCAAAATGACTTTGATAAGTTGGCATTTGACAACATACATCGAACCTTCTCCATGATCGTTCTGTTCATTTGTTCTACAACGCTATTTTGCTGTGGAGTATGATGAACTGTCAAGTGTCTCATGATCCCTTCTGACTTGCACAGTTTATTAAATTCATCAGAACAGAGCTCTAAGCCATTGTCTGTGCGGAGATATTTTATTTGCTTTCCCGTCTGTTTTTCAATCATGGTTTTCCAAGACTTAAATGCAGAAAACACATCGCTTTTCTGCTTCAGGAAGAACGCCCACACTTTTCTGGAAAAATCATCAATAAAAGTTAGCATATAATTAGCTCCACCTCTCGAAGGCACTCTGGATGGCCCCCATAGATCAGAATGAATATACTCTAACATTCCCTTCGTGTTATGGATTCCTCTGGTGAATCAAACTCTCTTTTGCTTCCTAAAAATGCAGTGCTCACAGAACTTCAGTTTGCAAACTCCTTGCCCAACAAGAAGTCCTCTTTTACTCAATTCTAACATGCCATTCTCACTCATATGCCCTAGGCGCATATGCCAAAGTTTAGTAATATCATCATCTGACAAGGAAGAGGATGACACAGCTACATCACCAGTAATAGTAGAACCCTGCAAAACATATAACTTGGCAGTCTTTCTCTGCCCTTTCATCACAATGAGGGAACCTTTGGAAATCTTCAAAACCCTACTTTCAGCTGTGTATTTGTACCCTTTTGAATCAAGAGTACTCAATGAAATTAAATTTCTCTTTAATTCTGGAACATGTCGTATGTCACTGAGTGTTCTGACAACTCCATCAAACATTTTAACTCTAATTGTTCCAACACCTGCAATTCTACATGAAGCATTATTTCTCATCAACGCAATACCTTCAGACACTGTTTCGTAAGTTGTAAACTAATCCCGATTGGGACTCATGTGGAAGGTGCAACCCAAATCAAGGATCCACTCCTCGCTTACTTTGGAATCGTTGACAGAAGCGACTAGAAGTTCACCATCGCTGTAATCTTCTACAACATCAGCTTTACCAGAATTTTCTAGTTGTTTTCCATTTTGATTCGCAGTCTCCCTTTTGATCTTGTTTTGTAGCTTATAGCACTCAGATTTAATGTGCCCTTTCTTCTTGTAAAAGTTACAAGTTTTACCTCTGTTTGAAGACTTCGATCTACCCTTAGATTTACTGCGAGGATTCCATTCTTGTGTCCTTCCATGATCATCATCAGCATTTCGATCTTGTCTCCCACGAACAATAAGACCCTCTCCCTGAGAGTTGGTTTTAACCAAAAGATGCTTCATCTTATCATACGAGGTTAAAGAATCATAAATCTCATCAACTGTGAGAGACTCGCGGCTATATAAAATCTTATCTCTAAAGGTTGAATAAGACGGGGGCAACGAACAAAGTAGAATCAACCCTAGATCTTCCTTATCATACTGAACCTCCATGGCCTCCAAGTTTGAGAGAATTTCTTTGAACACTGTTAAGTGTTCGTGCACAGATGCACCTTCCTACAAACGATGAGCATAAAGACGCTGCTTCATATGTAGCTTGCTAGTTAGAGTTTTCGACATACATATCTGTTCCAACGTCTTCCATAATCCAGCGGCAGTCTTTTCCTTCATCACATCCTGTAAAATTTCGTTAGACAAATGCAGATGTAACTGTGTTAACGCCTTTCGATCCTTGCGCTTCTTCTCTTCTTCCGTCAAAGTTGAAGGTATCTTATCTACCCCTAGTAGGGCTTCCTCTAAGTCCATCTGTGCAACAACTGCTTGCATCTTTATCTACCACAACGCGAATCTGGTGTTGCGATCCAACAGCAGAATTTCATACTTTAAAGACGTCATTACCGTGATTGAGATGAACAACCCGGAAGCTTTGATACCAATTTGAGAAAAAATATAATGTCGGTAATGACAATATATCGCAAAGAAAAATAGAAATAGAAAAATAAAGAACACACAGATTTTACGTGGAAACCCTTTCGGGAAAAAACCACGGGCAGAGGAGAAGAAAATTCACTATGTCGAAAAATTAATTACAAGAGGAGTAGACTATGCCTATTTATAGGCTTGTAAACCTTATTCTAATAGGAGTGAAACTCCTTATTCAAATAATATCAAATAGATGGAGTTTAATAAGGTTTAAAAAACTTTATTCTAAAATAAAATAAAAAAAGTATAATTCTATAGGGATTTTACTTTTATTTTATTTTACCACAGTATTTTATTTAAATAAAGATTTGGGTCACTTAATTCTAACAGATATCATTATTAATTCAGGAATACCTAAGTTCGAGTGCATTAAAATGTATTATTCTCTTATTTAATAGTTAAAAAAAATAATCAATTAAAAATTAAAATTTGATAATTCAACTAATTCTATTGGACAAAAGTTATGATTTTGAGACGGGCAATTTAAAGACTTTAAATGCAATGGTGCTGGCGTATAGTATATTCGTTTTCAGTGTCAATTTATTGCATAATTAAAGTCATATCCCTATTTGTGGTTGGCAGTTCAGTTGACAACGTGTTATGTCCTTGTTCCCAAACATGACATAATTTTGCCTCTCAATCTTAATTTCAATCCCTCTGAACATCAATCAAGAAGTGTTGAGGGGTCTTTTGATTTAGTTCAAATAGTAGCATAGTTGTGCATAAGAGTCTTATATGTTGTAAGGTAGGCAGGGTGAAATTAAAAAATTATTTTAAGAGAGTTAAAGATAAATCATAAATTTTAGAGGGATAAAATATAATTTTACCATTATATTAATATGTATTTTCATAAAAAAAGTAAAAGGTTAAATTGTAAATTTACCATTTGACGGAAGAAGGGTAAAGTTACTACCTACCCCTTTTGTGTTCGCTCTTATTGTAAGGTATGAACTCAAATCCTACTAAAGACGAAATATTTACATTTTGTTGGTAGGTAGTTGTGTACTACCAGACCTAATCATGGATCGAGCTACTTGTTTGGGTTTGAAGACCCGTCTGAAAAGTGAGAATATTTGGGTAAAAATATAAACCCAAAAAATGGACTTGGACAAAAAATAAGACTCGTTTTCTAAACGGGTCGAGTCGAGTCTTGAGTAGGATTTTTTTTGCTCAGACTCGAATCAGTTGTTTTGTTGCCATTTCATTATTGTATTGTTACTATTTTATTGTTATTGTTTGGATATTGTATAACTATTGTTTTATTGTTAAATTTATTACTATTTTAGAGACATTTGCTTGTTAAGTTGCAACTATCTTAGTGCTATTTAAGTATAAAGACTTTTTTATTATATTTTCAATTTGTTGGGAAACATTTACTTTGATATTTTTAGTGTATTTGATGTATTATATTTTTTAAATTTATTTTTTATAAAAAAATAATCTAAAAAAATTAATACAGGCGGACTGAGTCGAGCTCAAGTTTAAAGTTTAGCATTTTTAATCTGAGTCAAACTAAATCTAAGCCTAAAAATGAGTTTAAAATTTTGCATCGGCTTGGCCCATGATTAAGTCTCTGTACTATATACAGTACCTCTCAACAAAGCACTCTTAGGCTTCCTCTGGTTTGCTTCAGCGCGTCAGTGAGGTGCAGTTGAGGGTGCCAACCTCACTGCCATGGTGTTTGGTTCAGCAGAGCAGTCCAGTGAGAAGTAATCTCACCACGCTGACAGTTGATTTTCTGCTGGAGATTTCAGCAGCAATTGAAAATTAAGGGTGCTGTTGGTATTTTTAACAGACAAAAATACCATTATTTTTATTTATTATTTTACCATTTTATCCTTGAAAGTTAAATAATATTTATCATTGTTATAAAAAAATATGTAACTATAAAAATTAAAAATAATTATCATTTTGTCTAATAAATAATTTAAATTGATTATATAATTCATTAAAATATTGGAAGATACATTTTAATATTTATTAAATGAATTTATAAATTCACATATTTTAATAATTTTAAAAAAGTAAAATAATTTTAAAAAATTCTATTATATATCAATTTTAATCTGATGTCCTTAATAGTCATTTTTTATTCTCACCTCACCGCTACAGCTGCGTTTGAATCCAAACACACACTCCACCATTGTTTCTAATCTCACCGCTACAGTATCCAATCTCACCGCTACAGTAACTAATCTCACCGCCACCGCTGTTTTTAACCTCACCGGAGGTAAACACACCGCCCATCCAAACTCACCCTTACTCTATTGATTATATTGCCTCTTCAAACAGTTTCAACTTTCAAGCATTTGGGGTGAGTTTGGATGGGCGTTGGGATTCGGTGCGTTTAACATACTTTTTATCTCACGCTACAGTATCGTTATAGTATCTAATATCACCACCACGGTTATTTTTACATTAACCACATATAAACGAACTGTCCATCCAAATCCACCATCAAACTTTCCACATAATCACGACAGGTGCTGAAATTTGTGTCTCAAAGAACACTTGGTTGTTTAAGTTAGCAAAGGTTGAAGTTGAGATAGGAGAGTAAGGTAGCTTAAGGCGATAAAGAGGCAAACAGTGGAGATAAGATGAGAGTCATATATTGATATTTATACTTCGGCTCGCTCCTTAAACTTTCCCCAGCCTCAGCATGTGAATATTAGATTTTTAAAGTTAAAAAAATATTAATATTTCAACAAAATAATTATAAAATTACAATTATATTCGTCGCCCAAGCTAGGTTTATAATATTACTTTTTCAATGCATATTTAATAATAAATAACATAAATGGATTTTCCTCAAGATATTTATTTGGCTTTATTAGGCTGCTGTTGATTATAAGCAATATTCTTGGTTTAATTCATAGCATGTAAGATTTTCGGAATCTATATTTGATTCTAAAATATGTTTTTGGTACAATTATTTTATCCCCCGCCTGCCATAGAATATAATTTTACTTATAATGATAAATATTTTATATCAATTTGTGTTGTATCGAAACCTAAGAAAACTAAAAACCTAATAAACCAACCGTAGATACTTGTTTTTTTCTCCTAGCTGTCCAATCAATAATAATTCCGAAAAACATTATTGTTCCTTGCATGAGGGACCTCCAGAGCACTTTTATTTGGGAACAACTGCAAATGACTCTTTGGAAATAAACTTGGAAGGTTGGTGGGATGTTCTAGAGAGTATAGCTTGGAGGCTCATATATGGAAATTATTAAGGGTTTCTTCTTAACTTTTTTTTGGGAATACAAGTACTTCCTTCTTATTTCTTTAATGAATAAATGTTACATCGTCACTTAAAAGGCTTTCATTGCTAAAATACTTCAAGTGAGTGCAATTTTCATTAACCGCCATTATACCCATCATATATATAAGTTACTTTCCATTTTTTCACATTTAAGTAATTGTCTTTAATCTCGCTATCCGCCATTTTAGCATGTTCATGCCCACCTTTTCTTCATAACTTCCTTTTTCAAGGCTTACAAGTAGAAGTTTGAATATCTCATTTGAGACTTTTTTATCTTCTGGCAAACTTAGCTATCTAAGTATTCTCTCTGCAACTTTCTTTTGATAGCCACAACCACCACCACAGTTCTTTATTCTTTTCAGCCCCTTATTGCTTCCATCACCATCACTTGCCACCGCACTTGTTTCCCAGAGTCTGTTCCGATCTTTCTCTCTGCCATTTCTCCACGACATCTTTTTTTGCTAGATTATAGTGTCTCTTCACCTTACCAAAAGAACCCTCAACACCGACAAAAAATGAGACTGAGTATTAAAATAATAAAATCACATGGAAAACATGGGGCTATATATCGATCATTGTTGAATTGAGTGATAAGGAAATCAATGTCTCTTTTAAGTATTCGATAGGATGAAGAAAATAACATTAAGAGATTAATTCCCGTTTAGAACGATATTATTTGAATCGAACCTAAACAAGTGGTTGGATCCGAAATATCATTCCAAACATAGGGGTTGAATCGACCTCTAAGCAAACTGTTCAAAATTGATAGGAAATAAAAAAAAATTGGTACAAAAAATGACTCTTGAGTTGATTTATATATTTTTTTAATTTTTATGAATTTTAACTAATTTTTTAAGTAATGTCAAATAAAATATCAAACTGGTTGAACCAAGAACTAGTGATTTGATCGATTAGACTCGAGAGAGGTGGGAGAGGGGCAATGTAGTACCCAAAAAAACTAAAAAAAGAAAAAAAGAAAGAAAAATTGCTAATATAATTCTTTTAGTTATTAGGAAATCACAATGTAGTATAATGATAAATTTACACATTTACTCTTAAAATTTTTTATTGATTTTTTGGCTCAAATAATTTCCTAACTTAACCCTGGTTAAACAATCGATTCGATTATTAAAACATTAATTTATAGATTTAATTCAGCTTGATTCCAAATTTAATCAGAACTCAATTTAATTATTAAATATCGAGAAATCTAGAGAGAGAAAATAAAAAAGGAAATGATGTTTGGATTTTTTTTTTTAAATGCTTCTTTTTCTTTTGCACTGTTTAAGAAATAGGAGGCAGAATGTGGTGCATTGGAGAAGGGAAGACAAGTCAGATAATGACACGTAGGTACGAAAACGACCACACCACGTGGCTGAACTTTATGAGGTTCCAGTTTCTTACGTGTACTTTGGACCACAACACCCACTAACAAATAGGCGTGCTATGCTCTGTGAGTGTGCTTATCACTGTCTATCTCACGTGTCTACTCCCAAAGGGTAAATAATATTAGTGTTCTAATTATTAGTAAATTTTAAAAAAAAATTAATTATGAAAAGTTAAAAAATAACATTTAATTATTTAATTTTTTTATTGGTTAGTGGTGAAATTTTTTAAAATTATAATAATAGTAATTTTAACATTCAACATTTATACATTAGGTTAAATTAGTCTTAGTTTATTTTAAAAAAATTTAACCCTCAATAATTAGCATGTTAAAGTTGATATTATGTCATTTTTTAAAAATTGTCATCGTTAGTTAAACGAAAACCTAAAAAGAAATTTACTAATAGTTGGATGATAGTTTATTATTTTTCATAGTCGGGTGACTACTAGAACAATTTACTCTTTTGTAAATTATTTAAGCTATTATTTGAATTTGAAAATTCGAGCTCGAGTACAATTACAAATAATAAATATTTTAGTTAATTATAATCAGAATTAAACATTACAAATTACAATAAGTTAAATATTGGAATGTATTCAGAGTCAAACTAGAATTGAATAGCTGTGGAGAAAACCCACATATGATGAGATTTAATTTGGAATAAATATGGAAGGAGCTTGCACCGTCGCACGTAATTTACATATGATGAAACTTGAATCTGAACATTTAAAGTCTCAATCTTGGTCAATAATATCAAGGCTTCATTGCCTTGCTAGAAAGAACTTAATTGTCAAACTCGAATAACTCAAATTCAAAAAAAGTATTAACCTAAACACTCAAAAGTTTCAAACTCTCAACCTTTACTAACATTATCAAGACCTTGTTGACATTGTTTATTATTTTTATACCTCATAAATAAATTAATATACACATAAACATGTATATATATATTGCAAATGAATTAATATATATCCAAATCATTATACTCATATTTAGATCATTTTGATGATAATTATTCGGGTATGTATTATTTGTATTTATAATAGATAATATGTATAAATCATGTCTGAATTTATTCTAATTTAGATATCAATCGTGCTTTATAATAGTTAATTATAATGATAGTTTTTTAGACGTGTATTATAATTGTGATTGTATTTTTAGGCGAAAAAATATAACTTTGGTGCTTGTGATAAAGTCAACTTAAAGGAACTTTAAATAATTGTGTATTATTTGTTAAAGGAATTGTAAGGGTGTAATCAAGTCAAATCAAACTCGAATAAGGGTAGACTCTAACTTGATGAAATTAGGGACTCAAATTTGATCTGAGTTAGATTCAACAATTTTTAAATTTGAGTTAGATTCAAGATATAATCAAGATACTTGATTTTGTTCTCATTTAAGCTCGTTTATGAATTTTTGTATTTAAGTTCAGTTAAGCTTGAGCTTTTCATACTTAAGTTCTTTCTAGGTAAAAGTATCATAAAGGCCTTGTATTAGGAGTTAACTTGCATTTTGCCCCCACTAAAAAATTGAGCAAATTAGTCCCTATAGGTTAGATAAAAGAGAAATCTAGTCCTTCTGTTAAAAAATTCATCCATTTCTCCTGTTAAAAATTGATCCCTATATGTCAGCATAAGGTACACGCGACACTCCATGTATAACTATCTAGTTATTTCATTAGACACCAGATTTTAAAATAGTAGAAATTGATTAAATCTTTAACAGAAAGGATCAATTTGCTCTTTGATCTAATGTATAAAGACTAATTTGCCTTTGAGTAAATGAGGCAAAATGCAATTTGACTTCTAGTACAAGGGTCTCTATGGCACGTTTGCAATTCCTTCTATATGTTATACTATACATCGATAATGGTAGTAGGAATGATTGTGAAGCAATAAGAAAGAAAAATAAGAACACACAGATTTTACGTGGAAAAACCTTTATCGGGAAAAACCACAAGGAAAGGAGAAGAAATTCACTAATGTTGAAAAATAATAATACAAGAGGTTTTTGGTTATGCGCAATTTTTTTATTTATTTTAATCAACGTCTAATAGAAGAAGTATAATCTTGTATGGATTCAACTTGAGCGGCACGGTCCGCCCACACAAATCCTTAATTTTGCCTCTCTATTTTATTTTTTTAATAAGTGAGTTGCACCTCGAACTTTTCAGGCCGGATCAAACGGGATTTAGGTCACACAACTCTAACACTATATAATAAAGGCAATATATAATTTCATAAAAATATATTAAAATGAAAAGCTTGATTAAGCTCGCGATTATACGAACTAAGTATTACGCTACTCAAATTCGACTCGATTGATATCTCAATCTACTTGAGCTCTACAAGATGTTACCATATCAAAATTGATTTTTTTTCAACTCAACCTCGAATAGTTTATGAGTAGTAGTATCTCATTTATTAAAATATTATTAATTAGCTTATTATGAATGTGTTATCAGTTGGACTTTAAAAGAGACACTTTTAAATATCAAAATATTATTAATAATATTATCGATTGGACTTTAATTTTTAAATTAAATAAAGAGAGACTAAATTTTTAGAATTAAAGGTAAAAGAAAAATTAAATTTCAAAAGTTCAGAAAGTATAGGGACTAAGAGAAGAATTGAACCAACTTTAAAATATATCAGTACGAGATTATTATTAAAAGAAACAAAACAAATGAAGACAACACAGCTTAAGATAGCAACAACACATCCAGTCCTACATTAAGACAACTGCTTCACCAAATAAAGACCATATTAAAGATTGTTAAATTTGTGTTCTTTTTTTTTTTTTGAACTTGAATTATTCAAGTATTGTATTAAAATTAGTATTTTGTTATATTTACTCTAAATTATTTTATAAACTATTCAGTGAAATTGTGATTTTATAAACATAGAAAAGCTTTGAAAAACCTTGCATAGTCGTTACAGTGAAACTACCTAACAACAATGAATCATGAATTCACACACACACACACACATATATAATAGCCGTGTCTATTTAGTCTTTTATTTCATTATTTTTATATTTATTTTCTTACAGTTTCATGGGGGATCTTCTTAGCTCTCACTAATGGGGTAGACTTTGCCTGCTCCAAAGACTTATTATTATTATTATTTTTTCTTTGGGGGGGGGGGGGGGGGTTTGCTTTTTAAGCTTATAGTGTTTCTTCTTCAGTGTTTTAATGGCTCAACCAGAAGGTATTCCAAGGGAAACAGGTGAGTTTTGAGATATACAAAAATGGGTTCTTTTTTGGGTCCCTGTTTGGCTACCGAGAAACTACAAGGGAAAAAGAAAGAAAAACTGGGTTTTCCTTATGCTGTTGTATGGCTTATTGTACGGACATCGTTTTGTATGTTTAGTTTTTTCTTAGCAACCAAACAGTGTTTAAATTTCTATTAATTTCTTTTTTTTGGTTATAGGCTTGGGTGTTGATGATCTGTATCCAGAACTATGGAAATTATGTGCAGGCCCTTTAGTGGAGATTCCTCATGTTCAAGAAAGAGTCTTTTATTTCCCTCAGGGTCACATTGAACAAGTAATTAATCTAAAAATTTGATCTTTTTTCTTACCTTTTATGTTCAAAGATTTCATCTTTTTTGATATTGCCTGCAGTTAGAAGCATCAACTAATCAAGAACTTAACTATGAAGCCCCACTGTTTAATCTTTCTTCAAAGATTCTATGTCGTGTTCTTCATGTCCAGTTACTGGTACTAAACCATTTTATTTTTAGTATCAAATTATTTTAATAATTTTTGGAGCTTGAAGAGAATTGAATCATTTTAACAGGCTGAACAAGAAACAGATGAGGTTTATGCACAAATCACTTTACAGCCTGAACCAGATGTAAGTCAATGGTATTGGTTTCCCTTTGTATGATCAAAATATGTGTTTTTTGATGACTGATTTACTTGTTTTTATCATTGCAGGAAAGTGAACTGACGAGTCCGGATCCATTCCCGACCGAGGTTCCGGAGAGGGAAGTTCATTCCTTTTGTAAGATTTTAACTGCGTCAGATACAAGTACTCATGGAGGGTTTTCCGTTCTACGGAAACATGCCACCGAGTGCTTGCCTCCATTGGTAATATATATAAGAATCTCTTGTTTAGTGTTGTTGCATTATGGTGTTTTGATTTGGATTATGTTTTAAAACAGGATATGAATCAAGCTACCCCGACACAGGAATTAACCGCGAAAGATCTTCACGGATATGAGTGGCGGTTTAAGCATATATTTAGAGGTAAGTAATGGTTTTGGAACATTCCGAGCTCTCATTGTTTGTTCCATTTACGGCCTGTTTTTAGTTTTGTAATTATTACAAATGATCAGGACAACCTCGGAGACATTTACTTACGACGGGGTGGAGCACGTTTGTGACTTCGAAAAGATTGGTTGCGGGAGATGCATTCGTGTTTCTAAGGTACTTGGTCTCTTCGTGCTCGTCTGTGTGTGTGTGATGTAGCTTTGGTTGTAACTGCATTGACATGTTTTATTAGAGGTGATAACGGAGAATTAAGAGTTGGGGTTCGCCGGCTCGGTAATAAACAAAGCACAATACCTTCGTCGGTCATATCTAGCCAAAACATGCATTTAGGAGTGCTCGCTACTGCTGCTCATGCCGTTATGACTCAGACCCTCTTTGTTGTGTACTACAAGCCAAGGTTATAATTTTTTTCTCTCTGTTTAAACACGATTAGTTTGTAATTACGATTTATCTCAGGACGGTGTTCCTTATGTTCAGGACGAGCCAATTCATAATAGGAGTAAGTAAGTATCTCGAAGCTATTAACAACAGATCCTCCGTTGGTATGCGTTTCAAGATGAGATTCGAGGGCGAAGATTCCCCCGAGAGAAGGTAGGTTTTTTGCTCTAAATGTTGTTGCCTAGTGTTTAGATTTTTGTTTTCACCGATTATCGAGACTTACTTTTTCGAAATCAGGTTCACTGGTACCATAGTCGGGGTTGGAGATGCTTCCCCACATTGGTCAGATTCTAAATGGCGGTCCTTGAAGGTTGAATATAGTTTCCGATTAGTAATTTCGAAATGCTAACATAAACTTGTTTTTCTTTGTTTTTGATAGTAGTTCTGCCCAACTATTTCTCGTTTTAGATTCAATGGGATGAACCTGCAATGATACAAAGGCCAGAACGAGTTTCCCCTTGGGAAATAGAGCCATTCTCGGCTTCTGCTTCTATAAACCTCATACAACCAGCTGTAAAGAGCAAAAGACCACGACCGGTTTATATTCCAGCTTCTGGTGGGATGAAATTATTCTTTCAAGCATTTTTTTTCATAAGATTCTTGAGTGCCGACTTCATTAACGGTGGGATTCTTTAATTGAAATTTGTAGAAACGACTACAAATTCAACCGGTTCAGCCTTTTGGTGTCACGGGTCAACCAAATCACATGAACTAGCCCGAGCAGGAAGCATAGCTGAAGTCCAAAGCAGTGAAAGCAGCCAAGTTGTTTGGCCTATGAGACAGAATGAAGCCGATGCAGGTTATAACACGAGGACTCGGCTCGAAAATGCTTGGCCACCTTCCTCTCTTGTGAACGTCTCTCTAAACTTTTTCCGCAATCCAGCGGATGCCTCTCCTGTTGAATTGAGGACAAGCAAGGACGTTATGTGCGACCAAGTTGAAAAAGGAAAGAAACTCGAGATTTCCACAGGCTGCCGTTTGTTCGGGTTCAATTTGACAAATAGTAATAGTGCAGTCAGTGGAACCGTTATAGCTCCGTCCCATATTGATGAAAATCCCGAAACTTTTCAGTCACCAAAGCAGCAAAAGCAAAATGCATCAGAGACATCAACCAAGGAGATAAAGGCTAAGCACGGTACCACTTCTTCTACAAGAACTCGTACTAAGGTAAATCACGGGGTATCTGTATCCGCTTTTTTATATTCAGATCCGTCTTGTTATTCAAGATTTGTGTATTTTCCCAAAGGTTCAAATGCAAGGGATTGCCGTCGGTCGTGCTATTGACTTAACCGTATTAAAAGGATACGATGACCTCATAAATGAGCTAGAGAAAATGTTCGATATTGAGGGAGAGCTTCGTCACCGTACTAAATGGTCTGTCGTTTTCACTGACAATGAAGGTGATATGATGCTTGTGGGCGACGATCCTTGGGTGTAAGTAACCTGCATTTTGTAGATTTTTCCATAAGCCGGTTCTTATAAAATTCGGTCACCCTTTCTAATTTAAATTTCAGGGGATTTTGTAAGATGGTGAGAAAGATATTCATATATTCGGTCGACGAGGTGAAGAAGATTAACGCGAGATGCAAATTTCAAGCATCGTCTTTAGAAGGCGAAGGCACTGTTGTAAGCTTGGGTTTAGAGCATAGGTCCGAAACATGAAAAGCTCGAAACTTGAAACACCATCTTTATATATTTGGTCTTATTTTTGCTTTCGAAAGTGTTTAAAAATGCTTGGGTGCTTGCTTGGTTTTATGCCGTGGTCTGGTTCGGTTTGAGGAAAGCCGATGACGAAGTTGTCTCGTTGTCTTTGCCTTGAGATTACTGCCTATTTTGTCACCATTCGGGACCGATCTCGATGGTCTCGGTGGCTCTGCAAGAGGACCCCAATGTACTGTCATTAGCCCTGCCCAAATGTAGTGCCTGATGGTCCCTATTAGCGCAGATTTGCCCTCTCACAAAAGTTGTCAAAGTGTATGGTCCTTAAAGGTTAGGCTTCAATTAAATCTAGAGTCGGGACCCTTCTTTATACATTAAATTAAAGAGTAAATCGGTTTCTGTTAAAAATTTCATCTTATTCTACAATTAAAAACTAGTTCTTATACATTAGAATAAGGTAAATGTAGTACATTATGTGTAACTGTTTGATTGTTTTGTTAGTTATGTCAGTTTTTAACAGTTGGAATGGATGAAATTTTTAACAAAAAAATTAATTTATTTTTGAACTATTATATGGAGACCGATTTGTTAATTTTTTAAATAAAGTGACAAAGATGCAATTCTATAATACTTTTACGAACCCAAAACTTTGTTTGAAGGGATATCAAACTTTTTATCAATCGATTAAGCTTGATAATTGCAAACTCATAACTAGGGATTTAATCTCGTAAATTAGACATTACAACCTTGCCATGAAATGATTAATGCCAACAGTAAGATGCTTTAAAACAAAAAGAGAATCAATCTCCACTTTTAACTAGAAACGAAAGAACACCAAAAAAAAAAGATTGGAATTTCTAAATCTGCAAGGTCATCCCAAGCTAAGAAAATAGGGTGTGAAAATTAGGCAAAAGGTGATGTAGGAAAACAATAAAAACTTTATAAGTAGGTAGAAAATCCAAGTGATAAAGACATACCACGATCTTGTCTCAATTTTTATGAATATGTCTATGTTCGTCACCCTATTTGTTTCCATTTTCAACAGCCGCTTTTTTATTTTTAGTATTTGTCAATTTCATATTTTAATTTCTTTTATTTATAAAAAAAAGGTGATATGTGGGTCATATTTGGGATTTAAAAAAAAAAAAGTTTTCAAGATCATCACTAGATTATTACTTTAGTTCTATTTTGGTTATTAAACTATCAATTTTTTTTAATTTAGTCATTAAATTTTTCGAAATAAAATATTTTGGTCACTCAAAAGTTGATCTAGGTTTTTTTATTGGTCTAATAACAAATTTAGCCCTCCAATGTTTATACAAGATATCAATTTGATCCTAAATATAAAATATTCAACAAATTTAGCCCTTGATGTTTACAATGTTTGTCATTTTAGTTTGAATTCTAAAAAATCTACATAACTTTATCTATAACTAAACAATTCATTTCCCATAATTTTACCTTCTGTTTTGAAGCTGGAGATGAAAACTTGAACTCACCCATTTTTTTTTCTATTTCAAGTATCGAATTTTGTTGTTTGGGGAATTTTTATTATTATAAGTTGGCTGGCCTGTTGCAACATTTTCCAAAGATTTGTAATCGACTTTGTTTCATCAATTGTAATGGTTTAAAAATCATTATTATATGGTGTTCTTTTCATTCTCTCTCTCTCTTTTTTTTTTTTTTCCTTTTTCATGTGTTGGGTTGGTAAACAAGGTGTATAAAAACGGTCTATGCCAAAGATGATGTTAGAAATTTTATATTGGAGTAGGGTAAAGTTATAAAACTTTGAAACCTAAAGCTAAGATTTCTGGGTTAAGAAGCTTAAATTATTATGTAAAGGACCAAAAACTAATTTGTTGGATTTTTTAGAATTATAACTAAATTGACAAAATTTGTAAATTTGAGGACTAACTTTATTGAATTATTTATAATTCGAACTAAAAATACAAATTTTACAAACATTGAAGGCTAATTTTGTTGAATATTTTATATTTAGAATCAAATTGATATGATGTGTAAACATTGGAAGGCTAAATTTACTATTAGACCAGTAAAAAGCCCAAATCAGCGTGACCAAAATATTTGATTTCGAAAAGTTTAATGACTAAATCGAAAAAATTAATAGTTGAATGACCGAAATAAAATAAAGGTAATAATTTAATGTCTATTTTTATAATTTGCCCTTAAATTTAAAAGTAAAAGATTTCGTACACCTAAGTATGTGCTCCTTGATTCTTTTTCTGGCACAATTATAATTATAATCACTAAATTTGAATAATTACAACTAAAATCAATAATTACAATGTATAATTAAACTAAAAAATATAATAAACTTAAACAAAACTCACGCATTAAACCGAAGACCTTAAAATCTCATAACTTCTCTTTGAATTAGTCTTTTAAGTTTTAACTTCATAAGGTCTATCTTAGCACTCATGCACTTTGATAATCAAGGTTTTCAGAATCAGATCGGTGGTTGAACTAGTTAGATCACACGATCACCGATTCTTCGCACAACTAGTTTATCCAGTTCAATTAAATAAATTATTAAAAATAGAAAAATGATTTAACAATCGATTCAAACGGTTCGATTGACCAATTCTATTGATTCAACTAATTTATAGGGTAATAGGTCCAACACCTTATTTCGGACCATTACTCTAACTGATTCCTTATCCTATCTAATTCTAAAAACAATGTTGATAACTCATTTCCGTGAACTAGTGAAATGGCTTCTTTAGTTAGAAGAGAAGGTTATAAGGACCTACTTAAACAAAGCAATCTAATTATTTTTAACATATTAGCTAATTATCTAGAAAAAGTGATAAAAGAATAATTACTTAATATATTAAAGGTAAGATTTTTAGATTAAAAAACCGCTAAATATTATTAATTGATATTTAAAATTTAAAATCAAATAAATAACACACATCGCAATTTCTTAACCCGTTTGAAGAGTTAAAAGCCATCAACAATTATGGAAGCCCATTTTATTCATCAAGTTAGCCCATTTTGGAAAGTTTTGATAACTTCAGCCCAAGGCATCGTTATTTTGTTTTTATTGGGCAAATTTGGGAAAGAGTTTTTGTAAAAGTTTTTTTTATTACAATCAAACCTTATACTACATTGGGGTAACTCATTGAATTTATAATTTTTTTTTTTAGCTTAATTTGGAAATTGGTAATTTTCTCATTTTGGTTGTCAAATTTGAAATCTGAGGACGAGATAATTTAAGATTGTGCCAAGTCATCATTTAAAAATTTAAAATTATATGTAAAATCTAAAAATTATTAATTTTTTTAAAAAAATTCAATTAACGATGTGACATAATTTTAAAATGTCACATCATCATACCTTAATAAATCCAAGTTCAGGGATAAAACTGAAAAAAGCTACTAAATTCTAGAATTAATGTAGACAAAAAAATTTCAAATACGAAGGCGAAAAAATTACTAAGCTCACAAACTAAAGGTTACTTTATCCCTCCTACATTCCAAGTAGAGGGGAAAAAAAAAGATTATGTACACTAAGCTCGAACTTTGAATTGATCATACTATCGATTCAACCATATAAAAAACCATTGATTTTTACCCCACAAGTTTCAAATGGTTGGCTCAAAGACCAATGTAATCTTTTTATGTGAATAAATGTAGATATAGGTGTTGGCATGGGCCTTGTTTTTCACCTATGAATCACAAGGAAGTTGCATTATAGGGAAACAGCCTCATCCAACTACTCCCATTTACTTATGAGAATCGCAATCAAAAGATTTTTCTTGTATACCTGGGCTGCAACATTTCTTTATTCATTTTCAATGATTTTTGTGGTAAGAATCCAATGATACCAAAATAGTGACAGCTCCAGACAAAATATTATCAAATTTTATTGTAGAATTTGGATTTTAATCATGCTTTTTCGATTTAACTTCGGATTAATTATATTTTAATGGGATCTAAAACTTTGGATTTCAATTTAAATTAAAATATCTTACACTTAATAATATTTTGTTAAGATACAGAATAATTGAATGAAAATGTAATTATCAAGGTATTAATAACACTCATATTTACAAAATATCGTAATTCCCTAGATGTGTTTGACTGACAAAATGTAATTACGTCATAATTTCCTATGTCATGTTTGGTAGTACAAAATTTAATTACAGGATTACGTAAAAATAAACATTACTATAAAAAATTATTAGTGTGATAAAAATAATTTCTATACAAAAATTAAAATCAAATCATCATATATATTATGTTGTCTAAAAAATTAATTGATAATACGATTACTGAAAACAATAACAAGAAAATAAATATTATGTGCAATTTTATCTAATTATTCTAGTGCATATTTATTAGATTACCTCTTTAATATTTAACATATACTCATTATCATCATTTGTTAGTACTATGTAATTTTTATACCTTGTATAAATTTAAAAATAAAAAATAAATTTGGGTGTAATTACCTACGTAATTACTTTAATTCTCACCCTCTCTCTTAAGAATTAAAAAATGTAATTGATCTGCTAAAATTACACCCAATTCGACAGGACCCACCAATTACAATGGTTACCCAAATATATCACCATTGTGTAATTACAAGCAATTACACCCGAATTCAATTACTGGGTGACTTCCCAAACACTACCTAAGCAATTATAAAATAACATATTTGATTTTAAAATAAGAGTTTTTTTAAACGAATTAACTAACTACTTTGTTTTACATAATTTAATTTTAAGGGTAAACTATCAAAATAGTCAATTTTGTTTACCTCAGATTACATTTAGTCACTTATGTTTGAAATGTTACGTTTTAGTCACTTACGTTAATGTGTTGTAACATTTTAGTCACTAAGCCGTTAATTATTGTTAACAATGTAATCGTAAGCTGATGTGCCACGTTAAATAATCATTTCAAACAAAAATTTTATGTTAAATTATACAATTGGTCCCCATATTTTTTCGTTTTAAGCAATTTAATTTTTTTATATTCTTTTAACTTTCCTTTTTTTTTTCTTTTTTTTTTCATTCTCTTCTGCTTCTTCATTTGTTTTCCTCCCTTCTTCATCTCTTTTAACGTAGTTTTTATATGTTTTCCGTTTGTTAAAATTCTAGTCCCTATACTTTTATTTTTTTGAACAATTTAATTTTTTTCTTTTCCCTTTCTTCTTCCCCTTTAGTTTTAACAAATGGAAAACATAAAAAAACTACATTAAAAGAGATGGAGAAGGGAGGAAAACAGAGGGAGAAGCAGAAGAGGATGAAAAAAAAAGAAAAAAAAGAAAGCTAAAAGAACATAAAAGAAAAAAAATTACTCAAAACGAAAAAATATGGGGATTAATTGTGTAATTTAACCTAAATTTTTGTTTGAAATGATGATTTAACATGTCACGTCAACTTACTATTACAGCATTAACAGCAATTAACGGCTCAGTGACTAAAATGTTACAACATGTTAATGTAAGTGACTAAAGCGTAACATTTTAAACATAAGTGACTAAAATGTAACATGAGATAAACAAAATGACTATTTTGATACTTTACCCTAATTTTAAATTGTATTAAAATTATTTTATTATATATATGTATATATTATATTACAGTGTTTTATCTAAAGAAAGAAACACTCAATTCACATTACAATGATACACAATACCCTCCATTTGAAGTACTTATTTATAATTTATTTTCTTTCAAATTTTTATATTAGAAATATAATAAAATTTATTTTAAATAAATTCTCTCTTTATTTTAATAATTAAATTAGCTTTTAATGTTATAATATTAAAATTACATAATATTCAATTGTTAAGCTTAAAATATAGTATTAATAAAAGGACACTTATTAATATAGTTTAATTATTAAATATAACAAAATCGTGCATCACACGGGATAAAAAAAACTAGTATATATGGGGAGGGATCTATTTACACAAGTGTAAGATTATAGTAGTTTTATACCATTTTCATATATTTTCGTATGATTAATTTTTAACAATTCAACTATTAAACTTATCAATATAATTGTACTTGTCATGCATGTAAATTTTAGAACCGATACAATATTTCTATCATATTGATCTTAAATATTGTATATAGTAATATTTATTGAATGATTGAAAGTTTTTTTTTTACATAAAACAAATAGTTAAAATTTTAATTTACATCAGATTTGACACGTATGATCTATAAGAATAGAATATAAAATATGACGGTTTGATCGTTAAAATATTAATCGTATGTAAAATTTATATAGATATAAGTGTATCCCTCCCTATATATATATATAAGAATAATAAAATTATTTAATCAAATTCAAGACGCATATGTACGAGTCCGAATTTTAAACCAACACTTTTTTTGAAAAATAAAAAATAGAAGGTAAAGATTATCCAAAATCTAATCCGAATGATTCAGTCGATTCTATTGCACCTAAAAAAGGGTTAGCTAGCGTGGAAATCGACTTTCCGCGACTTTGGTAATTAGCTTGGTGTTGAAATTCAGATGGTAAGGAATTTGAGGTCAAATATCTTACATAAATTATAAGCTAAATCTATCTATTTTCATCACTTAATTTAAAAAAAAGTTATAATTTAGTTATTTTCTTTAATCTTTAAGTGGCTAACGCTAACGGTTAAATTATAATTTTTTTTAGTTAAATAATCAAAACGAAAACTCATATGTAATTGAGTGACTATTAATATAGTTTACCCTAAATCATATACTTTATTGTTTTTTTCTTCCTCACTATAAAACAAGTCATATATGTTCTATAAATGTTGAGATTTAAACTTCACGTGAACTGTATAGAATCTTTTAAAGAGTAAATATGAAAACTAATCCGAAATTTATCAATTATTTGGTAACACCCTTTTAAGATTTGTTGCTTTTAAGTATATGGTTTTATGCAATAAATTGAAAGTCACTTTCAATGAATTATTTTTGCTAATTTAATGATCAATCTTTATGTGTATGTACCAAAGGATGAGGCTGGAAATGTTTAGAGAGACTTGTCGGTGCTTTAAAAGCTTGAACATGAAGAAGAAAAAAGAAGGAACATATACTTTATTGTGTTATATATGGTTTTTGTTTAAGGCTAGTGGCATATTTTTTAAGACACCTTAATCATGCTTGTTCAAGTTCATTAATTGAATGATATGGATGATTATTTTTGCTTTAAGCACGTTTATTAATGGATAATGACAAAAACCCTTTGCTAAATCAAGTTGTAAAATATAGGATTTATTATAAAAAAAGTAAATATATATGAGTGGTGATGCACCCACTCTTACTACCCATAGTCCTTATATTATGCATGCAACAAAATAATACAAATATATATATATATATGTATATACACATAAAAAAATATCATAAAGCTTGCTTTACCTATCTCTCTTGTGCCTTTTTGACCTGTTTTTTTGTTTGTCCATGCATCTAAATAATTCTTCATGTTTTGGCCACGTTTAATCACCTTTTGTTGCTCGGATGACTGGACTTGCTCAAAGGGTTACAGAGTTGAATTTGGCAAATTTCTCCAACCTGGTCACTGAACTATTTTTTCCTACATTAGTTTTGACGCATGGTAACTTTTTCCCAATTTTAGTGCATGCATCATCTAAATTAGATGATGACATGGTACAATTTCAGACGATCACCTCATCACAAGGACTAAAATTGGGAAAAGTAGCCAAGTGTCAAGACTAATGTAGGAAAAAAAAGCTCAGTGACCAAGTTAGAGAAATTTACCAAATTCAAGGACTGAATATTGCTTGTCCCAAAATATAAAGAAAAAAACTTATAGGTTTTTAGGGTTGATAGCACCGGGCATTGCTAAATTATTATTTAAATTAATTCTCAAACTATAAAATATTCTAATTGAGTCCTCAAACCTATTAGTAATATACAATTAGGTTTTATTGCCAAGATAACAACCGGTTTGGGCATTAAACGTTAGCTCGAGATCTAATGTGAGATATATTTAAAATATATGGATCAAATTTTAAATATGTTTGTACTTGAATTGTATGGATTATATCTTTTTTAAAACACATCAAATTTAACTTATCTATACAGTAAGTATTTACGCATTTTTAAATATGTTCCACTTGTCATATCCAAACAATACCCTAATTGACCTTTAGATTGACGAGTCTAATTAATACAATATTAATATTGAAAGAATTCAATTAAAACCTTTTAAAATTTAAATCAATTTGAAACCTCTCCTGCAATTAGCCCTTCAAAGAGACCCATGCAAGAAGAATCAAAAGGTCAAAAATTTGAAAAAAAAGCATTAAACCCTTCAAATGTTTTTAAAAGCTCATAACGTCCAAAGTGGGTTTTGTAATGAGCAAGGCTTTACTGTGGTGAAGAAAAAGGGAAAATTGGTAGCCATGAATGAATGATTGATGTTTGATGGCTTTCTTAAAGAAAAGTTGCAAGTCAACCCAGCATGATATTAGAGTGTTCACTGTTTTAATTGTGATTTAAATTTGAGTTACATGGCGTTAGAGTATTCACTACTTCAAGTGTGATTTAAATTTGAGTCACATTAATTGTATTGTTATTAAGGTTTTATCTTCTTTTTATTATTAAAAAAAAAAAGCTTGAAGTCAAAAGAGAGACCCATTTTTAATTTTTACTTAATATTGAAGATGATGAAATTTGTTGTAAGTTACTTTTATTTTTCCACATAATTCAACCACTCTCTTTAATAAGCTTTGTCTTTATATAGAAAAATCATATTATTAAATCAATCCTTCTTCTTTTTCTTCTACCTTTTTGACTTTGAATTATTTAAGATGGCTATAGAGTCCTCTCATCCTCTGCTGTTAGTCACCTTCTGTCTTCTTTTTGCTACCAAACCTGTAAAGTAAGCCTAACTATTTGCAATTTCTACCCATAGCCAAAATCCCCACGGTTAAAATTTATATTATATTAATGTAATCGAGATATCTTTTGTATTTATTTTACGGTTCATAAAGATTAACTTTTTTTAGGTTTATGGTTGTCCCTCCCAATAATATTATTTTAGTGTTTGAATTTAAATTTCGTATAATGTACTTTACCATTGCACTCAACTCTTGTTATATATATATATCACCAATATGTGGTAAGTTGAGTGTCAAAGAATTTGATACCCCTTATGTTTTTCGAGCCTCGTGAATTCAGAAAACAATGTTGAGAGAATTTTACTTCTCATTTAGAGTTTAATCTGACTTAGCTTTGGATTTAATCTGAGCTCAATAAGATTATAGGACACTAGTTTGTCTCAGAAAAATATATATTTGGCTGCAATAAGAGGCAACACCAAGAGGGGCAGTAAGTGGCTTTGACTCCCAAAATGGAAAATTTTGTTGTTTTAATCCCTTCATAGATGATGAAATTGTAAGTTAATAAATGAAAAGTTGCACTTTGCCCTTTAAAATGAAAAACAAATCTATTTAATCCCATCAAAATAATAAAATTATAAATTAATACGTGATAAAATTACACTTTGTGACTATCAGATGCAACAAAAAAAATGTATATATCAACATTAGTTGCAATAAGAAACAACCTCGGCCCCAAGTAGAAAATTTATTATTTAATCCTTTCATAAATGATGTAGTTATAAAGTAATAAATGGTAAAATTATGCTTTATTCCCAAATGAAAAAAGATTCGAACTAATCTATTAAAAATTCATAAATTATAAATAAATACACAATAAAATCACACTTCAACTTTTAAAATTTTATAATTCAATTTCAACTTCAAAATCAAACTTCCCATAGAAGCAATTAAGACTGTCAAATTATGGTCTCCATATGAGACATTTCCATTAATGAAAAATGTAAATAATTCAATTTCTTAGCATGTGACAGATATGGAACAACAATCTGTATGAAAACGCCATTAAACTTTCCAACTCAGGCTTGACATTGATCCACCAAACTTGTTGAAGGTACATAAAAAGTGTTTAATGGCATGTTTTTTTTGAAAAAAATCATTGAATCTATGATTTTTTTGCACATGTATGTTTTCTTAACCAACAAAAAGCTCATAAATTTATGAGGATTAATTGAACATTGTGCATTAATGAATGATAATTAATTTTTCGTTAAGTTTGTACATTTAGAATTAATGAATATGGTTTATACAGATAAATTGATGAATCTTATGTTCATAAGTAATAAAGTTTAGCATTTGGGTTAAAGAGTGTGTTTCAAAAGCATTGTGGAATAATCATTAATTCATTTTTTAATATTAATTTACTTCTTTTATCACTTTAGTCCTAATTTCTTTTGGGATCACTTTGGGTCTCAACATTTAAAATTTAGTCAATTTGCTTTCTTTTAATAGCACTAACATAACCACTCATATAGCAATCCATGTATACTTCATAAAAATATTTTAAAAATCAATAAATTAAGAAAAATTGACAAAATTTTAGCAAAATTATGCCATTAAGTATAAATTGATTACATAAAAGTATTATAGAGACCTATACTAAGAGTCAAATTACATTTTCTTTCATTTTACTAAAAAAATAGACAAATTAATCCATGTACATTAAATCAAAGAGCATATTAGTTCTTCCTGTTAAAAATTTTATCTATATGTACAGTTAAAAACTGACATGATTGATAGAATAACCAAATAGTGATATTGGTACTGGGAAAATGCAATATGAGAGTATAGCATTGGTTAGGGTTGAAAATTAATTTTACAAAGAAGTTATCTTTATAGACTTTTGATAATATATAAAAACGGCCATGGACTTATAACCCTTTTGCTATGCCATGACTTTCCTTCGTCTCCCCTTTTCATACGTTAAAAACTCGTCGCCACTCCTTTTTGCTTATATAAACAAATCATTTTTAGTCACCATTTTTATTTATACAAAAAAACATGGGATCCAAAGCAGAGAAAGAATGGAGTTCCACATCAAAGCTACCATTATTTTCATCCCCACATGCACACATGCAATCACCGGAAAAACAATGGGTTTTGACCCCACCACACCATGCTTTAGCCTCGGTTCCGTTCCGGTGGGAAGAAGAACCAGGGAACCCAAACCATGTTGCACAACAACACTCACCACTGCTTATGACTTGGGTCGAAAGTGCTTGGAACTGCCTCCTAGGTTGCTGATACTGGATGCTGCTAAGAACACCGCCGACGGCAAGCTTTATTCGCCGACCACGGTGTTGGGTGGTCCTTATATGGGCAAGGCTAGGTTTCAGTCTTCTTCTTTTAGGATAGGAAGTGAGTGTTATGGGTCGTTTCGTAGTGGTAGTTTTAGTCCTGAAAATATGGTGGTGCACGGTGGTAGTGGTGGTGGTGCCATGGTGGTTAGTAGCAAGAGAGTGAAGAGAGATAAAGGGTTTCTTGGTTCTCGAAGAAGGGATGTTTTCCCATCTTTTGGAGATGAATATGGTAGCAGCTTTAACACTCTTTCTCGTTCCAAATCTCATTTCTGGGTAAGTTTTTCTCTGTCTCCTTTGTACATAGGTTATTTGTGATTTTAGTCCCTCTGTTATGCTGAAATTTGGGTTTAGTCCCCGTACTTTAATTAGCCTAGTTGGTACTTTCCTTTTACAAATTAAACACTTAAATGAATTAAACACTTAAATGAATTTGTGTTACGTGTCCAGTTAACACATAAATTGTATTGTTTTGAAGGTATTTTGTCATTTTATATATTTTATATCGAAAAATATACCATTATAATTTCCTATATTTGGAATTTAACATTCTAACCAAAATATCATTTGTAATTTATATTAATATTTATAAACATATTTTTTATTTATTTGTTGTTGCCTAGATGAATTAAGAAAAAAAAAAAACAAATTTAAGTTTTTGATTGATTGAATATGCACGTAGCTCTGAATGTCTGAATGTCTGATCCATGTCACCATTTGATGAGAGGCTTTATCATCAATTTCAACCTACTAAATAGGTAAATGGATTAAACCATAAAACCAGAAATCGACACCACTTTGTTATTACGATATTATTTTCATTATGGTGCAATTTTTTTTAAGAATAGCCTTGCTTAAAGTCACAACTTTATAGGGAAATGAACAATACATATAGCCCAATAAATTAGGTGTACTGCTATTTTGCTATGATAGGCAGGGTTCGGTTGCCGTAGGATAGGAAGGACAGGGGTAAATTAAGTGACCCACCGGCAAAATTTTCTAGATTTGTAGGCATGCACCTGCCTCATTTTCGCCTTATTTATGGTTATGGGTTTCAATTGTGTTTATTTCTTCATTCAGTCCCTGTCTAGTTTCAATAAAAAGTTTTAATTGTTTTGTTTTTAATTCTTACACTACTACATCCTAGAAAAGTTGTTTGATTTGGTGTTTGGACATGACAGGGAAGTATCTATGAAGGCTTAAAGCAAGTGGTTCCATGGAGCAAAAGGGGAAAGAAGGATAGGTTTATGGCCTGATCTTTCTAATCCAAGGCAAACCTATTTATAACATGAGGTTGAAATGAACAGAATTACCTGTGTCGGCTGCAGTAGTGGTCAAAATATTAATCCATTTAAGCAGCTTGATATTTTCCTGTAAATGAAAGTGACTAATTAATGTAATATATATCTACTTTTATTGGATGGCTATGGCTATGGCTATGGCTGTAATGGTAATCTTTTGCATGTATAAATATGACTGTGTTGGCCTAGATAACGGATGGTCACATTGGATCCTTTGGGGTTAAGTCGAGTCAAACCCCTAAGCTGGCGATAAGACTCCTAATGCTTATTTTCTACGTTCACTAGACTAAACCGATGATTTGACTATAACAAGACATAATGAGGTATTGACAATGAGAGAGGTTTACCAATTGAGCAAATAAAAAGAACAATGGATTTTAACCATGAAAATCAAAATATAAGTAACACTCATATTCTCATACTAAACATGAGGTTGAAAGGCACTTTAGAAAGTCCTCAAATTAAAAAAGTTGGACTTATTTGTGGTGATTGAACAAGCTACACGTAAATTTTTGCCTCTTTTCGATCCATAAATCATATCAACCCTGTTTTTTACCAGTCACACCTGAAACCACCTGCAACAATGGAGCACATCAATCTGTTAAAACGAGAACATAAAAATACGACACTGTAAGCATAACTAAGGCTATAAAATTTATAGGGTGAGTGTTTCATAGATCCTTTTAGCATAACCGGGATTTAGATATCCAAAGTTGAAAGAATTTTGGAGCACATACGAAAAACTAATGTAGTTGATCTAGCGCATAAGCAAGATAACTCCGACAATGCTGATTCAAACCAGTGTTTTTTTTCCAAAGAGATGCATCAAGGACAAGGCACACATTTCAGATATACAGAAGTTTTTATTAAGCATCTTATAGCATTGAACGAAGCAAGAACTTCTATAGTGGTCTCGTATTATAGTATCTATTCTCCCCTTCAATGATACCAATCAATCCTAATACCTAGATGAAAATGTATATAGTTTCGACTAACATAATAGTCACAAAGGGTAACAGGCATTAATAGCAACTTTGACATCCAAGTTCAAATAAGGAAGATCTGCAGAAAAAGAACAACTCTCTTTAGTGCAGCTAGAATGTAAGCATTATCAGTTGTAGAAGGGTATTGATGACAGCTAAAACTCATTGTATTGAATGCTCTAACTTTCCACCATTTTCAATATAGTCTTGAAACTGTATGCAAGGATTAGAAATCTGCCATGTCAAAAGAAAAGAACAAATCCCCCGTAACTAGAATCTCAAAACTTGTCTCCTATGACATGTCTAAACCCAATTAATGGGGTTAAGCTAATCCACAAACAAAAATAACAAATAAAGCCTGTACAAAAAGATACGTGCTATACTTACGTCTCTTAAAGCAGTTGAGGGACTTGCTTTGATGAATCCATGGAATCTAAAATGGGCCTTACAACAGCTGGTAGGAAGAGACCTGCAAAATTTTCACAAAAATATCAAGCACACAACAAAAGAGATAAAAAGAAAAAAAAAAAAGGCTCAATCTTCACAAAAATGCAGGAAAAAGCCAGCAAATTCAAACACCAATCTTTGCGGAATATTGTTCTTTCTTTAAGATAGATTCATACAACCAACAACTGAAGACACTATCATTTCGGATTCATATACTCATTACCCTAACTGCAATAATCGCGGTGGTCACAATGTGTGTTATCTCAAGACCCGCATTTTCCCCTACCACTGTTGTTTCGATTATTAGACACAATATTAACTCGATCGCAGCGATTTCAGCCATAGAATGTACCAACTTTATGCATCACTTCAGATCTAGAATCCTTCTTTTTTAATGACTAAGATATCCTTCACGTCTGTTTGATGGTTCACAACTAATCCTTTTGAGTTCATGGCTACCCCTTCCCCCACAATGGTACTTTCCCTTACCACTGCAGTTGTTTATAGATCTAGAATCCTTTGCATCATGACATATACGTATAAGTCATACATTGGATGATAATATGAATCGAATTTCAGATTATTCAAAAGAAAAACACACACAACTTTCAACTAAAAGCGTAGATGATCTGAATTCCTAATAAAGCCAATGTTTCTTCTAATTCCAAATTATACTAAACCCAAACAGCATACAACTAGGGATTAAATTAGCAATGATCGAAAAACAACAAAAACTAACCAAAACCAGCGATGAGGCAAGAAGCAGCTACAACGGCTCTTGCACTACGAATATCTTAAGCTTCTCGATCACCGGCATATCTTAAATCGAAAAATTTCCGTCTTTTACAAACTTTTCTTCTCGACGCCAACTCTCTGTTCTTTGATGAAAGCCCCCAAAATTGAAATGGATGATCCACTCTTTAGGAAATTAGAAATCAAGATCCAAATCAATATTGGTGAATCTCGGGTCGGGTAACTGAGAAAAAATACAAAAAGAAAAACAATAAAATAAAATAAA